>CAIGQQ010011877.1:611460-704211 GCA_903798035.1 Danio albolineatus | reverse complement strand
TCCAGTCTGAGTTTCATTTATTAAGAGAATAGCCGGAAACTACGACACCCTCAGGGTGCTTAAGCTGTGCTAACACAAGCCATAAGCTAACCTTAATTCCAGCTCTAGGTCAAGACTGCTTTGATTTATTAGCAAATGAACTGATACCATTATATATTCTTTAGGAAATTACTCAGAATCGGTGAATATGCATGCTATATGCAAGAAGGAATTGTTATTTGGTAACTGCTAGGCAATGGCTCCTTTTATGTACTGTATAAATTCAGTAATATAAGGAAATAAATAAATGAATAAATACAGTTTATGTAGCTTTTGTATACATCAGTTCTGAGTATTGTTTTGTTTTCTTCCTGCACAATGAGTAAATGTGAGTTCACAGAAGTGATTTGATTATAAAGTTTAGCATACAGATAGGTCACAATGAAAATGTCATGAAACACAGGGAGACCCAAATGCGAGAGTAAAGTAAAAAGAAGTTTAATGTCAGAATGCAATCCAACAAGGCTGAGGGAAACTTCAGACAGCAGAGCAGGAAGTAACAGTCACAGACGAAACTCATAGATGATCACATGAAGCACAGTTCAGGAAGCTGGCAATAGCCACAGAAGATAACATCCACAAGGAAAGAGGTTTACAGTGACTCACCACCAGCATGTACACGAATGGAGCCTGGAGACACAAACACAGGTTGGAACAACGGACTGACAAAAGGGAGACGAGAACACTGGATTTAAATAGCTACGCTAACACCAAACAGCTGCTGTCGCTATTCAGCCCATAGGATGATTCTCTCCACGTGACCACACAGCTGACGGGGAAAGTAAACAGGCAGTCAAACAAACACACTCACGCCAACACAGGTACAACCATACGCACACACAGACACACAGATCCCTGAACCGTGACAGAAAATAAACCTATTTTTGTGAAATATTTCTTTAGATCTGTGCAAATATAAAGAGACATTACACAAACTATTTATACAAAGCGTTAAAAAAATATTTGAGTCAATGGATGCTACAGTTATTAACTGATATGCCTGTACATGAGGTAAAGTTTAATTGGAATATTTCCAAGATATCATTGTATTCCAATTATATAAGTTCATTCATGGAAATATCTACATGCTGATGTTTAAAACAATCGTTTATGCTTAAGCACCGGTCTTGATGTCACCAATCAAATAATTGTAAATCCCTATGAATTTACAGTAGGCAATTCACAATAAATGCCAACTATAAATGTACATTACTTTACTTTCTTGAGGTAATTTGTAAAGTCATGCCTGCCTTAAGGTTTCCTTAAACCTGTCTCCTGTCAAAATGCAGAAGCCTGTCTCACTAGATCTCTTTAGATCTTTAAATTCGTTTTGTTATGCTATTAGATGATTTCCAATAAACCGCTTATAGCATGAGTGTTGATGGGCACATGTCTTTTTTCATGTTTTGATATCTAGATTTCTTATTGACCTTATTCTTCATGTCTGAGCAGGCACAGCCATTGCGATTTCATTGGCCTGAGATGTCCAGACTCATTCAATTCAATTGATTTTAGCTGAAAAAACTAAACAAAAAACTAAACAGCTGATTATGCTGCTTGATGTTGCAAACTGGTGGTTTATTATTATTATTATTATTATTATTATTATTATTGTTATTATTATTATTATTATTATTATTGTTAATCATAAACACACTTGTTTGTAGAGTAAGTAGTTTGACCATGTTTTGCTGTTTATTTCTAGCCATTTCTCCCCTAGACAGCTGAAACAGAAGTTCTAAAACAGTCACAATCTTCCGCATTTCAGAATAAGGTAGAGAAACACCAAGCTGATGTCAAAGAACTAATGGTGATGAAAACAGACCGTTGTTGAATCGTAGCCTTTAACATTCAGCTTCTTTATGTTCTCTCTTGTCGTTTGATAGTTTTTTTCCCATTCAGTTGTTATTATTATTCTTGCACTCTGATTCATACTGTAGCTGAATGGCCAATCAGGGTGATCTCATTCACCGACGGCTGATGTAGCTTCTACATGCAGAACTAGGAAACTTTCTCTGTTAACCAGACAAGTGGTGATGTGTGGAACGCACCAATCAAACTAGGAATAGTGGAATGCTATCTTTGTTTTGGTCATTTTAACCATCCCATCCATCCCATCCATGACTGAAATGCAACCTCCGGTGGACAGTAGCAGACTCCAAAATGAAATGCAGATTAATTACCACTTGAGGTTATTAATAAGCAAATGATATAAATATTATGAACGTAAACATTAGATGAGCAGGTTACATTGTAACAGTGTGTCTTAACAACACACTTAATTAGGAGAAATGCAGTGATGAGCAATTTGGTGGGCACCAGACGATACACGACAGAAATTTAAATACAGCCATTCAGAAGTACAGAATATGCACTCTCATGAAATGGTAAGGTTTATAATCTATTTAATATTTAAAATCTATTTAACGTCATTAAATGAACATGCTGAATCACTCATATGTGTTTTGTTCTAAAGCTCAATTTCAAACAGTTTATTTTATTTTATCAAGATCTGAGGTGAACTAGCTGCTGCTGCTTTCATTCATTCATTCATTTTCTTTTCGGCTTAGTCCCTTTATTAATCCGGGGTCGCCACAGCGGAATGAACCGCCAACTTATCCGGCATTTGTTTTACGCAGCGGATGCCCTTCCAGCCACAACCCATCTCTGGGAAACACATTCATACATTCTCATTCACACACATACACTATGGACAATTTAGCTTACCCAATTCACCTGTACCGCATGTCTTTGGACTGTGGGGGAAACCGGAGCACCCGGAGGAAACCCACGCAATCACGGGGAGAACATGCAAACTCCACACAGGAATGCCAACTGGCCCAGCCAGGGATCGAACCAGCGACCTTCTTGCTGTGAGGCGAACGTGCTACCCACTCGGCCACCGTGGCGCCCCTGCTGCTTTCAATATATGGTAATAAATGTCTTGGAAAAATGAGATTCAAACTCGCATTGTTAGCATTTAGCACTGAATAAATCACATGAGGTTTACCTGAGGTGATTGTTATAGTTTTCTGTTGTTCCCCTGTGAAAAATGATTAGAAGCTGTTTCTAATATATCAATTGGAGGTGTTGGTTAGGACAAAACTTCTTTGAAATATTCCTTCTATCATGTACCTTTGCTTTTATTTATAACACGGTTTAAATCACTCGTTCCAGTCCTCAATCTGGCAACCTGCGCTTGCTTTTGTTTTGATCCAGGAGTGCAATACCTTGTTCAAACACTGTGTGTCAAACGTGCATACTGCACCATCAACCAGCCCAGTGTAATGGGTGTATTTGCAAAGTGACATTTCCTTGCTTCACAGCATTTTTCTTTTAGCATTAAAGTCCAGTGACTGCCAATAAATGGTGTGTTCAACTTTCTCCCAAACAGCAGGTCAGGAGTTCAGAAAACTGAAGTCTAGAAAAATTGTATCCACTCCTTACACTCGACTCTACCCTAAATCATAGTGCTAATGAAATCAAAATTGCTGAACAAAACATGCTACTTCCTTCTACAATTATTTGAGCTGTTGTGGACGGTCTGACTTAACTTTATCAAGATATTGAGCAACTTCACTACATGAGAAAACCATAAATACGGAGCTGGTAGCATAAGTAGGCATTAACTAATGCTATTACTTTTTTGCATTCTGTTTTTATGTAGTATGTTGTTCAGAATGTGTTGGTGTGTGTTCAGCAGACGAGAGAAAGTCATCAAGGTTTGGGAAAATATAATTATCATATTTGGGAGAACTATATTTTTTGTACTGTCACTGATCACTCCTTTTAATGGAACAACATGCACCCCTTTTACAGAAATTTGTCAAACCCTCCCTAGATAAAATTTAATGTGATGCTTTTTAAAGGTGCATTTATGTACATTCGGGAACGCATCGTAACAGCACTGTCACAGGTGAAATCAAACCATATTGCCGGGTGCATCTCGTGTAGACCCTAACTCAAATTTATTTGGTTGTCACACACTCTAAACTCCCAACAACATAAGCTGTCTTATTAATGCGATTCAAGTGCTGTACTGTCTGTGTAAAGATTATTACCAATATGTCATAGTATTAAACTGGGCATGTCTTCAATTAAACCTTGTTTCTTGTTTGTACTGACAATGTCTGACATGAAATGCAAAACGAGACTTGCTCTGAAATATTCCGGTGCTTATTTAATAACTTATTTTTTTATTGCTACAGATTAAAAGGTTGTGCTGCTTAATTATAGTCTACAGTATATGACCGTGTACTGTAATATTTGCATGTCAATTTTTAAAAAAAAAATGTTAACAAAGATAGATGTTTTTTTTTTTAACTCAAACTGTTTAAAATAATTAGGTAGATTTTTACTATTATTATTTTTATGGAAGAAAGCTATTGTAGAAATGTCTTGAAAGAGGCAGGTCCTGTTTAATGCCTCGTTTCCACTGAGTGGTACGGTACGGTTCTGTACGGGTCTTCTTTATCAGGCTTGTGTCTCCAGTGGTACCCTTTTTGGTAGTCGTGGTGTTCAACAGAAAGTTGCAGTCAATGTCATTCTTGCTTGAAGTTCACAGATTGTATGAGAAGCACTTGTGTATACATGTTAGTTACTAACCTTTTTATGAACAGGATTTGATTATAACTGCAGATCAATAATGCGGGCGCCACGGTAGCGTAGTGAGTAGAACGTTGGCCTCACAGCAAGAAGGTCGCTGGTTCGAGCCCCGGCTGGGTCAGTTGGCATTTCTGTGTGGAGTTTGCATGTTCTCCCCGTGGTTGCGTGGGTTTCCTCCGGGTGCTCCGGTTTCCCCCACAAGTCCAAAGACATGTGGTGCAGGTGAATTGGATAGGCTAAATTGTCCGTAGTTTATGTGTGTGAATAAGTGTGTATGGATGTTTCCCAGAGATGGGTTGCGGCTGGAAGGGCATCCGCTGCGTAAAAAATATGCTGGATAAGTTAGCGGTTGATTCAGCTGTGGCGACCGCGGATTAATAAAGGGACTAAGCCGACAAGAAAATGAATGAATGAATCAATAATGCGAAATAGCCTGCTGTAACCTCTGCAATTTTTGATATTAAGTAAAAAAATAAAAATAATAAAACCTTTATGAATGCATACAAACCCTTAAAGCAGGGCTATTCAATTAGTTTGTCACAGGGGCCAGTTCATGAAAAGCATCCTAAATGAAGGGCCGGAGAGGTATGACTTGCATTTTGATTGAGGACACAACTGCTTATGTTGCATTTTTGCTCCTTAAGACACCCATGTTGGCTTTTCAACATTAAAATGTAAATATGTTGTATTATGAAACTAAATAATATCAGTGCATTGCACAATGTTGCTTTTTTAACACACATTAAAATGTATTTCAAAGCACAACAAAAGCAGTGCATTATATAGGCTTCTTCTACATTCAGACATTCATACAGTATGTTTTGAACTGCATACCAATTATGGATAAAAAAATTATAGATTTTGGTTGCACAGTTATAGTCTTGTCACATTCCCTGCTCGTTCCCGGAGTCTTATTCACCACTCTCAATCACCAGCCACCACACACCACAGCCGTGAGCACTCCCCTGATTATTGATTCCTCACACCTGCAAGTACTTCCCTCTGCACACATAAATACTCACCTCACTCAGTCACTCACCGTCTGGTATCACGTTCACACGTCCAACCCTACCTGCTCTTCTTGCCGTCTTTGGATGCTCTCCTTGCTGTCTTTGGATGCTCTCCTGTGCTCCCAACGACTCAGCCTTGCCTTCGTCTGATCCAACTAAAGGGAAGTGACTTTGATTTCACATTAAAACTTGAGTGCACTCTATACTCACCTACCTGGATCTCCTCTCTGATCAATACTCCTGGCATTGATCCCACGTGTGTCCATTTTGAAGACTGTTAAATAAAATCACTTTTATATATCCCTGACTCCCTCTTCTTGTTGTGACCGTGACAAGTCTGAAGAATAATCATGGTTTCATGGGTTATCATGTCTAATGTAAATTAAAACGTTATATTAGGTAGGACTAAATATTTAGATTTAACTGTTGTTTTCATCTGTGTTCATACACTCTCAGAAATAAAGGTACAGGAGCTGTCACTGGGGCAGAACCTTTTCAAAAGGTACATATTTGTACCTGAAGGATCTTTAATGGTACCTCAAAGGTACTTTTTAGGCACATTTGAGCACTAATATGCACCTTTGAGGTACCACTGTGGACTCTTTGGGTACAAATATACCTTTTGAAAAGGTACATGCCCCAGTGACAGCTCCTGTACCTTTATTTCTGAAAGTGCACATACATAATCATTTTAATTATAATTTGTCTTTCATACCTTTTGTTTACATTGCACTGAAAGCCACGCACAATGTCACCGCAATGTTTTCTACTGTGTGTGCCCGGAAAGCCGTGAGCGTGTTGCTATACTTGCGTGCACACATTGGCATATTCCACATTAGAAAAAACAAACTTGCGTGCAGAAAGAACGTGATAGTGGAACCGCCCGCCGCTTCAGTGTGCGTGCATATTGGCCTCGACGTAGAAGCTTGGAACTTTAAACTAACGCACAGGTGGCATAACTTTTTTTTAATTGCAGCAGTTTAGTTCTGTGCAATAAAAACACGCAATTGAGAAGCCTTTATGATTAATTAATCGCGACCAATTAAAGCGAATCGTTGCATCCCTAACAACAATATCAGTGCATTTTATAAAAGGCCTTTTCTAGAAACATATCTAAATGTTTTCGGCTGCTCGTGTCACTCACTTATTGGCAGTTGACAGACGCTCACGCTCTGCCCAGCCTTCAACTGCAGCTCATGCTGTATTGAACAGGCGCACGTCACTTCGTAAATATAGCGGCCGTTTTTCGACTGAACTACATTTATTTCTGATGTCTTGGTCACACTAATTGGAGGGCCAGAACAAATTGTCTCAGTGGCCGGGTTCGGCCCGCAGGCTGCCAATTGAATAGCCCTGCCCAAAAGTATCTGAAATTTTACCAATTACAAATAAAAACAAAACATACATTATTATTATGAGCTCAAGTTTGTTATTTCAAATATAGACGTGTGGCTAGCACACGCAAGCTCTCTAGAAAAAGTGTACACATGGCAGATTCTGCTCTTCTTGGCTTTGTGGCTGTTCATCAAGACAATGACAAGGTTTGTTTGAGCTCGAGGGAACTATTTCTTATAATATGTATATATTAGTAATGTATCTGCTGTGTATTTAAAAATGGCATTAAAAAGTGTATTTTCCTGGCTTGTGTACGTGCTAGTGGTGTTCCTCTGTAAACCAATAGCATTCAGCTGCACGTCTAGCTCTGACTTTTGGTACCCTTTTGTTGTGTTAGGAAATAAATCATTTTTTGATTGCAAACAGGCCTGGGTGTGGCTATAAAAATTAATCTAACGTGTAATATACAAAAATTTAGTTACGTTTTAAAGGTGGGTAAACACTTTTCCATACAAGGCTATATAGTTTTGGATTTTGTTTTCACTTAATAATAAATGTTAAAACTACATGATGTTTTACTTGTCATCTTTGACTAATATTTAAATCTGTTTAATGAGCTAAAACATTAAAGTGGAACAAACATGCAAAAAAATAAAAGAAATCAGTTAGGGGCAAACACTTTATCACACCACTGTATAAATGTTTGGTGGGTGCCAAAGTTTAGTTGGCAGATTTACTGATGTAACCTTGAAATTAATTTCTGTCTATTTTTATGCCGTTGCTATGATTTATTGTTAATAGGCAAACTACTTCAATCTGGTTTCTTGTAAAACTCACATTGTTTTATTATCAAATATCATATATTTCACAGACATATAAAGTTACTTTGGAGTCACTGTTGAAATAAATGGATTTGAATAGGGTCAGGGCTGTTTGTGTGTGTGGGACATTTAATGGGAAGACCTCTACATTAAAGCCATGTACCTTCCCCTAGATGAAGCGAGGAGAGCGAAACGAATGCAGTATAATAACTCCCAATGCCCGTGGATGGCTGCTTTGATTGATGAGGCAAAGCAGGACCTTGATGGCTGAGGCAGAGTAAGCTGTAAATCTGTGTGCTATGTTTTCCATCCAGAGAAATACTGCCCTGATATTTCCATACGTGACCCTGTTTGAACGAGAGGCGTCTGCTGAAACGCTGCACTTTTAGCTGCTTGCGTTCACCCCTTTGGCACTCTCTATGAACCGAACTTCAAAGGAATAATTCACCTAAAAATTCAGATTCTGTCATCATTTACTCTCCTTCATACTGCTCCACTTCCAGAGTTTATTTTTTCGAAATCCCAAATGTGAATTTTAGAAGAATTCATGGCCATTTTGTCAGTATAATTACAATGAGTCATTCAGACGAATCATTGTGTGTGTGAAATGTCTTAATCTTTGAGAACTTTTTAAAATGTTTTATTTGTAGTGCTGTTGTCTTTTGTTGGTATTGCTACTTTACTCATAATTGTGCATACATTTCCACATTGGATGCAAGTAATTATATATAAAAAAATACATAAATTTTGCAATAACGACTGGTTGACTATTTCCTGCTCATTACTTTGCAAAAGCAGTAATAATATTGTGAAATATTGTTTTGATTTTAATGAACATCAATTAATTTCAGAAAGTAGTCAACAGTAACACTAGTAACTGCTAGCCTAGAATAATACAGGATAATTTTGTTACTTTTTGTTAGTTTTGTAAGCCATTAATAATAATTTATAATATTTAATTAAGGTTGGAAGTGAAAATAGCTTGGAAAAAATGCAACCCTCAGTTCCGAGGAACCACCACTGACAAACTTTTGCTGTGTATATTTTGTTTGCCCAGGTTCTTTATTCCAAATGTAGACTGCATGCAAATGAAGAGCAACAGTCATGAAATGTCTATTATACGTATGCACTTCATAGGTACACCTGTCCAACTGCTGGTTAACGCAAATTTAATCAGCCAATCACATGGCAGCAACTCAATGCATTTAGGCATTCTGTATAGATTTGGTCAAGACGATCTGCTGCAGTTCAATCCAAGCATCAGAATGGGCAAGAAAGGTAATATAAGTGACTTTGAATGTGGCATGGTTGTTGGTGCCAGACGGGCTGCTCTGAGTATTTCAGAAACTGTTAATCCACTGGGATTTTCACGCACAACCATCTCTAGGGTTTACAGAGATTGGTCTGAATAGACAGCTGATAGAAAGGCAACAGTAACTCAAATAATCACTCGTTTCAACCAAAGTATGCGGAAGAGCATCTCTGAACACACAACACATCGAACCTTGAGGCACATGGGGTACAGCAGCACCACAACGGGTGTCAACTAAGAACAGGAAACCGAGGCTACAATTTGCACAGGCTCACCAAAATTTGACAATAAAAGATTGGAAATATGCTTCCTGGTCTGATGAGTCTTACTTTCTGCTGTGACATTCAGAAGATAGGGTCAAAAATTGGCGTCAACAACATGAAAGCAAGGGTCCATCCTGCCTTGTATCAACGGTTCAGGCTGGTGGTGGTGGTGGTGTAATTGAGTGGGGGATATTTTCTTGGTACACTTTGAGCCCATTAGATCCAATTGAGCATCGTGTCGATGTCACTGCCTACCTGAGTATTGTTGCTGACCATGTCCATCCCTTTATGACCAGTCTACCCATCTTCTGATGGCTACTTCCAGCAAGATAACGCACTATGTCATGAAGCACAAATAATCTCATATTGGTTTCTTGAACATAACAATAAGTTCACTATCCTCAAATGGCCTCCACAGTCACCAGTTCTCAATCCAATAGAGCACCTTTGCGATGAGGTGGAATGGGAGATTCACATCAAAGATGAGGAGCCAACAAATCTGCACTAACTGTGTGATGCCATCATGTCAATATGAACCAAAATCACTGAGGAATATTTCCAGTTCCTTGTTGTCCAGTCCCACGAAGGATTAAGGCAATTCTGAAGGCAACACGATACTAGTACAAGGTACTAGTCTACCTAATAAAGTGACTGGTGAGTATTCATTTCACTTAGAATTTCGGACTAGCTACATCAGACAAAAGCAGAACAGCTAAACACTGCAATGTCTTTTTCTTTTTTCCCTAAGTGAAACTTGTATCAAAGCTAGAGCTCGGGCATAGATTTTTTATTTATTTATTATTTTTTTAAAATGTTTTTATTTTTTATAATTATTATTATTATTGGAAAGTTTGGCTAATGGTTGCTTAGCAACAGCAGAAGCCATGGGTGCACAACTCCATTACGGGATCCTAATAACTCTAAATGCACAGGGTGCGTGTGTTGGATGGAGGTCGAATCATATTCACACCCTAAATGAACTGTACTAGAGTTCATTCAGAAGCCCTCGAGACCATCTCTTCAGCTGGGTCTCAATCTATTTGTTTGGTGTGCACCAAAGTGTGAATTTCTGTATTCATGCCTGCCTAATGGATCTGCACTAAAGGGACAAATGAACTTGACTTTGATCAATCGAGCCAAAGAAGATAGTGTGATTCCACCAAACGTAAAGCTACTTTCTTCCTGTATGGTTACAATTAGGCTTAGCTTTTGAGTGGCACCTATTAGGATTAGCTATTTACACTTATGAATAATACGTTTCCAGGCTTTTTCCTAAAATAATTTTTCCTTGACTCTGGCACTCAATGGTACAATTAACCAACCAACATCAGAGCTGCGTTTTAAAAGAGAAACACTGCTGGGACCCTGATGGCTTTATTGAGGTGTTTGAGAGGTGTGGTCTGAAAACAGTCTGCCAACAGCTGGCAATTACACTGTCAGGCTGCATGACATCCTCCAAAGCTTTCATTTGGCTCCTTGTCAAAATCGAGTAGTGTCACGGCCCCAGCAGCCCTGTCAGACTCTTGGGGAGAGCTGTATGAAATTTGGCTCAAGAGGTTCTTCTGCCTCTTCAGAGGGAATTTCAAATGAGCTTGGGAAACAGACGGACTCTGCTCTTTCTGACTCTTGCTTTCTGTTTTTCTCACCTACCAAGATGCAGGCATAAACAAAAGTCTTCTCTAGTGTGCTGCCTAATGGTAACTAGGACATTTTGACATAATATCTATTGAATTGTCTAAAGATAATCTTATGTAATATTCTCTAATAGGATGGAAGAGGCATGGCCGGGTCATTATAGAATTATGGAAAGGGTAGGGAATACATACACAAAAACAAGATTTTTGCTCCTTGTTCAAACTACCTATTTATATAAGCCGACAGCACAATTCTTAACATAATGGTTTCATTTTCAGTCCAATTAATTATTTTTTTTGTTTACTTGTTGGGACAACATAAATGAATTGTGTTTTACCTGTATTTTGCAAGGGTACCTACCATAAACCAATCAACATTTACCAATGTTTTTTTTTTTTACAGTTTTTCCAAAACTCTCCAAATTCAGTGTGTTTACTAAACTTCAAATATGGTGAGATAAAAATTGCACAACTAACTTGACTGTAATTAATGTGTGCTCAGACAGAGAAACTTTTACAGCTGTCATGCTTCAGAAGCAATACAGCACGGTTTCATGTGTCATCATGAATTTAATAACCTTGGATATTTGTTTTGCCAGAATTGCTTTGAATCATTGTTAAATACTGCAGTAACGTCTGAGAAGACCACAGATAATAAAAGCTCTGGTAATTTATCATAATCTAATCAAAGTCAAGCATATAACAAACCTGAGAGATTTTCATTTCATTTAATAAACTTTCTAATGCAGCATTTCTGTAAGAGGTGGTCATGCATTGTCATTTTTCATATTGAGATGTCAGCTTGCCTTAAATGGATAGTTCAGATAAAAACATTCATCATTTAATTGCCATTATATTGCTTCAAACTGTGAAAGATTGATACCTCAATGATTCTTGCATACTAAGTTGCTTAATATCATAATGTCATCATGCAAGAACTGAGAAGACTTGACCTAAAATATGTGAAATACTTGTACTCTGCTGTCCCACTACAAGATCTTCTTAAAATTTAGAAGTTTAGAATTTGAATTACTGCTAACAGCTAATATAAGTTGACACTTAAATGCTTAGTTCACAGATAAATCAGAAATTTTACTTTGTTTACTCACTGGCAAGTTATAAATCTTTATGGCTTTCTGTATTCTGTTGAACACAATAGATTTTGTTTTTGAAGAAAACGTGCTTGAAACGTGTAATCCTGAAAATTTCCAAAGCAAGTTTTTCCAACTATGGAAGTCAGTGGTTACAGGTTTTCAGCTTTCTTCAAAATATCTTTTTTTTGTGTTCAAGTCAAACAGGTTTGGTGAAAGGTGGGCAAACGAGGATTTTCATTTTTGGGTGCACTATCCATCATTTTATATTAGTCCCTTTTAAGTATTATTTTATATTTATACACATATCTATATATACACACATTGACTAACTATAAAAAAAAGAAGAAGAAAAAAGAAAAAAAGTCTTAACCATTTAAATTGGTTTTAAATTCTAATTTGCGCTGGCAGCTAATATAAAATTACACTTAAAGGGGTCAGTTCACCTAAAAGTGACAATTCTGTCATCGTTTATTCACCTTTCACATGTTGGTTTAGTACAGGTGTGTTATTGTTATATATCTGTTATGATATAATTTTTTTTTATTCCGTACAAGTGAAATTTCTCTTCTACTTAATTCAGAATAAAATATGTTATTTAGAGCATAAAATTGGTAATTTAAAAAAATAACACCGTTTAAATAATTTTTTAGACAAAGCAAGGTTTTTTTCAGATTCAGAGTTGTGAAAGCAGTATTTGGTGGAATAACCCTGATTTTCTGTAAGTGTAAATAATATTTTGACCAATTGTCATTTTCTGATACATCGACAAATTATTCAAAGATTATTCACAGCCTTTTTAGTTTGTAAAATTATTGAAAGTAATTAATGTTAAGATTTGTTTAAACTCATGCAAATGTGTAAAAAAAAAAAAACTATCAATACTTAATCAAACAGTTACAAACAACAAAAAAGTAAAGTAATTTTATTGGAGACAGTGGGGGCTTTAGCGACAAAATACTAAGGACCATCGCTTTAAAGGTGCCATGTACTGGATGGTTTAATAAGTTAAATTGTTCTCTGATATCTACATAGTAGGTTTATGGCTTTGGTATGTTTAAAATATCTCCATAAACGGTTTTATAAGTTTATTTACTACTCCATAAAATACCCCTAGAGTCAGAGGGTCCATGATTGACCATATATGAATTGTGTCGTGGATATTAATGAACTCTGCTCTGACATGCAGCTCGCACACACATACAAACACACTGCATGATATACACTGAACACAGACACATATAAACCCAACCTAACCTATTTTCCTCACGAGATGTGGGTAAAGGCTAAATTATAAATAAATTGACAAAAGAGAGCCAGGACAGTCAGGACTTGGTATCAACCATGAACAGATGACAGTTGAGCTGAGTGATTTGACACGATTCAGCAGTCTTCATGTGTTTGTTGAAACATACACTTCAGATTTCACAGTAAACACAATATATTAACAAAATATATATAAAAAAAAACATACCTTATGCCTCTTCAGAGTGAAGATGAATACATTTATAATCTGTAAATCTTCCATTTCGCATCCTGAAGCACATGTCTCGCGCAGTCATTGCCCAGTAACACATAGTAAACAATCTGCAGTTGTGTTTTAAAAATAAAAATCACATATACCGTACTTAGTAAGTTAAATACAAGCTTTAAAATAATTAATGGAGGGAAACTATCATTGTTTTCACACTAGAAAAGGTTGCCTGAGCCTGAGACGTGCATATTAATGATCTCAGAGCTACATAAGTCTGGGTTCTCTTAATGACCTCATGTCCGGATTAACCACCTAAAGTAGTCCTACATGCAAATGATCCTCTGATTTGCCTGTTGTCCACAGGGGTTTTACACTTGTGGAATTTACATGATATTGAGTAAACAGTGGTCTTTGAGGCTCACTGTATGCCCATTTCCATATACTGATGTCTTATTATTGTACTATGCCCAGATTTAAATTGTTGGGCACCTTTAAAATTAGTGGTTGCTTTTCCCAATCATTTGTTTTGCTTTAAAATAGACCAATTTTAATGTTTCTCCTAATATACGTAAGGACATTATTTAATGTTCTGATATTACTAAATATATTACATAGTATTACCTAATTAAATATTTTCTATAGTAGGTAAATTGCAGCTTTGTCATTGCAAGTATGCAATTGCAAATAAATAAAAGACAAGGGGAAATAATGTTTTAAAGTTTATTTTTGGTTACCATAAATTATTTTCAGTACATATAACTTCCATCAGCTGGTGAAGGTAAAGTGAGGTGAGAACAACAAAGACAAGCCATAACATCCTACTTTTACTGTTTTTATAGCAAAGGGATAAATCACTGTGAAAGACAGACCTATAAAATGCACATATAAAAGGAAGATAGCGTTTTGTAGCTTGCATTTCACAAAGAAGTGATGTATTTCATGTTGATGGAGAGAGCAGGACTCCATCTGTTTTCTTAGTGCGAGTGGTTTTACAAACTATAAGTATGGTATAACAATCAGCGATTGGCCAATCAGAGTCAAGTATTCCAGGAAACAATGCAATGAATCATGTGGTATTTTTTATTTATTTATTATTTATTATTATTTTTTCCTTATTTTTTTCTTTTTTCTTTGTTTTTTTCTTTTTTTCTGTAATTGTTAGTCACTCAGCAGACATTGACTGTTGTTTCTCATTTTCAGGCAAGATAAGTATGAGATGCAAAGATGTGCTGAAAAGTCTTTAAGTTGAAATATTTCTGATTCTTCTTTCTTATTTAGAAACAATAAAGAGTAAAGGTTTTAATAGTATGTTGTAAACACTGTAAACCCACTGATTTATTTTAAAAGTTGCTGTTTATAACATGTACACTGTTCTGTTTTTCTCTGTTATTAATTGATTAAGAGGGATTCAGTTAATGGCTATTGTTATAATAGTTTATAGTTAGAGGTTAATGAGCAACAGTGTTGTGTTAGTTTCGAATTGTATTATTATTTATATAAAAAAATATTTGTAATATTTAGCTAATAGGAATATTTGGGCTTAATCAAGGTTAGCACCCATTGGCTAAATTGTCCATCAGTTAAACTGGAATGTAAGTTTCTGTCTAAAAGTGACTGACATATAGCACATGCAGAATGTCAGAATACTCGACTGATTTTAGTAACCATAACTGTGGCTTTTTAGTCAGTTTGTGGTCTCATTTTATTTGTAACATATTAAGCTTTGACATTGTCTTGCTTTTTATGACAAAGGGATTATATGGGATATTGTTCTGAGGACCCTTACCTTTTAAAATAAACCATGATGTACAGCAATGAATGTGTGTGTCTTGTTAAGATGATATGCACTCTATATCTAATAAGCATTTTCTGTACAACTTAAATTTAGCAAAAACATTCTTTGTAAGCTTCCCACTTAAAACCAACAAGCTACAATCGCTGTGTGAGGGATGTTAAATGTTAAAAAAGCTCACTTGTGTTTTTGGGGAGAGTTTTTGTATTTTTGATGCAATTTATTCTTAAACACTGACAATAAAAAAACAATGAGTTAAGAGTAAAACTGGCTAAGAGTAAAACAACTAAAACACTTTCTTTATTAACTGATTTAAAATTGAATTTAAATATAACTATTACACAACTTGTATGTTTGTTTCTATCTCCATTAATCCTTTATTTTCACTATTTTTTATTAACTCACTGTTTTGTGTGTTTTTCACAGTCATTGGATGTTTCATTATAATAGTAATGACGATAATGTATACACACAACCTTATTTTGGCTCAAATATAGAGCCAAAGACAAAGATAGACCAATAGACAAAGACAATTGTTGGTTTTAAAATTCAATTTCATGTGCACATAACTGCTCAAATACCTTGTTTCTCCATAAATCATCTATTTAGGTATTTTCTTTTCTTTTTTCTATATTTATATTAATAAATTATGAGGATGAGATTGATACTTTTTTTGATTATGTATTGTCATTATAATTGTATGAAAGGTTGTATGCCTATTGTCACGATCACCAGCCATCTCTCCTCTGTCAGAGATCGCTGGTTCACACTTCCGGGAACTACAGATCAGCCATGTCTAGGACTACAACTCCAGTCATGCAGCACACACACACACTCCTGCTCCATATCACGACTGATTGCATACACTCCACCGGAGGACCGTCATGACTGATTACACTCACTACAAAAGCAGCACACACACAGTCCTCGCATCAATATTGTCAACTGTTAGTGACTTAACAACGCGTTTCCTTTGTTCCTGTTTGTTCCAGTGTTTTGATCTAAGCCTTGATATCCGTTGTCCTTGTCTGCCACCAGCCCTTGTGATCTCATGCCTGCTTTGACTTCGATTTTTGGATTTGCCCTATGAGAATTGCTATTCTGATTTTATTAAAAATCTGCAATTGGATCCTCGCCTCCGTTGTAATCGTCACCACCACCTCTTGACTTAACACCTATTTTACACATACCTGTTTTTACATATACCATATGTTGATATGATGTTTTTAACAAAGTAAAAAGACTGTTTATTTACACTAACATTGAGACTGATTCAAAACTAACCAAAGTTAGTAATAAACGTCATTGAGACCCTTAAAAACATCATAAGCTATTTCTCTTCACATATCTTTAAATGCTAGTGAGTTGCTGCTCCCCACCTCCTCACCCACTTCTGTTTGAGGCAAGATCAGGAATGGTAAAACTGCACAGCACACACATAGCACTCAGTCACTCCACTAATGTACAACTGCTTCTAAGCACTTGTCTGTATGACAACATGGAGTATTGCAAGCTGTTTCCACATTATAATAAAAAAATTTGAGACTGTGTGGCGGGACATCTTCTGTGCGTTTAACAACTGCATAAAATAGATCATAGCTTGACATTGCATCCCACCATTATCAATGTAAAATGTAGTCAAGCAAACATCTATACATGGAGTATAGGAAGCTGTTTTCTCCTTATAATGACAAAATGCGTGATTGCGGTGGGCCATCTCCTGAGTGTTTTATCAATGCTTGACATTGCAGCCCACCATTATTACTGTAATGTGTATTTAAACAAACATCTATACATATGAAGTGCACATTGGTGTATATAGCAAAAGTTCAGCTGCAGTTTTGGTCGGTGTGTAAAGCACTGACAAAGAGCTCTCACGTGACAGGATGAAGATTTTAGGATATTCTATATATGAATAAACTGAAGTTAGCGTGAATACTGTAAGTAGGTTACATTAAAACGGGCACAAAAATACAAAAAACAAGCTGCATGCTTTCTTTTCATTTTGTCTCAGCTGCTTGACAAAACACAAACCTTTCTAAACACAAAATAATCCAATTTATTCTGATACCACCTTTTATTTCTACCCATAAAATGCAATCTGTTAATAAAATGTCTTCTGTTTACCAAAATGTACTTAATACAGATTTAACATGTTTGTGGTGACACTTTGTTCTGTGGTTTTGTCGGATGTTAGCTTTGTAGTGGTTATTGAAGGACTGATGATTGTAATGAATGGCTGTAGACATAATGCTGGACAAGTGTGACAACTGGAGACTTGCTGATGCCCAATCTGAAGCTGCCACAGATCTCCTGAGGGACAACAGGCTTGAGATGCTATTGTCACTGTGCTTTATTAGCTTGTATTCTGGACTTATGTTAATGCCAAGGGAGGAGAATGTTTGTAAATTCAGGCTGAAAGCTTATGCGATGGGTTTCCTATTAGCTCAGTCTAAACAACCACATTTTACTTCAAGATATTCAGATCTACTGACTGTTTTTCGCTTTTATTATTATTATTAATTAATTAAATAATTATTTATTTATTTATTTATTTATTTATTTATTTATTTATTTACATCTGTTAAACTAGGGTAGCAATGTATGCAAGAATAAAACAAGGAATTTACACAGAATGTTACAGAATATTGCCAATTTTGAATGAATAATTTAAAAGTAGAGTTATGAATAGTTTCTGTTTGACAAAATATGTACAAAAGACTAAATATTAAGGCTGTGTGTAAATGTGTGGTTCAGTTTCATCTTTTATCAATGCACGGATGAGTTTTCCCATGATTTAATATTAACAGTGAACCCTTTGAACTTTGACAATTTTTTTTTTTTTAACTTTATTCAGTTTTAAAGTATTTATTAAATTGTTATCGTTATGCCCTGTCATAATATTAGTATTATGTATAGTATTATTAGTGTATTATTTATAGCGTCTGTTTTATTTGATTACCACCATTATTTGTATTAAATAATAATAAAAGAAATACAGAAAATAAAGAATAAAAGAATACAGAAATGTTTCAGCGAACATGAACCATTTTATAGAGTCCTATCATTAAAACAACTGCAACAACAACAAGTTAAATATTAATTAATATGGTTTTTCATTAACAGATAGTGTTAAAGTTTAATGCACTGAATTTATTAGGTATGCTGTTTGGTTATTAAAATTGTAATTATTCCACTAAAACAGAATCCACAAGGAAAATGAAAAATCAAACAGATTTCACAGAGCCCCAAAATTACATTTTAGCTGAAAGTTTGATTGCCACATTTAGACATCCTGCAACAACAGCAGGTCAACGAACTAAATAACATCTGAGTATTTGTATACTGTTAGGTTAGTGTTAGCATTATTTGAATAACATGAAAAGTTACTCATAGTAAATAGAATGTCTCTATAGGACAATTATAAATCAAGGAAAGGCTAATAATAAAGGAGACTTATGCCCATTTGCCAGATGTAATGCAAGTGTCAGCTGTCTCTGGATATTTTAGGAAAATTTCACCTTAAAAATATCTCACGGATCTAGTACCTTGGTTACTCCGGCCAACATAATACATAAAAAACAATAATCATATTACAATCGTCACCTTAGAATTATAAGGTTCTTTCTGACATTTTTGTCAAAATTGAGTCATTGACATATTCTTATTAATAGACAACTTATTTACATTATGGCATGTTTTTTTTATTTTTATAAATTGCTTACATTTAAATTATTTATTTTTAAAATCAAATGTTACACATGTTTCCCAGAGATGGGTTGTGGCTGGAAGGGCATCTGCTGCGTAAAACAAATGCTGGATAAGTTGGCGGTTCATTCCGCTGTGGCGACCCCGGATTAATAAAGGGACTAAGCCGAAAAGAAAATGAATGAATGAATGAATGTTACACGTACTGTTTGCTATGGAATGCAAAAACTTTGAAGCTTAATATCTCAAAATCATTCAGAATGCAGATAGAACCTTTATAATTCCAAGGTGACGCAATGCTAAGAAGTTTAAATAAATTGTCAAATTATTTCAATTGAATATTTTTGATGACTTAAAGGTCCAATGAAATTAAAGTTTTTAAGATGCTGGTAACAGCTAGTTTTATTACAAAACAGAAACAAAATTTAGAAGATACAAACCTGATATACTGTAAACATCCAAAGCTTGCAGTTTGTCACTTCCACCTACATTAAATGATCATCAGTTTGTTTTACATCAGTTTCTCTTCAAATCCTGACCAATCAAATGCTCTATAGTATCTGACATGTCCCATCCCCTTTAAGACACTTCTCATTTGAATTTCATTGGATGCCCTTAAGCTCAAACACTCACACTAGGCGTGTAAGTGCTCTGTTTTGGGCCCAGGTGCAAGAGGTGTGCCAGAGCATAGTTCGCTTGGGCTTTGGCATAGTACGCTTGTACTGTGAGTTCAAAAATGACAATACGATATCATTTTTAAGAGACAGTTTTATATGGATTTATTAATCTTTCTTTTCAATGAACGCAAACTGTCATAGTTTATCAAAGTTGCAGACCCCTGGCTGCAAGAATACGTGCAGCACAATGACTTTCATGGACATTTATGAACGTCACAAGTGGTGGATCTGTTCAGCAAAAGATTTGGCTGTGTGTCACTGCATATCAAGCGACTCAAAATAATGCAAAACAATAGAACTAGATCAATCTCCATTGTATGGTGCAAGAGAGATTATCTTCTGTTAAACAGAACAGTTGCATCATTTTTGACATAAGCATGCACAGGCTTGGAAGGTAAAAAATGCAATGTGAGTGCAGACAGACGAGGGGAAGGGTGACAATCGTGTCTGGGCATGGTTCAAGACAACTGTGTCTAGTGTGAGTGCATCCTTACCAGCAGAACTGTGATAAAACAAAACAAAACACTGGCTGTTTTTTAAAAAGGAGAGGAGCTACTCTTTTTTTTCAACCCTTGCTTCAGTTGAGAAGCACTTCAAATGAACTTTAAATGTTAAAACCGGACGAAATTGCTTTTAAAAAAAGAAGAAAAATATAATAAAATGGATTTAACAGGGCACTTTCTTTCTTAATGCATTTTTTTCCAGTTCTTCCATGTGAACAGAAGCTTATTGGTTGCGTCTGAGATCTTGAACGCAGTTGTCAATGGATGTTCTCTTTGAGTCAGCAGGACCATTAGCGCAGCAGGAGTTCACAGCGGCTGTTAACAGCCACCTGCTGAGAGACACGGCTGCAAACAACGCTCTTATAGTCTCTTGTGACTGTACATAAAACTTACCATGGAAACTGGGCTGAAAAATTACATGTGGTAGTTTTAGATGACATGACCTTTTTGATCTGGGCTTGTTTGATTTGTCAATGGAGGTCACTTGCTTGCTTTTTTTCTTTTTTTTCTTTTTCTTTTTAATAGGAACCGTTCAAGCACTCTAATACTAATACCTATCTACCCTAGGGTTGCTTTGGTATTATTTACACTAGTTTCTTTATTCCTCAGAGATTTTGGTTCATGTTTTTATAGTACAGTTGCTGCAGATTTGTCGGCGGCACATCAATGATGTGAATTTTCCCATTCCACCTAAGGCTGCCGTCATTTGTCGATATGACCTGAGGATGGAAACCCTGTTTATCTGGCATTAAGATGTGTGTTTTTTTTAAGATCTAATTAAAAGTGGATAGCTCTACGTGCAGGTGTAGACAGGGCTGAAATATTTTGAGCCCACTTTCGTTCATTGCCAAAGTTAGTTGAAAACACGTATGATCAGATTGCTGTTGTAGTGTAGACGTGCATGCAGTTGATGATGTTTGCATCCCCACAGAACTCGCTGCCTACAGATAACTTTAAAGGTGACATCCAATAAAAGTTTTCAATCTGTGGGAATTTTTCAGTATGTTTGAAAAGCTGGAATTACATAAGAATTGCAGTTAAAACATGTATTTGTAACTACAATTTGTCTGAAATATGTTAGTTTTTTAATGTAAATCTTGTTCATTTAGTTTTATTGTTAGCAAACATTGGCTTTGGTTTAATTGTAATTAGAATCAGATCACCCTTCATGTGCTGCTTGACATTATGGTGTTGGTTTTCACACAAGCAAAACAGGCTGTACAGCTGAGCTAAATCCTAAATGTACTTTGACTTGTATTTCTTTGCAGACAATGCAACAAACATTTAGTGTGTGCCTCATAATTTTTTGAAATTATTTATTTATTTATTTATTTATTTATTTATTTATTTATTTATTTATTTATTTATAAATAAACACATATTCCAATTTTGGTTTTTGCAATATTTACCACTTTGTAATGTTGCCATTCCTTTTCAAAACACTTACAAGATATTTAGGGACTGAAGACACTAAGTGATGAAGTGTTTCAGGTGTTTCATATTGTGCTCAAATCTATATTTACTTTTTAGCATCAATGGTGCCATCACAGAAGTGCAAGTAACCTTTGCCAAGGCCACTGACACAACAATGACAGACCCTGGCATTTGGACTCGTTGCTGGGAACAGTCTCGATGATCCTTTTCTGCTTTGATCCGGAGCACACGGTGCACATTTTTTTCTCCCCCAAAATATACCTGAAATACTGATTCACCTGACACGTTTGCACTGTGTGATGACCCATCCCAGATGCCTCTGAGCCCAGAGAAGTCGACGGTGCTTCTGGACACTGTTAACATAGGGCTTTCTTTTGGCATAGAACATTTTAACTGGCATTTGTGGATGTAAATACATATTGTGGTACTTGACAAATGTTTGCCAAAATACTCCTGAGCCCTTGTGGTGATATCGCTTCTAGATGAATGAAGTGCTGCCTGAGGAATCAGAGATCACGGTTGTTCAGCTTAGGTTTGTGGCATTGTCCTGAGAATTTCTCCAGATTCTTTGAATCTTTTAATTGTGTTATGTAGTGTTAAAGGTGAAATACCTTTCTTTAAGGAACATTGTTTTTAAACATTTCAATAATTTTCTCACATATTTGTTGGCAAACTGGCAATCCTTGGCCCATCTTTGCTCTTAAAAAACTAGAACTTTCCTAGATGCTACTTTTCTACCAAATCATAATTGCAATCACCTGTTGACATCACCTGTTTTAAATCACATCAATATTTAACCAGTTTACCTGATTACTAGCCCTAAATTGCTCCTGTCACAACTTTTCTGGAATGTGTTGCAGGTCTGAATGATAGGAAAGGATGTATGTTTACAAATGAAATGAAGTTGATCGAACTAAACATGAAATATTTTGTTTTAATGTCTGCAATGAAATACAAGTCAAAGTAACTACTTTTTATTTGCATTTTCCATACTGTCCCAGCCTTTTCTGCTTTTGAGGTTGTAATTTGGGAAAAGAATGCACATAGCTATCTAATTTATTTACAATTCAGACTAAATTGTACATGTTAAAGAGCCCCTATTATACATTAAAAAGAGTCATGTATTAGGGGTCTCTAACAACAGGCTGATATGCATGCAAGGACAACATCTTCGCAATCAACGTCTGCTACATTGTTGTTCTTGTTTCTTGCTACTGTGTTTGTGAGCGGGGCCAGGGGTTTTAATTTTTCCGGTTCATGCGTGCAGCAAAATAGGCCGGGCTTAAGTTCCGTATCCACGTCATGCTGAAACGGCTAAAGACTCGTTATCAAGACATTTGAAAGACTGAATCGACTGTTTATAGATGAATGAATAGTTTTAAACACAGTGCACTTTCTTATTTAAGCCTTAGCTGGATATCTCACTTCACTTAGAGCTGTTACACACTGCATGGAAGGTCATTATCAAACTCATAATAGGGACTCTTTAAGAAACATTCAATGCAACTAACTTGTTAGACATTCGAGGAAAGTGTTTGTTGTATAGACGTTTTAAGCTGAGTTTGTTCTAGTTGCTTTTTCAGTCAGGCAATGTAATCGAATTTTCAATATTCAAAAGTAGATCTCATCTCTGTCAGATTGATTTAGGCTACATTTATTAAACATTCAAATTGATTGACAACAGTTTTTTTTTTTAATCAAAACATTGCACCAATTCAGTGTGACAATTTAAAATAAAAATGCTCTCATGTGGAATTCATGCACAAAATTGTTCTGCCTTTTTCCTGAAAGGCCCAATGAATGTGTGCGGCTGAGAAACAGTAGGATGCAAGTAATCATTTAGCATTTTATCCATCCTCCAACACACATCACATGATTTTTTTTTTTCAAGTATACTGTAGCTTTATAAGTGCCTTGCTGAATGGCACATGCTCATTGCTTGCTCCTTGCGGAGCTTCAACCAACAGCCTTTGATAACTAGCCTTCGGCTGTAGCATAGTACTGTTATTTCTGTCAGATGTTTTGTCGTCAAAAGTTTTTAAGTCTCTTTCATCAATACACTGATGCAGAATGTGTGAATAGTCAATGCCACAATCAGTTATTATCAGCCAAGTGAGGAATTTATTTACACAAATGCACGTGTATGATAGAGGTTTGTCCAGTTTGCCTGAGAAATGTCATTAACCGTGCTAAAGAATGGAGCAGTGATTAATATGGAGATGTATTCGGCTCATGCGGAGCGTTCACACTAAAGAAAGAATGTGCTACAATCTTCCATGCGGTGCGAGACCACAGGCATTTAAAGGGGCTATTAATCTTCACTATGCTCTCAACCTTGTACTGAATGTTGCATAAATAAGCCAAAGTGAAGGTCAATATAAGACAAAGATGGCTTGAAACCCTGCCCCAAATTCTGCTTAACACCTCTTTGACTTTTATTGGTTCAATAGATGTGTTTACAGCATCCAGCTGGACAAGTAATCAAAATACAAGAAAACATCAATAACTACACGGGAAAGCCAATTTCTCACACTCAAACTCTGCGTCGGCAGAATTTCAGCAGGGTTTCTCTTAGATGGACTTCAGCTTCAGTTAAAGGCATAATTTGAAAGGTACTGTATAATGACATATTAAAACATAAAATCTATTCCTTAAATTCAGATACCCAGAAATTGTTGATCATTTAATGATTAATTAATTTTGAGATGCACCAATTGTAACTCAACATAGATGTGTTCCATACATCCATTTATCCATCATCCTAAAATAGAGTATTTCTGTCTGTATTAAAAAACAATTATAGTTTAATTTAAGATGCATTTGAAGACTGAAACAATCGTCCCTCTGAAATTGCTAGTAAATTTGTTAAGAAATTTCAGTAAAATATTAAAAAGTCCTGACACAATTGTCATTTAAACACTTTTTTTTTGCACTAAAAACCCCCACAATCATTATATCAATGAAACATTGTATTTAAATCATTTAATTGCACTCAGTGTTGTTGTCGCTATGAAAAAAAAAGCAAAAACATGAAAATTAAAAAAGGAGGAACGCTAAAATAGACTTTACTGGAAATAAAAACAACTTTGAGATCTGTCATCAGATTTGATAGCCAGGAATTTCCCTTTTGAAAATTTTAACAAGTATAAACATGTGCTTTAGATACGAAAGAACATCATATTTGCATATTTGCATTTACTGAAGCTTATATTTACATGTAAGAAAATAAACTATTTTAAATTATTCAGAAATGTAATCAATTGGTAGTCATTTCACTACAAATCTCACAATTTGCTAAAGAAAGTTGTTCAGTAATTAATAATTCCTTACATTTATATACCCTTTTTCTGGACACTAAAAGCGCTTTACACATTTTGGGGGAGAATCTCCTCATCCACCATAAGTGTGCAGCATCCATGACAGCCATATTGCGCCAGACACACCACACACCAGCTGATTGGTGGAGAGGAGACGGAGTGATAAAACCAATTATGATATGGGGATGGTTAGGAGGCCATGATGGACAGAGGCCAATGGGCAAATTTGGCCAGGATGCCAGGGTTATACACCTACTCCATTTTTGAAGAATGTCCTGGGATTTTTAATGACGACAGAGATTCAGGACCTCGGTTTAAATTCCCATCCAAAAGACGGTGCTCACTGAGCAGTATAGATTCCTCATCAATATACCAGGGCATTGGACCCACACAGACTGCAGATTGAGCAACCCTCTGCTGGTCTCACGAACACTTCCGGCAGCTACCTAGCTTTCCCATGTCAGGTACGGATCAGGCACAGCCCTGCTTGGCTTCAGAGTTGCAGAGAGCTAGCTGTCAGCGTAAAATTACTGAAGTATAGACACTTGGCTTCAACACACCTACCTGGAAGTTTCTAGTGAGTGTCATTCGATTAGCATTCTTCATATGTGTTCAATTAGCTGTTGCTAAACTGTACAGAATAGTTGTCCTCTTGGAAAATGATTGAACATTTCCTAAGTAACACAACAGCGCCTACAGTAATTAGATGAAGAATGATCTTATCTTTATTGAGAATCTAGGTTGATAAACATTGAGTATGTTCTTTTCAGAACAGTGCTTTTTCTCTTGCTACTTTCAAAACACTCTTCCCATACACTACAAACCCCTCTGTGAAGTGTACTAAAAATACATATTCAGACTACAGCAGTCTTTTGACCTTTATGGTATACTAGATCTGTTTGTATTCATGTCAGAGATATAACACTTGAAAGTTATCTATAGAAGCAGTACTTCTGACTTTGAACATCTCGAAGTTTCTATTTTCAAATCAGTACACACTGGCTGGGAAAAATAGGACGGGTCAAAGTTATTTGTTGCTAAATTAAAACCCCCAATCAACCTAACCTAATATTGTTATTCATGTTTTGTCAGAATTAGGTAACAATTTGTTTTGATGTCTAATATGAACATTAAACCAGTTAGCAAGCACTCAATTATAAGGATTTACTAGCTGTAAATCCCTATAATTGAGCGCTTGCTAACAGGTTTAGCTTTAAATGCTACAGTTCTTGTTGTACATTATAAAATAATAAGAAAAGAAAAAAGTACTGTTCAATATTTGTTTTTCTATATGTTAACACATGAAATTAGTCATGTAATAGCCTAGAGAAAAATATGCCTTGGAAGTAACTGAATGTAAAGGACTGTCTGCTTAACATCTGCTCACACTTTATTTTGATGATCCTCCAACAGACATTATACTGGCTATAAGAAACCCAAAATTGTTGTTATGGCTCATTTAAGTATGGTGAATGAAGCTTTAGGCCATATTTAGTCTGTCGTCTGGATGGAACAGAAGTAGTTAGAAGTAGTGCAGTAGTGTTTTCTTGCCTGTTTACTGTTGATACTTATCTGAGTTTATCTTTTGGGAATTTTCCTCCAGCTTATTCCCTTCTTTATCAGGGTTTGCCATAGTGGAATGATCCACCCAGTACCTGGAGATGCTGTTTGGTCCTCACACTGTGGATGTGTTTTGGATTGTTGTCTTGCTGAAATGTCTACCCTGGTTTCATCTTCATGATCCTGGCAATGTAGATGTTGGATTGAAGCAGCGAATGTTAGTTTACAATGATAAAAGACAGAGGGTTGCTGAATAAATCTGAGAGATTTCAGCTGTTGTCTGGGTTTTCACTGCCTTTCTACACCTCCCTTTATTCATGTGTTTAATACTTTTTTTCCTGCATTATTTAATTTAATTATGCATAACTTCAATTGTAAACGAATTTGGATTTCTTTTTCTTGGAAAATATGTATTTCTTCAGTTGTTACCAACATCTGTGGAAAACTTCAAGTCAACGGCACCTTTAGAAATAGGTTTTCTTAAAATGTTGACATGTTCAATACAAATTTTTCCTGCTGTACATATGACATACATTTATTTTATTTTTTTGATCTGTGAGATTGAAACATTACCTTGTAATTTAAACATGCAATTTGCATTGCCATATCTTAGATTTGTATATGTGGGGCAGTGCTATTAACTTCTGCTTTCACTTTGGACATTCGATTGCCTGGCTCGCACCAGAATTCGATTGGCTCAAGTTTGAAGAAGGGAAAAATTATACTTTTGTATTGTCGTTGTGCAAAAATTAGAATAGCATGTCTGTTATACACGTTAGAAAAGCAACACAACTCTGTTCACAAGCTGTGGGCGGTTGCTAAGAGCACCTGTATATGCATGTCATATGCTGTCAATCAATCGCCGGTACTAATAAAATGAGGAAACATTGTTTTGAGAGCCAAGGTATTTCATTTTTATACCAGTATATCTAGTGGAGAGTGGCCCAGAATAAGTACAATGATCATTAATTTTGTGCATTAAAGACAGATTGGATCATTGGTTGTGGTCTGCTATGGGTTGTTCTTTTATGACAGACGGGTTGATCCTGCCCTTACACCAGTAAACGCTTTGTCTGAGAAGACAAACACTGTCATTGTAAGAGAGAAGCGAAGTTCTTTAGATCTTTAAAATTCTGAATTAACGAAGTAAATAACTTCACTATTCTTATCGAATGGTAACAGTTTAAGTTATAATATATGCCATTTACTACTGGCTTATTACCTGAATATTATTAAGATATTAACTGTTTATTATTACTGAAAAGGTATAATCTTTACCTAAATACCTACACCCAAATACTTCATAATAACTACCAATAAATAGCTATTTATTAGTTATTATTGAGCTAAAGGTCTTAGTTAATGGTTTGTTACCAACCTGAATTGTACATTAAACTGTAACCAATAGATTTGTAACGATACTGGAATTCAATACTAATTGGTAAATGGATGTTTTTAAAATTTCAGTACCGATTGGTACCGAATTCCAGCATCGTGACAACCCTAGTAATCAAGCTAAATGTCCATTTCTTGGTGACTAAATATGTATTTTTTTAATACATTTTTTATAATCATTGCATCAGAGTGGGCCTAAATAATGCAGAATATATGCACACCCTATGACTGAGACATTTACTACACTACAAGACGGGTTACACCTGAGGTATTTTAATGCAGTGCAAAGGTTTGTGTTTTTGTTCCATTTGTGTTCCTCATACAAGCAAAGTGTTACAATTAACGTCAAAATTACAGCAAAGTCTTTTACCTCTACGGTGTTGGCAGTCCTTTAGTACAAGCTGTCATGCACTAGAAGTTTGTGCCCCATCCCTTGCGCTAATTACCGAGGTTGGAGCGCGAGCTAACTTGATCGAATCCATTTAGTTTGGCATCTACAGGCCAAAATGGTTAATCATCTCATGTCATCCAGCTAATGCCCCTGAGGTATTCAAAAACATGAAACAATCAGGAGGGCTGAGCACACTCAAAGTGGCACATCTGAAATGACTGTACAGCACTGATGAATAATACATTCACTGAGCTGTGCAATCCGGAGTATTATGGCTGAATAAAACAATGAGATCCTCCATATACGCTTGCAATTTTCCTGCTGGAATAGGAGCTCGGATGATTATCGGATCCGCCGTCTTCAGGGATTACACACAGCGTATGTGTTGTCATGAAGATGAACATACTCTTGACAGCTTATTTCTCCCACGTAAAGTCCAATGCTTCCCTGCTGTTGCTTTAATTTTCTTTTTCGCTCAAACTACAGAGAACAGAAGCTAATGAAGCTTGGAGTTGCTGATCGCATTGTGTACATTTTGTTGTGCAACAGTTACATTCAGACTCACACACACTTACAGTTTGTCAACTGTCTGAAGAACGTTTTAATCAAAAAATGACAGCTAGGCAGTCTGAATCTGTGAGAGTTACAAGTTTTCTGGGAGTGGTAAGATCCTAAGTTGTAGACACACATTTTGTATAATCAGTACACAAAATAAACAAGCGTATTTAGTAGTGTTACATTATAAGTGAAACTCCCAGGAGCTACATTTTTTGCAGTTTTTGTTTTTGTGAATCTGCCAGAGGCCGCTGTGTACGCTTTTTGAGAACTCCAATTTGTCTCGCGAGTGCCAGTTGCACCTGCTCTTTACGTGTAAATCCACCAGTCTGCTGTCAACTGACTGACTGAATGACTGATTACCTGATCCACTCCTCCTTCCCTAAACCCAACCAATAGTGTTTTCAAAAGGACTGATTGACCAGCCCACCCACTTCCCTAAACCCAACCGACACTTTTCAAAAGCAATCCAGAAAAAGAAAAGCCCTTGCTTAACTTTTTTCAGATTTGACCACATTCTCACCCTGTTATTTACTTGTGGTTTTTTTTTTTTTCATCTTACCTGCTTTCTGGAAATGTTCTTTGCCAGACTCAAACCCAGTCATCTCAGTTAACTCTTCTCTGCATATCAAGTCCGCCGACATACATCGCAAGCTAACTGGACAAACTGGTAAAAAGGAATTGCGTAGTGTTGCATTTTCAGAATAGGTCTATGTTGGAAACAATATATTTCTAAATGTTTTGTGACACCACTCAAAATCATTGAATTTAAACATTTCAGTCACTTCCATGGCCACAAGTGGATATAATAAAGCACTTGGCTGTGCAGATGACATTTGTAAAAGAATGGGTTCTTCTCTTGAGCTCAGTGAATTCAAGCTTAAATATAAAGGTACGAGAGCTGTCTCTGGGGTGGTACCTTTTCAAAAGGTACACATTTATACTTAAAGGGTCCATGTCTGTATATTTTAGTACCTAAACATTTTAAGAGGTACACTTTTGCACTTTTTAGATTCTAATATGTACCCTTGAGGTATCAATATACTGTAGATCTTTTAGGTACACATTTATACCTTTTTAAAAAAGGTATTACCCCAGTGACAGCTCGCGTCCCTTTTTTTTCTGAGAGTGCATAATAGGTTACTAACCTGTGCAATACTTGTATATAATTTCCTTTCTACTAAATAATTCATGGTCAATTTTTAATGATATTATAACAAAGTGGAAGCAATAGGGAACAGCAGGAACAGAGCCACAAAGTGGTTGGAGATGTAGAAACAAAGAGGGGGGTCAGTACATGCTCAGGCGCACATTGCCAACTTTCTGCGGTATAAACTGCTACAGACTTTCAAACCTCATGTGGCAATTAGAATAGCTGAAGAACAGTGCGTAGAGAGATTAATAGAATAGGTTTCCATGACCGAGTAGCTGCATCCAATACTTACATCACCATGTGCAGTGCAAAGCCTCAGATGCTGTGGTGTAAAGCATGCAGACACTGGACACTAGGAAAGTGAAGATGTGTTCTCTCGGCTGCCCAATCACATTTCTCTGTCTGGCAAATTCAATGGAGTCTGGGTTTAGTGGCTGCCGGGAGAATGGTACTTGGCTAACTGCATTTTGTTAAGTTTGGTGGAGTGGAGATTATCTGCGAGGTTGTTTTTCAGGGGTTGGACTCCAACGTAGTTCCAATGAAAGAAACTCTTAATGCTTCAGCATGCCAAATAATCCTGGACATTTTTGCTCAACTTTGTATGAACTGTTGGGGGATGGTTCCTTTCTGTTCCAACATTACTGTGCACCAGTGCACAAAGCAAAGTACAAGAAGACATGGATAAGCAAGTTTGGTGTGGAAGAATTTTACTGGAAATTCCTGACCTCAGTCAACATTTGAAGTACAATAGGAATAAGCAGCAAATCCCCAGCTTGCCCTTTTGGTTTGTAATTGTGACAAAACACTTCCGCCTGTACATAATAATTGCAATTTACAGAACTTAAATGTGACGCTACGGTGGTGTAGTGGGTAGCACATTCGCCTCACAGCAAGAAGGTCGCTGGTTCGAGCCCCGGCTGGGTCAGTTGGCATTTCTGTGCAGAGTTTGCATGTTCTCCCAGTGGTTGCGTGGGTTTCCTCCGGGTGCTCCAGTTTCCCCCAGAAGTCCAAAGACATATGGTACAGGTGAATTGGGTAGGCTAAATTGTCCGTAGTGTATGAGTGTGAATGAGTGTGTATGGATGTTTCACAGAGATGGGTTGCAGCTGGAAGGGCATTCGCTGCATGAACATATGCTGGATAAGTTGGCGGTTCATTCCGCTGTGGCGGCCTCAGATTAATAAAGGGACTAAGCCGAATGAATGAATGAGAACTAAAATGTTTCTTTTGAAAGTACAAAATAATAGTTTTTAATTGTGTTTGCATGTTGATGTTGGACACATGGCAACAAATAACCAATCAGAAACTGATCAGCGGGACATCGCTCTCGGCTGTGTTTTTTTTTATTTTTTTTATTTTTTTTTAAAGCCATTCCTGAGGGCTGTGTTTCACGTTTTTTAGACCCTAAGGTGCATTCTGTGTGAATGAGTCCTAAGATTGCCTAAGTTCATCCAATCAGCTACAGTGACACCGCAAATATGCATATAAGAACCCAGGGTTAAGGAATGTAGTGAATACCCAGGATTATTTCTATTAGGATGAGCAGTGTGAATCATGCTCACCAATAACCCAGGACTTCATTTATCCAGGGTTTATGATGACCTAGTTGTTAATTTCAAGTATGAAAACCCCTAGATTGGCTTAAGTGTGCATGAGATAAGACCTCTTATATAAGAGTTAAGTCTCTGATATTTTTTTTACTTTTTAGGTATAACACACGTGACAGGTGTGCATGGCTGTTAGATACTCTCATCTTCTTTCAGCTTTTAGATGCAGCACCTTTCATCAATGTCAGTTCCAAAGCAGGGGACCAATCAGAAGAAAACACAGGCAGAGCAGGCATTGTGCGTTTCTGTTTACAGTAGTAAGTTACCATGGCAACTGTTTTATTTGACGGAATGCCTTGGCAGCTTAAAGGCGCTTTAAAAAAAATAAATCAAATTCTGAATCTACATCTCACATTTATAGATGCAAAGACACATTCTCTGTGAATGACCCCCAAGTTGTTGCACTGCTGTGGTCTTTATCTGTCATACTCCAGTGACTGGCACATCTGGACTGACTTTATTTGTCATCGCAGTACAGGAAACAAACTGACGCATGTACTGTGATGGTTCAAATGAGTACATGCATTGTTAAACCCAATATATAAAAATTGTAGTCCAGAAATCTCTACCTTACATCACACCTAAAAATAATGCAACTTTTGTTAGTCACTTTAAATATCATTCAAATGTTTTTTTTCCTGCCTGATGAGCAGTACAAGTTCAATTTACAACTGTGCTAACTTGTATGCAAAGACTGCAAGTTTCTTGCTCTTGGGAAAAGACACATTTTATTCTAAAGTGTCTGCTCTGACAGCTTACAAGCTGTAATTGACAAAACAGCTTTGCTCTGTTACGTTTGATTTTCCTTAAAATGAAACTCCTGAAGGGAAGCCTACAGAACAAACGGCGACTCTGACAACAACAAAAAACTTGTTTTTGTTTAAGTCTGCATGTCAAGAGACTCAAAAAACATCCCCCATTATTATTTTGTAAACTTTTCTGCTTTCATTACCAGGAGGGAAATGAAGACTCCAAAACACTAATGGGAAAGGTAAACATTTTACATCCCACAGCAGTGTTTGAATTACATGGCAATTGTTAGAGCAGAGCTGAGACCTTCCAGTCAGAGTTACGTACAGAGATTTCTGCCATACAGAGCAGATTACATATTTACAAATAAATAAGTCAATTCAGTCTAATTGGACTTTTTCCAACAATAGCTAATGTGAGATGTCAAGCTAACTGTAACTGCATGAATTGAAAGCAAATGCTCTTCATAATTACCATCAAAGAAATATTCCTAAATATAAAATGTGATACTTGTGGAGCTGAGCATCAATGGATTTGCTCATAATGCTGCATTCAGACCAGACGCGGCAAGCGTGGCAAAATCGCGCTATTCGCGCATAAATAGACGTGTGAACATTTGAGTTTACTCGCTTCATTCACGTATACAAATCCGCTTCATTCTCAAATTGACTTGAGAACAGACGTAGATTTGCGTGATGGGCAGGGCTTCTGTCTATGGCTTGGTAATTGTAGCTTTATTGCTAAATGGCTAACAGGGGTTTTATAGAGACAATAATTGTGTTTATGTGCTTTATGAAGGCTGAAAAACATCGTTGATTTGTTTGGAGCAGTATCGGAGTCCACTAGATTATTTCAGAGGTGCACCCAGCTCTGTGAGCTCATAACCTCCTCCAGAAACTGAACCTGGATGATGGAAGCTTTCAGCGGTGCTTCTGACTGAGCCGAGCCCAGTTTGATGAACTGTTGTCGGTGTCGGCAGAAGGTTTTTTCCCGAGACACCAACAACAGGCGCTACACATTATCACACCCACACAAGAGCAAGCTCCTGATTGGTTAACGTGGCGCGAATGTCCGCGGAAGTTCAGATTTTCAAACTGGAGCGGATTGCGCATTAAGCTCGTCAAACGGGCAAAACGCGCCATTCACGCTATCGCGCCATTGGCGCTGCGCAATTCGTGTCATTCGCGCCCCAGGATGCCTATTCGCGCCTTTGCATTGACTTAACATGTAAATCACTCACGCTTGACGCGTCTTCCCCGTCTGGTGTGAACGCAGCATTAGAGTTTGGACTTTCAGGTGTGAAATTTAAACCACACTAAACTAAACTTCAAATCTGAAAACTGGACTGACACTGTTTTAGTTTACTAGAAGTTCAATGTTAAGCTGCTTTGACACAATTTACGTTGTAGATCCGCTATGGAAATAAAGATGAATAGAATCGAATCAAATTGAGTAAAATCAAATCTGCTAATAATACCCAATCTAAACTAACCAAACAACACTTTGCAATATCTGACATGTTTGAAAAACAATATTGTGCCTGGACTGTATCGGCCCCTCTGAAGCTTTGCTATCATTCGAAGGCTGTCCAGAAGTGCCCTGAACTGTAATAGATTTTAAATTTGAGTAGTGTTTGATGAGTGGATATTCATTTACCTTGACAGGATGACAGGACTTGACAAATACGCCATTGGCTTGTCACACATTCACATCTTTCAGCCAGCAGGCAGCAGAACTCTTGACCTGTCACACACTCAGGGATACAAAACATCAATGCTTGCCGAGTGTCCAAACTGCTGAGTCAAGAACGAGTCTCTTGATAATGGGCATCTCAGCATACAATCCTAAAACAGCAAATGCATAATCTGTCCAAGGTCTTACTGTATACACATATAAAACAAAAAAACGAATCAAGTTTAACTGTTAACTCTTTGCAACCTTTTGATTTTATGTTTTTTTTTAAATATTTTATTTAATGTACTGTATGTTGCACTATATGTCAGACTTATAACAAATCTAAATGTGCTAAAATTGAGTACTATTAGATTTAACCAATTATGAATATGTTTTATATATATAGTAGAAAACGCCAGACCAGTCACAGTAGTTAAATTATATGATTGGCTTATACTTAATATTCAAGGACAAAACTGACCCAGCTCCATATACAACAGATGGATTAATAAGCATTAAAAACACATTGGATTTATTCATTTTATTACATGTTTGACTAACACATCAATTAAAAGAAGTTTATTAGTTCAGTTATTTTAAATGTAATCCAAATAGATGGAAATTTTATATACAGTCAAAATACATGAATTCTGTTTGTTAGGCCTGATTTGTTTTTTTTTTTGTTTTTTTGAGTGCATTGTATGATTATTAGTGGGTAGCACGATCGCCTCACAGCAAGAAGATCGCTGGTTCATGTTGTACATATAGCCTTAAAATGGACCTATTTAGATTTATATTTTGTATTGACTGATCTATTGATTATTTCTTTGGACTAATAGACTAATGTTGATTTTATTTATTTATTTATTTATTTTTAGATTTTACATTTCCAAACTTTTATCAATTAATTTTTCCAGCATATTTTTATTATTTTATATGTCTGTATTTATATAATCAAAGTGTAGTAATTAAGACACAACAACATCATCTACAATTAATTCTACATAAATTCTGACTAACACGCTGTAAAAAAGAATTATGATATCATTTAAATGAGCCAAGTCCAAAAAAAAAAAAAAAACATTTCTGAATAACAACATAACTGACAGTTTATCATACATTAATTTTACAATGTTTTCAAAAAGTACATTTATAGATAAATAGTTTGATTTTCATGTACCAGGAACATTTTAAACAATCATATATTATACATGTTTCCTAAATTGTTCTGTGCTTGTATAATTATGTTGATTAATGGTTAAATATGAGCAGATAATGTTTAAGTTTCTTGTTTGTCGTCATGTTCTGGTAAACCTTTACCAGAGTCATTTTAAACATGAGTAACTGTACTTGAGTAAATGATGTGTGTACTTTTGCCATCTCCGTTTTTGACATTACATTTTTTTACCTTGTACTCTGTACATATTAATGACTTGTAAGAACAGGCAAAACAGTAGTGAACATCTTAAAGTTACTTAAACTTGTGTGGTCTGATATTACTGACTGATTCAATATAGTTGACACAGACTCATATTACTTTGTTTTTCATAAAATAGTTTGAGAGTTCTGATTAAGAGTGTGTCTAACATTCATATTTTGCAGTTCTATAGGGCAAAACGATCACTATGATGTTACGGTGGGTGTGACGATGACAACGGAAGGCGAGGATCCAAATGCAGTTATTTTAATAGAGAACAGTATGGCAACTTACAGGGCAAATCCAAATCGTAGTCATGCAGGCAAAAGGTCACAAGGGCAGGCGGCAGGCAGGAATAACAAAACAAGGGCTATGGTCAAAAACACAGACAAGCAGGAACAAAGAAACGCGTTGTATGGTCACTCTAACAGATCGCAATACTCAGCAATCAGGATGAGTGTATGTGCTGTTTATGTAGTGTGTGCAATCAGTCCAGCAGCAGCTTCAGCTGTGAGAATCTAATCAGATGGTGACTTGGAGCAGGTGTTTGTGTGTGTTGCATGACTGGATCTGTAGTCCGTATAGAAGCAGATTTGTAGTTCATTGAATGTGTGTGTGAACCAGCGATCTTTGACAGTGGAGATCGCTGGTGATCGTGACATATGAGCAACATTTTCTCTTTCTTTTTTAACACGAAAAAAGAAAAACTAAGATATTGTCAAAGACGTTCAGTGCAACTTGTTTGTCATCGTCTCAGTTAGGATGAAGGTAAACATCAGAGTTATATAAATTTATGTAAATAAGTGCTTTTTCCAAACCTGTTTTGGCAAATACTCAAAACGCTGATTATTTTGCACATGACTGACATCTCTGGTAGAATGTGATTCAGTAGATTCTGAACTTGTTTCTACCGCACAGCCTTTACCATAGCCAAGCCGTTCAAAAAGCACTGCACTGAAAATCTGACAAGACCAGCTAATCATTAAGGGTTGGGTATGACAGAAAGAACAGGTTGTTAGGCAAAGGAAACTTGAGTTAAACTAAGAGCATTGCAAACATGCATGACATGTAAGTACAAATTGGCATCATGAAACCTCTCGTAGTGCCAAACTCAAAAATTCTTCTACAAATGCTAAACTCACTCTGTATGAACTCAACTGAGGTTCACAATTTGTGAAACACATCTGAAAGATTAATTAAATCCTTTTTTTCCCCAAATGTATAGATTAATGTGGATTCATTTTTATCAACAAGAACAAAAAAGAAGACCTTTATTCCTTGTGTGCCATTCATTGTCATGACATCATTTTGGATGACTGGATCTGCATGTTTTTTGTTTTTGTTTTTTAAATTGTTGTCTCTGTGTAAACAACAACAACAAAAATTGTTAGAACTGTCATGCATGAATATTATGACGATGCACACGTACTTGACAATCTAAACAACAATAGTAGACTAGAAATTCACACCAACTTTTTAGATTCAAGTAGTTTTGATTAGGAATGCACCTTTATGGATTTTTTTGGCCGATATAGATATATAGATTATAACTCTTAAGATTTGAAAGCCGATAACCAATATACTACAGCCAATAAATATAAATATTTCAAAATGTTATATTTTATACAGTAAACAACTGATTTTAATTTAAAAGCTTCATAAAACTTTGAAATGATCTTATGGACTGAACATTTGAAATGGTCTTATAGCCTTCTTAAAGCAAAAAAAAGTAATAATTTCAAAATTGCAAGGTGATTTATATAGACCTATATTAACGATTTCACAAATCGACATGCCAAAATAAATAATTTTCTTACATTTGCATAGCAAATTAACTTGCAGCTTGACTGGGATTTATTTAACGAACAAGTAAAATATTCATTTATTATTTTAAATAAAATGAGAATAAACTAAAAACTGAAACAGGCTCAAATGTTCTTGAATAAATCGTGTTACAGTAATGTACACATGTAATGTCCAAAAAAGTGTTTTGAGAGGTGTTTTGACAGTTCAGATCCCATACAAGCGAAAAGCTAAATACATTTAGTATTACTTTAGAAAATGCGGCATAAATTCATCCCATTTGGCGTTTTAGATTCTTTTGAACGCATGCAATTGCTGCTTTTCAATCAGACAACACTTCTATGTTTGTTATTGCTGTAAATTGCAGGGAAAATGATCGATGAAAGGTTTATAATAAACCGCTGTGAGTTTGAAACTATAACCGCAGGCGCTGTGATGCCTGCGCATGAAAAGCGGAGTCTGATTTGTCCTCTGAGACGGATTTTCATACAACACCTGAGCTTTGAGCACAGATGACTTTTATGACACAGATGACACAGTTCATAATATAAAGACTGAATGTGGAGGACAGTTGAGAACCCCTACACTCTAAAAAAAAAAGGTTCCTTGAGGTTCTATATAGAACCCCAAGGTTCTATACTTGGCCAGTAGAACCTTTTACCCAAAAAATGGTTCTATTTAGAACCCTTTGAGTGCAAAGAACCTTTTTGATTAAAATGGTTCTATAATTTATGATTTATAACATACTTATTTAGTAAAGATTATAAAATAATTATAAGCTATAACACAGAGAGACAAAGCTTTTCGAGTCAAAACCTAATAAAATGACCGCTATGGTCAAAAACCTAATCAATGTATGATAGGATTTTTGTTTCATGCAGGTTTGTACATTACAATATAACTAATATTTATAAATGCTTAATATTTAACATTTATTACGAATTATTTTGTGAAATAAATAAAATAATCAGTTTATTTAGACTGTTCAGTGTGTTGTTATAGTTTAATAACTGATTTTAAACTAATAATCATGATAACTTCACTCTTAAAAATGATGTGTTAAAAATTAACACAAAATATGTGTTAAACAGTTCGTAACACATCTTGTGTTGCTACAGACACATTGTGTGTTAATATTGTGCTTAGCTGTTTACACAATGGCTGTGTTAAACCAAAATCCCTTTCTATAGTGTTTGGTTTTACTACATTTAAGCAGCACACATACTGTATAAAATGCACATTTATTTTACCTGTAGTCAAAGGGCGATGTCTACTGTATTTATGTAATTTAATTATCATGTTGGCAATATAAAATAAGTATTTGAGTATACCTGGGTGAAATGTACGCGCTGTGAACGTGCGCGCGCGCGCTAAGTGCATGCGCAGTGACGTTCATTTTCAACCATCGCTCCCATGGCCCTGTCGGATATGAAGCTCTCTGCCTCAGGTGAGTGAAATTAATTACAATTCTTCTACGAAAGTCAATATTTTTTCCACCTTGCTTAAGAATGTTTTGTGTTTGTTGTCCTAGAAGTTGTTTTTTCTACTATGTTGTCTGTGTATCGTACTACACGGGTGACCTATTAACTGTGTCGCAAGCTAGGTTAACAGTTAACCCATTTGGCGCGATTTTTGTAAACTTGTGTTTGCTGAATTGTTAATAACACGTATCAAGCGGGAGACTTAGCATAGGTTTGTTGTGATTTCGGTAGGAAAGTTAGCGTCACTTTATAATTGATGTGAACGTGAATGTTTTGTATTCGACAGCCTCGTAAAGCCTCGGCGTCTCTGAACTCGAGGTAACGTTATCTCACGCCGAGACATTCTACAACGTTACGTAATGGTAATGCTATTTAATGATGATGCCCTTTGACAGTAATTTGTTTATCAGCCCCGAGACTTAAGGTTAGCTGGGTGCTGCGGACAGACAACAAATGGCGCCTTGGTGTGAGCAAATTTATAAAAAATGTCTAAATATGAAAACCTTTATTATAATCAACCTTGCGCGCCATTTTGGGCCACCCGTCTAGTCACATACTATTCAAAATATGCTTTGTAATGTTGTACACTGTTACATGTATTTGTTTTTTCACTGTGCTGTGTATATATGGATTTCTTTCCCTTTTACTTAGATAAAGGAAGTCGAGGAACAAATTACAGTTACTCTCACACCGAGCTCTTGCAACTGCTCATAGACGGAAGGGAAACATGGAGAAAACTATTCACAGTTGGCATGGAGCATGACAAATTTTAAATATAATATATTACAAGCAACATCCCTGATTCATCAGAAAGAAGTGTGCATTCAATATGGGTAAATAATTAATGTCTTTCACTTTTAATATTATATAATAGTAAATATTTAAATAAATAAAATGTTTTTGTCATTTCTTAATGTCATTGAACAGATGAAACTCAGACTGGCACCACAAATAGATTGCTGACACTGCTTGAAGAAAATACAATCCTGAGAGAACACGAAGAGACAAAGACGCTGTCTATTTCCCTAAGAAACGTTATTGATAAAGTTGCTGTCAATGACCTCGTAAAGAAACATGTGAGTGATTTTTTTTAAGTCAATGTAAGCTGTATTTGTTTGCAAATTAATTACATTAATTTAAATAAGTTATACATTTAAAGAAATTACACATTTAACAAAAATATTTTAAATAAATTTAACAACAGTCTATAGTGGTATCAGTGTTTATTTTATGTTTGTCAATTTGTAAGAGCCATTTGCAACTATTTTTTTATATAACTTTTTTTTCAGCTATCCATCGGGTACAGAAAAGCTGGCACTAACAAAGGAAATTGTGTCGTTGTTCTCGGTAAGGATTCAGGAGCCAATTGGTGAAAATGAGGAACATGTAAGGATGTTTTTACATTATAAAAGGAATGCAATGTGTATATAAGCTGCTCAAGTGTACTTGACATTAACTTATTGTTGTTTTTGCATCACTAATGTCAGGAGCATTTTTTGATGGGCCATCACCTACGCATGTACAGTTTGAAATGTTGTCACACAGTGGACACTTCGCTAAGTCCAGATGAAACTGTGCTAAGTGAGTGGTTTACTCTGATTAAGTGGATGCAACCATCACCAGAAAATTCATCAATAAATTGGTAATAGAGATGCTTAAACAGAACTTTACACTGACATTTGTTTTATAATTGTAACATTAATATGTCTTCGTTATTGTTTTTTTTTTTTAGACATTGAATTTTCCAAGCTTGCAGATGGGAAAGAGGATTTGTCTATCCGGAAACGGGAAAGGAACATAATTCCAAATCTCAAGGGAATAGTGTCCTTGGAGAGGAAAAATGACATCAGATACTTGCTGGAGAAGTCTGACAATCAGCATGATGGTATGAACTTCAGCCAAAATGTCTGTTGCCTGTGCACACTTTTGTAAACATAGTTTAAACAAGAAAACTTAATGTAAATTTTAATTTTCAATTTATGATAAAGTAATTATTACAAATACATATTAATTCATTTTAATAAATTTAATTCTTATTTTGCATGTGACCTGCATCTTCACTTCTTCAAGATGAGCTGTGTTACTTTATGCTGAAGATCCTCATTCATCTTCTTCCACCGACGGCATCTGGGAGAACTGTTGCTAGAAGTAAGTGCTGTGTGAAATCTGCTGTACTGTATCATACCTATGGTATGGTTTTTACAGTGTTAGCTTGTGATAAACAAAATTGTTTCTAATGCAGCAACATTTTCTAATGGTTTTCATTGTTTCATTTCTAAAGGCTGGTACCAATGTTCCATCTTTGCTCACTGAATCCATGAAGGGGACCTTGAAGTCAGCTCAGCCACAGTTTGTTTCCATCAGTTCTTTAGGACATGGATGCCGGTATGTAATTGTCTTTTGCCTCTCCTCCTAATGTTGAAACCATGACCTCTGCTGTGGACAAACTTTTTACATTTTCTGGCTGTGTAATTTTCAGTATCTATCCTCTGTTTTTTATTTTTTGAGTATGTGACCTATCTTTGACCCAGTGCCCCTGCAAATGATCAAATTATTTCTTAATTGATGGGTAAATTGCGGTCTCTCACCTAAATGAAATAAGCATGCATAAGTGACTAACATGTTTTTAAAAGGATTTTGTCGAAACATTGGAGTTAATTTGATATTTAAGGGAAGTACAAGCACTCTGATAGTCGCAACACTTGAGAATAAGTTTGATAATTAATATGTTGATGGCAAGTTCAGTTCAATACATTTTATGTCAAAGGTAGATTAATTCTGTGATATAAATTCATATTTACACACTCTAAAATGCTGTCTTCCTACCTCAGACTGTGATGGACCTGGAATGCGACACCAGATATTCATAAGTCAAGAACCGAATGAACACCCTTTTCCAGAGCACAGATTATGGAGGGGTTTGCAGAACTAATAAAGCAGTTTTTTTTCTTCTTGGAGTGCCACAGCTTGTGAGTAAACACTGTTACATTGTGTGCCAAATCGTTTTGAGTTCAATTTTAATGAACAAGTTTAATGAACTTGTATTGCTGAAAATGTGTTATTTGGAAACTTACACATGAAGTAAACAAAATGTTTTTTTGCATTTAGGATGCTGAAAACTTGGCGAAGTACACAGAAACATCATTAAAACAAATGGCCCAAAAAAGGGAAGGAAAGAAGGAAGTGCTCCATGACAGTTTAATTGGACCAGCAGAGTAAACTGCAGAAGGTAACTACACCCTTTATTACATCCCATATCCTCCAAACACACTCACACACACTTTAATTTTATTGATTATAACTGTAATTCTATTTGATGACATGTTAATTGGTTAAAAGTACTCAACATTAAAATATTGTTTTACAGAAATCCAAAGGTCCTACACCAACCAGGATTCAACAGCTCTCCTGATTCCACCTACTGTAGGCTTGACGTGTCAGTATTACATTGGACAACACTCACTCGCTACCCTTCGACTTCCTCATTTATCAGAGGCACCACAGTGGAGTGAATCACCAATTCATCTGCCCTTTCCAGCCACAACCCAGCACTTGGAAACACCCATATTCTCTTACATCTACACACATTCACTCACTATGGCCAATTCACCTATACCGTACACATGCTTTTGGACTGTGGGGTCAACCAAAGCACCCAGAAGAAACCCACAAGAAAACTGGGAGAACTTGGAAACTCCACACAGAAAATGCCAACTGGCCCAGTCGGGACTCGAACCAGTGACCTGCTTGCTGTAAGGTTAAACATTATGTATAAAAATGGATGTTGTGATGAACAATACATGCAGGTACCATCCACTTTTGATTGTTTGTGTATTGTTTCCATCTGCATTGTGATATATTTCTCTTCCGTTTAGAGATGTGTGAAAGTTAAGTGTATTTGCTCAAACAGTAAAAAAGCGTATAAAAGTGAAATCATTACAATTACGTTGTTGAATGCCATTAAACTGTTAAGGTAGATCTGCTGTCCAATGCAAAGTATGCAGAGGTGCAATTTTAAGTATTATTTAAAAAATATTTTGTATAATGGATTAAATAAATTTAAACAATTTGAATTGTCTGGACTGGTTTATTTTTTTTATTATTCATTAATAAGTAGCAATAATTCATTAATAAAAAGAACCCATAAATGGTTCTAAATAGAACCATCTAACTTGAATTCAAAGAACCATTTGGGGTTCTATTTAATGAACCCTTAAAATGGTTCTATATAGAACCTTTTTGGGGTTCCATATATGAAGTGCTTGATAGAACCATTTTTGGTTCTATATAGAACCGTTTGTTTTAAGAGTGTATGCTAGATTCAGTGACTGGCACATGTCTCCCCTTGTGCTGTTTGGGCTGCTGTGAAGGTTCTGCCTGCTCACTATGTGTGTGAGTGGTAATAACCATCATATGCACTCATTATAAATATGCCGATCAAACTGAATACAATCTTACATCAACAACACATGGCAGGCAATGCGTTGATAATAACAAATAATCATATTAGATTACAAACAGTCCAACAAGTTGTTTAGCACGTGTGCATCGCTGCTGTAATGTGTATACACGTAATATTTTTCCTGAGGCGATTTAAACCAAAATATACAATGACACTCTAACAAACATATTTACAATGATAAGGAATATAGTTACTTACTGAGTTATTAACGCACAGCAATACCAGACAAAGAAAAGATGGACTTTGAAGAAATAAACAATTTGAGGTAAGCTGCACTGGACAAGTTCCATTCACACATTTGCAAAGCAGGCAATTCTGTACAATTACGTAATTTATCGTCTTCAAGATATTGGCCTAATTTTGACATTCGACCGATAACGATGACATTTAAAAATAGCATTTATCGGCCGATAACGATATGGCCGCCGATAGATCGTCCATCCCTAGTTTTGATGTGGAAAAAGTGCATGTCAGGTTCTGAGCAGACATGCACTTTTCCTTAAGGCAGAGAGTTTGGAAATGCAATCAATTGTTGTGCCTCTCAAATGACACGTAATGGATTTGGATGTTGTCAGGTGGTATTTTATTTGCTTTAAATGGGGCTTAGTTATCCATTGTTGATGCATAACGTAAACCAAACATGTCTAGTAACTATTTAGCACAGCAATCAGGCTTCATAAAATCACTCAGTTATGAAGTTCAATGTTTTATTCAATGCAACAAAAAATGATAATAATAATAATTGAGGGTAGTGTGCTTTAGAAAGATATAGGCCTGCAGTCTACACTTCATAGCAAAATCCAGTGTGTTGCTGATACTATGAAAAAAAACAAATAGATGACATCCATTTATTTATTACAACTCAGAGAGATTAGTAACGAATATGAATATGGCAATGTTTGTTTGGGCTTGGCAGAACAGATATGCTATGCTGCTTCTGCTGCATTGATTATTGGTACAGAGCAAGTACAGAGACTTGCTACTGCCAGTAAATTTGCATTTACAAACAGGTTGTCTTATAACACGGATATAGCTGTACATGAACACCCCATGACAGATCCATGCAGGTGGAGGAGGGTTTTCAAAAATGGGCTGCAGATTGTCAGCGTGAATTGTTTCTGGGGATTCAAATGTTAAGGGCTGCAAACATTTGAAAAAATCTTCTTCCAGTTAAACCGAAATTGGGGAAAAATGATTGGGGGCCCAAATAATTCAGGAGGGCTAAAATTTTGACTTAAACTCTATAAAATTTTCATTGAGTGTCATTTCGTTGTATTAGTTTCTTTGTATATGTAAGATTTTTTTCCCCACTCTGGAAGAGATGGAAGGGTGGAAGAAAGAAACCAAAGTGGACAACATTGTGTTAGAAGTAAGTGAAGAGAGAAGAAATGCATCATGAAGTGAATGGGAAGGTGGAAGAGAGAAGGCTAAAAGAGGAAGAGCTGAAGCATTGAAAGAGAGGAGAGAGAGAGTTTGCAACATCTGCATGCTGTGTGCCAGGTCCCCATGGTATGATGTGTTCATAGTGCCCTTTAAATTTTTTTTTTTTTACATAAACATGAAGTAGGTCGAAACCTATTTATTTACAAAATGTGCAAATAAAGCTATTGGCATAGTTGACTTGATATATGATGGTAAAGAAATGTATAACATTAAAAGAAAGGTAAAAAGTACAAAACCTTTATAATTAAATTGCCATCAACATGTATTACCAAATTAATATTAAGCAGAACAGCATTAATAATGCTGAAAATACATATAATGATTTTTGAAGGAACAGGACACCAATGGCTTTTAAAAATTGACGTCACAGAAATAAATTACATTCATTTAAAAACTTTTTTCACTAAACTTTGGTTGTTAATGTTTTTTTTATTATTATTATTTTATCCCCCATTGTATAAAATAATTAAAAGAAGTAAAATTAATGTTCTCGGCAAAAAAATAAACATTTTGTTTTGCCTGTTTTGTTTACACAAAGTAGAGGTTTCTGAAAATGCCACCATTGTCCTTGTAAACACCTAAAATGGAAGTCTTAGAAAACGATCACATCATTTGCATGCATAGTACTCAGGGCTTGACATTAACACCTGCCAGCCCACCAAATGCAGGTAGATTTCAGTTTTGGCAGGTTAGAGTGCCATTCCCACTAGCCACTTTGTCTGGTTAAAAATAACTTTTTAAATTTGTATTTTTCTTAAAAAGCAGAATTCAACAATAAGGACTGCCAAATGAGGGGCCAGTGTGAGAGATGACAATAATAACTGTGTTCGTGTGAGCAAAAGAAAGCAGGAGAATACCAAATAAGAGGATGATCACGTGCATGATGAGACAGGTGATCCTAATTCACTGACAAGAGCTTCAGTGTCATAGATGGTTTTAGGTGATGTGAAGTTAGTTGCTTTTAGGTGAAGTGTTTAAAAGTTTTAAAAAGAAACAGTTTCTTGTGTGAAACATATATTCCTGCGAATGTAACTGGTTCCCTTTTAAAAAGACTGGACAAAAAAACAATGCTCGTGCTCCCACAGACCTGCTGCAATCAAAGATTTTTTTTTAAAGGTCTTTTTGTAAGCAGCAGGTTACTTTTGCTTTAACTTTTCACATGATCATCCTTTCATTATTGCACACAGTGTGTTTTTTACCAGCTTTCTTTTGCCTAGTAATTTTGGGGTAATAATTATTATGTTGTTTTTTTCTGGTAAGGATAGAGAAAATTTGGTAAATCCTTAGTGCTGAGACCTGAAAAGTCATGTGAAATAAAAAAATAACTGCAATTCAACACTGTAAAAACCACAACCCATTTGCTCATGCTCATTGAGCAAGGTCGTACACAACACAGAAAAGTGAAATGAACGAGAAGACATGGACAAATCGAAATCAAGTAATTTTAGCATGCCATAGTCAAATTTAATGCATAAAACATAGTTTCCCAACAACAAAATTGTGGCTAGTGAAAATGGCGAGTGGCTAGAAATTTTGGAAAACTACCAGCCACAGTGGCTGGTGATCATAAAAGTTAATGTCAAGCCCTGATAGTACTTAGTGTTTAGGGCAGGGTAGATTTGTCAGAATCAAAATTATGCCAAGAACCAAGAAGATTTGTATTCAAAGATTTAATGTTCTTGCAACAAGGGGACAATACTGAAGAAAAGCAAGAAGATTCATTCTGGTTACTCAAAGTACAGATCTCTAAGGCCAGTTTTTATGCATGAACAAACAGATGATGAAGTATTGTCTTTAATCATTGGTCTAAACGGTTCATTTGGTGGAATCTAATTGATCATATGGTCAACTTATCAGCACAATGTCCTGCAACTGGCACTTACTGTACCAACCATTCAGCTGATTAAAAACTGCAGTTGAGAGTGTAATTGTATGAAAAAATAACATTATATGAACATTAAATATGAACATTAAATAATATTACATTTATAACATTTATAAGTATTGTTGTGTAAGTACACCGAATAAAGAGAATCTACATAGAAGATATGGAAATTCATGAAACAAAATATAAAACAATGTCGGAGTATGTGGTAGTGTTGTTGTTCAAGAGTTTTCCTAGCGCTATTAAACCAAGCAGAGCCACATCATATATATATATATATATATATATATACATCATATATATACAAATACTTGAGTGCCGAACTATGATGGCACGTCATCTTTTCCCCTCAGTTTAGCGACAAATTCTGGCCTGGTATACATAATACAGTATTTCTGAGGATTGTTTTGAAAACGTCTTATAAATATATATATTTTTCCAAATGCAAAGGAAAAACTTTTTTGGCTACATCGTTTTTGTGCACTCATTATTTTTGCTAATTGTTCAAATTATTTAAAATGAATTAAATCAACACAATTCTTGAGTTTTGGACAACTTTAATTGTTTTATATTCAATCATTCATTCATTCGTTTTCTTTTCGGCTTAGTCCCTTTATTAATCTGGGGTCGCCACAGTCGAATGAACTGCCAACTTATCCAGCAAATGTTTTACGCAGCGGATAACCTTACAGCTGCAACCCATGGGAAATATTCATACTCACTCATTCACACACATACACTACTGACAATTTAGTTTACCCAATTCACCTGTACCCGTGTTTTTGGACTGTGGGGGAAACCGGAGCTCCCAAAAGAAACCCATGCGACCACGGGGAGAACATGCAAACTCCACACGGAAATGCCGACTGACCTAGCCGAGGCTCGAACCAGCAACCTTCTTGCTGTGAGGCGAATGTGCTACCCACTGTGCCACCGTGGCACCATTTTATATTCAGTCCAGTTAAAATTGCAAAAACAATTGAGTTAACTTAAACCCTTTTGTATTGGGACAACATGAAGGAATGTATAGAACCCAGCATTTTTGGTCACATTGTGTAAACGTATCATGAGACCCTACTTGCGTTGTGTTTGCCTTGTTTGTTTTCTTGGTGCCCTGTTTCCTGCTAGTCATCTGTTACCTTGCTAACTCATTAGTTTGATCCACCTGTCCTTGTTTATTTTTAATTGTCGTCAATGTTATTTATTTCACCCAAGGTCTCCAGTTCTTTGCTGTTTATTTTTGGTCTTTAACATTTCATTAACTCTACATTAAGACTGGTCTTTGTTTTCCACTTCTATGTTGAGAGCGTTAATAGTAGCAGTTGCGTAACAGCATGTAATGCAAACAGGGAAATGATAAGAAATCACTCTAGCTGCAAATTTCAATATTCGCACAATCCATTTTCCAAAGGTCAAGTCGAAAACGTCAAGTACATTACAATACAGCATCTGCTAACAGAACAAGTCATGCTCCAGTGTGAGGGTCTGCTCTTCTCTGAGGGGCATCCCGCTTTTCTTCCCCTCTCGTTTCCCACTGTGAAAACAGGTCAATAAATGTCCAAAGTGACAAAGCTCACTTCCCTCCTAAGTCTCTCCATCCCCCCTTCTAGTTGCCTGGCTTTCATGACCCTGGTGCGAGCTAATGAGTCATGGTAATGAAAGCAGACAGGGTGCAGAAGCGTTAGCCTACCGCTAATAAAGACTGACGGCATGGCTCCACACACATTCCCTTCAAAAACCTCTTCTTCTTCATTCCTGCGCTCACTCTCTTGTTTTCTCCATGCTGTGAGGCCGAGTGAGAAGGTGCAATGCCAAAGTTTTGAGACGCACCTAGAGGATGCACTTGGCAAATCCGAAAGGCAGCTATAGTTTGTGGCGCTGCATTGATTTCACACATACTTTACACAATGGTGCACAGAGTTGGGTTAGGCGTTCCACAGTAACACATTGCTGTATTCTAGTGACATTTTTTGAGAATGCAGTGTTGTAACGAATTATATTTTTTAATTTGTGTAATTTAATTGCAAGTCAATGTAACTGCCTTACTTGCGTTACAAATATAGTTAAAAAAATGCTTTTAAATGGTCTTTTCCATTCAACATCAGTTAATAAGCATTCACTTTTAAATTCCTGGACAATGCAAGTTGAAATGGCTGCTGAAATCGATTGCTTCTTCAATTGGAAATACAGACATTACTTTGATTTTAATTGAACGTAAAAAAAACAAAACTATTGCTGTGAAATGCAGTCTATGTCCAGACTCTAAAGTGTTTTTTAACTGCTTTTAACTTGACCAGCAATATGCTCAAGCACTTGAACATAATGCACGACAAATACAGCAGTCCAACTGAGCCTAAACAGGCTAAAATGGGTTTCTATACAGAATCAGGAGTGAAGGTAACCCCTAAATTTAGCTGCATAGAGGCCATTCACATAACGCATATTTTGCGTGAGGAGTGGCACGTACTCATATTTTCCAGGTGTATCTAGTTGAAGACATCTCATCTTTTCAGAATGCCACGTGAATCACTTGACAATAACTGACTGATTAGCTTCATACTTTGAATGGAATATACATACACATTTTGGTTGACTAGTTACTTCAGACAAACACAAATACTCAAACACTGCAAATTATATTGACTTATATTGCAAAATAAGAGTAAGTAGTAATGATTAAATGAATAAAGGACAGATAATGTTTAAGAAACATCAAGTAATGTACAAGTACATCCAACCTCAAAGATGTGCCATTATTATCCTCTTCAAAATCTGGGAAACCCGTCATATTGGAAAACTAACATGTGTGTCTGAGAATGCAGGGTGATGCCTTCCAGTGTTTAAGCAAGACACCATCACCTTTATAGTCAAAATATGGGTGCTGGCCAAAGATTGGCTTATTAGGTAAGAGAGAAGGGTGCGTTGATCAGACCCGCTCTCTCTCTCTCTCAACTAGGTGTACGTTATTTCTGGTTGCAAAGCACAAATTTGAGCTTTGTAGTGTCAGCATGATTATGTGGAGTCAATATTCTGCCTCCTGAAATTTGGAGGAAACTTTAGTTAACCTCAAGGTCATGAGATCCTCCTTTGGTTATTTGGTCATTCTTTAGTGTATCAAAAAAGCTGAGTTCCACATAATTCCTTCATGTTGTCCCAACACAACTCTTAAGTTAACTCCATTTTTTCTTTTTTGTATTTTAGATTGTGGTATTGTAGATTGAACACAAAACAATGAAATTGTCCCTCAAAAATACTGAAGAATAGTGTTGATTCAGCTTATTTTAAATGAGTAGTTTGAGCAAGCAGCAAAAATATATTTTTTGAGCGAGTCAATATTTGACCTTCTGACATTTGAAGAAAACTGTGAAGTTAACCTCAAGGTCATGAAACCCTCCAGTGGTCATTTGGTTGTTGAGCGCAAAAAACAAAACAGAGCAAGAAACAACCCATCTCTTATTGTAAATTTAATAAAAAATAAACTTGAAAATTTCCATTGACCAGCATGTTACTCCCCTGCATTTTACATGTATACATTCCCTGGTCAAATTGCATCATTGAATAAAAAAATTTAAATGACAAAACCAATCACACTCATTATCTGAAGGCATGAGGTTGAATGACATATAAAACTATAACCTTATTTATGAAACAAATATCTTTATTCCATGTGATCATATATCACTATTTAGTTAGTTAGTTAATACTAGCAGTAGTTTTGTTGTTGTTGTTGTTCTTTATGCCAACATAGGGTTTGTGCAATCTAATAGCAATTCTGGCGCTAATAGTTTGCAGGTTGACTAAACCAACCAATGAATAATTGAGAAAGTCAATCAATCTACCAATGAACAATTGATAATTGAGAAAATCAATCAACCAAGCAACAATAATTGATAGTCAGTCAATCAACCAACCAACAATAATTGAGAAAGTCAATCAATCAATCATCAAACCAACCAACTAACCAACCATAAAGTCAAGCAACCAATCAACCAAAGATAATTGAGAAAGTCAATTAATAAAGCAAGCAAAAATAGCCAGTCAACCAACCAACCAACAATTGAGAAAGTCAATCAATCAACCAACAAATGATCGATAATTGAGAAAGTCTATCAATCAACCATCAAACCAACCAAAGTCAATCAATAAACCAAGCAAAGATAATTAAGAAAGTCAGTCAGTCAACCAACAAACTGACAGACACACAATTGAAAGGCAAACAATCAATCATCAAATCAAGCAACCAGTCAACCAAGCAACAATAATCAATCAATCACTGATAATTGTAAGTTAATCAATCAATCATCAAACCAAAAATAATTGAGAAATCAATCATTTATTAAAAAAACAAACTTCCAGTAATATAAATAAATAGAATAATACAAAATAATTTCTATTGACCTGCAAGTTACTGCTCGGCATTTTACATAAATTGCCTGGTCAAATTGCAATATAGGAAAAAAAAAAAAAAATATATATATATATATATATATATATATATATATATATATATATATACATTCATTCATTCATTTTCTTTTCGGCTTAGTCCCTTTATTAATCCGGGGTCGCCACAGCGGAATGAACCGCCAACTTATCCGGCATTTGTTTTACGCAGCGGATGCCCTTCCAGCCACAACCCATCTCTGGGAAACACATCCATACACATTCACACACATACACTATGGACAATTTAGCTTACCCAATTCACCTGTATCGCATGTCTTTGGACTGTGGGGGAAACCGGAGCACCCGGAGGAAACCCACGCAACCACGGGGAGAACATGCAAACTCCACACAGAAATGCCAACTGGCCCAGCCGGGGATCGAACCAGCGACCTTCTTGCTGTGAGGCGAACGTGCTACCCACTCGGCCACCGTGGCGCCCATATATATATATATATATATATATATATATATATACACACAAACTCAACCAATCACTCATTATTTGAAGGCATGAGGTTGAATGTCACACTTAAATAATGTGAAATAGAAATACTTTACAATAGAAATACAATTTTTTTTTCTTGCTATATACATGTGACAAATATAAAGTAGCATAATAATGCAACTTAAAGTGCAGTTTGTTTTTTGTTTTTTTTTCAGGTTCAGGAGGTCTACATAACATCTAAATCAGAAATGCTAGAAATTGAATAATCAAATGTAAAAATAAATCCATATATAAAACACAGCACTGTCTTCATCGCATTTCTAAAAATACATGTAACTCTCATTCTATGCGTTATTGGCTGTTTGCTGCACTGCAGTCTTTTAGTTGCCTGTGGTCAAGAGTTAATCACAAACTCTGGTTATAATCCTTTAAATTAAAAGTTCTTTATATCAGTTGTTATGAAACCTCATAATCATGTTGGATTTCTTTAGTTTTGTCAAACCAAAGCTTACTGTGTAGCTTGAATTTTGTTCAATTGATTTTTTTTTTTTGCAACAGGCCTATACTGTTCCCAAATGGGAATTTGGTACTTTGGTACTTTTTTTTTTCATTAATTTAGCTTTTTGTGACAAATGTTAAGCATCATTTGTCATTGAATGGTCACTTTAAAAATTATTCCATTAGCATTCCACTTAAATCCATACACTACACTGTATGGTGTATAAGTGCGTATGTGCATAGTGTGTCGTTTGGGACATAGCTAAGTCAGTCATGCTTTACTGTGTTTTACCAAAATGCAAGAATTATAGTCAAAATCATGGACATTCTTTTCAATCAGTTGCTTTCCTGCTCACTCAATCGATATTACTTGTAAATCACACTGAGCTGGTGATTTGCTTGACAAAAAAAGCAATGAAGGGTCCGACTCTGTTTTATTGTGTCTTTAGTTAATCCTAACAGTAGCTTTTTGTTGTTGTTGTTGTTGTTGTTGTTGTTGTTTAATGCCAATAGGATTTGTGCATTCTGATAGCAAGTTTGGCCATAATAGTTTGCAGGTTGACTAAACCAACTAAAGAACCAACCAATGATAACTGAGAAAGTCAATCAACCAATGAGCGATAATTGAGAAAGTCAATCAATCAACCAACCAAGCGACCAAAGATAATTGAGTTTCTCAATTATCGTTGGTTGGTTGGTTTGATGATTGACTGATTGATTGACTTCCTCAATTATTTTTGGTTGGTTGATTAAGTCAATCAATCAACAATAATTGAGAAAGTCAATCAATCCACCAACCAACCAATGATAACTGAGAAAGTCAATCAATAATTGAATAAGCTAAATTTGCCATAGTGTGAGTGTGTGCAAGAGTGTATGTGTGTTTCCCAGTGATGGGTTGCAGCTGGAAGGGCATCTGATGTGTTAAACATATGCTGGATGAGTTGGCGGTTCATTCCGCTGTGGCGACTGCCTTTTATTTAGATCTTTTAATAAATTTTTTTATAACTCATTTGTTTCATTTATGTTGTTATGCTAAGGCCCAATCCCAATTCTATTTTTGTACTCCTACCCCTTCCCCTTGGCCCTTGAAACAGAGTGTGAACTTGAAGGGCTTCAAAATTTACCCCTAAGAAATGGGACAGCACTACAACACCTGCACACGTCATTATATGTCATCACGATCTCTTGCTTCATTTCAGATCAACTACTGTAGTTAATCCAGTTTATCTTCAGGAAATCAGTGTAAAAGTGTAAAAATGTAAATATTCGTAATAATGACAAACAAATACTAATTTGTGCACCTCCTGACTTTTGTGTGCAGCCATGCTGCTGTTGTAGATGGTGTATTTTGGGAAATTTTCTTACCACTGTGGTCCTAGAAAATCTCAGTTTGAAGGTGTATCTTGCCCTTAGCCCTACGCCTTCTAGCTAAAGAGAATTTGGACACCCCTACCCCTTGACATGAATGCGCAAAAGGAGGGTTAGGGCTAAGGGGTAGAATTGGGATTGGACCTATGTCTGCATAATTAAGGGCATGGCCACTTGAGTGACAGCTAGGTCTCGTCTGTCACGTCACAGCAGCTGATTGTGGCTGATTAGCCTCTGAACTTGGCATATATCATCGTTTGCGTATTTTTGTTTTGTTTTCTGTGGCTTCTGTGGCCTTTTGAAATGATCAGCACATGTGGTCAGAACGCAAATGAATCACAGGTAATGAAGTATTGAACGTTTCTCCCAAAGAAAAGTCTGTCTAAACAAAATGCTAGCATGCACCTGTAGCTCCGCTCACACTCCACCTCTTTGCCCTTTTTTGCTTGCCCACGGTTGGTGCAATGACCCGTCAACAAAATGGCGACGGTTGGCGACGCCTACTTGTGGCTTAATTTGTGCTCCTCAGAAACCTATGGGTGACATCACAGATACTACGTTTATATTTTATTTTACGGTCTATGGAAAATGCTCAGAGGAAAAATAAATACATTTACTTAAAAAAAAAATCCTCTAATAATTATTTTTCTTTGTGTCCTTGTGTCATTAGCTCCAGAAAATTACTGGTAAATTGCTATAAAGAGATCATGTGTGAACAGGCCATTTTTAAAAATACCTGAAAAATAGTACTTGCAATTTTCTGGAATGAGAAGTGGTAACATTTCCAGTAAATTACTGGAATTTAGAGTAATTACTGGTAAATTCTGCGGTGTGAGGATGTACAAATTCAGAACGCGCTGACTTGAGACATCTTTTGCCATTCAGAATATTCTAATGCTGATGACAAATTCACTCTGTGCGGTTTATGAAAATAAAAGCCTTTAAATCTTTTGTCCAGATTCATTTAGTTGCTGCTTGTTAGTCAGACAACACTTATATGTTCCTCCTTTGTACCAACTGTAGAAAAAGAAATCAATAAAATACTTATGATAAACTGCTGTGAGTTTACCTGCAAGCACTGCATTCAACTGTTTGTTGAACATACAAGCAAAGTGAAGTGCAATTTGCCAGTCGGTGAGTCAGATTTCAATAAAACACCAGCAGGCTTTGGTTCCAAGGAGGGTCTTAAAAACTGCAGCACATACTCAAATGCATCATTCGACAAGCAAAAGTGTTCCACCACATCTCTACATCTGAGTTATTAATACTTTCATATATCCTCAGAATTGTTTATGTTCTCTGTGTAGCCATATGTGTAAACATAATTGCTTTTTTAGCTTCAGCCTATGCCTTTGGATGCTAGCAACATTTTTTTCCCTCTCCTAAAGTTCAGTATTATGTCGTGTCTCTGGGATTAAAGTAACTGCAAAAGTTTGAAATAAAAATGAAACCAACAAAAAGTGCATCCGTTTAACCCTTTTGTACTGTTCAAATTGACTACCCTTTCATTATGTTTGTGGCTGCCCCGTTGACTTCAATTTTACTTTTTTTTTTTATTATTGCTAAGCCATGACAGCATATAGTCATGCATTTTTGATTGTTGCTGGTTTTACCTTTTGGGAGGAGGTACAATGTGTCATTTGTACTGTTAAACGGTAGTAAATTTGACCAAAGTATATTATTGAATTTTTGAAAGCATTTTCCCAAAACGTGTCAAAATAATACACCACAGGCCGCTTTATAACACTCACAGGCCACTTTATTAAGTACACCTCTCCAACTGCTTGTTATTGCAAATTTCAGCAAATCACATAGCAGTAACTTAGTTCATTTACATGTAGGCATGTAGACATGCTCAAGACAATCTGCTGCAGTTTAAACTGAGCATCAGAATGGGGTAAAAAGGTGATTTAAGTGGCTTCAAACATGGCATGATTGTTGGTGCCAGACTGGCTGGTTTGAGTATTTCAGAAACTGCTGATCTACAGGGATTTTCATGCACAACCATCTCTAGGGCTTACAGAAAATGGTTGGGAAAAGAGAACATATCCAGTGAGCGACAGTTCTGTGAACGCAAATGCCTTGTTGATGCCAGAGGTCAGAGAATGACCAGACTGCTTTGAGCTGATAAAAAGGCAACAGTAGCTCAAATAACCACTCGTTACAACTGAGATATGCAGAAGAGCATCTCTGAATGCACAACACGTCCAACCTTGAGCCGGATGAGCAACAGCAGCAGAAGACCACACCGGGTGCTTCTAATGTCAGCTAAGAACAGGAAACTGAAGGGGGTCGCTCACTGGATGTGGCGCTGTGCCGTGCCACGCAGTGCCATGCATTTTAGTATTCTAAATCGATTTCTATCAGGGTACACACACCAGAGCTGCAAGACAGCGACAGTCTGCGGTGGCCAGCTATGACTCAGGACACTCTTCATATTTCTGCCACGCCATCTGAATAGTTGAATTTTAAATCGCGTGCGAATGTGCGCGTCTGGTGTGTGATACTCCAACTCTCATGTGCGCGCTGTGTTGTGGCGCTGAGCGGCGATTCCAGTGTGCGACGCCCTTGAGGCTACAATTCACACAGACTCACCAAAAGCAGAGCAGAGTCTCAATTTCTGTTGCGACATTCAGAAGGTAGGGTAAGTATTTGGTGTCAACAACATGAAAACATGGATCCATCCTGCCTTGTATTAATGGTTCAAGCTGGTGGTGGTGTAATGGTGTGGGAGATATTTTCTTGGCACACTTTGGGCCTATTAGTACCAATTGAGCATTGTGTCAATGCCACAGCTTACCTGAGTATTGTTGCTGACCATGTCCATCCCTTTATGACCACATTGTACCTATGCAGGCAGCTAGCTCTCTGCAACTCTCACATGGTCGCCCACTGAAGCTAAGCAGGGCTGTGCCCGGTCAGTACCCGGATGGGAAAGTTCAGTTACTGCCGGAAGTGGTGTTAGTGAGGTCAACAGGGGGCACTCAACCTGTGGTCTATGTGGGTCCTCATACCCCAGTATAGTGAAGGGGACTCTATACTGCTCAGTGAGTGCTGTCTTTCAGATGAGAGGTTAAACAATGTTCCTGACTCTGTGGTCGTTAAAAATCCCAGGATGTTCTTCGAAAAAGAGTAGGGGTTTGGCCTCTGTCCATCATGGCCTCCGAACCATCCCCATGTGCGGTCTGGCACATTATGGCTGCCCTCGCGTCATCCAGGTGGATGCTGCACACTGGTGGTGGATGAGGAGATTGATGAAAAACATCCCCAACAGCACACAAGGGTTAAAGGTCATTTTTGGTTAAAGTATTTCGGAATGGTAAATTCCATTCATAATTCACTGCTAAAGCCATTGCTGTAATTTTATGGATATTTAGTGGTATTACTGTGCGAACGTTTAAACGGGACACATTTGAGAACCAAAACACTCAGCAGAACAAAAGACCAAAGTCATAGAGGTTAATGCGTAGTTAGGGTATCCATCAAAATCAATGACAGGACTGCTTACACTTCCAAAAACTCTACAAAGTAGGGGTTAAAGCTACACTAGCAAATTGTCTGGGCAATATTAACTATTATGTAACGTTAACATCAGCTAAAACGATCAAACGAGAGGTCGTCCTCCTCTGAGAGGAAGAAAATGAAACTAGTCATCATTTACTATCCCTCACATCAGTACTGTGAAGACAAAAGAAGATACGGTGACAGAATTTTCATCCTTCAGGAGGACATCTCTTGAATGCTAATGGACAGTCATTGCTATCAGACTTTTCTAATTTCTTGTTCCAAATGTTTAAATAGCTCCTCACAACTTGACATTTGCTCTACTGTTGTTCTATTCGATTTTCTGGCACTGTTTGTTCTTGCCTTTTGGACAGTTTTCCTAATGTTTATTTTTATTTTATTTTATTTGTTTATTTATACAGGGACAATGTACAACATGACATGTTGTGCCAGAGTTAGCTGTAAAGCAAATTTACATCTGTAGTCCCTGACAAATGTTGCTTGTGATTTCAGTCTGACCAGAGCACCTTTTTTGTAAGCTTTACAACTTGTGCACAGTTTTGCCTTTTGTTGTTTGTTCACACAGAAATGCTGTTTGTTCAGTCAGTTTTAGCCCATTTGTAAGTTTTATTGTCTTGAGAATGTGATAACTGTCAAATATGAAATATCCAGGGACATTTTTTTCTCAATCGTCATTGAATTGCATTTTGCCACACAATAAATTTAAAATAACTTATTGATTTCCATTACACGCTATAGGAATTATATATTAATAAAATATAATAATAATAATAATAATAATAATAATAATAATAATAATAATAATAATAATAATAATAATAATAATAATAATAATAATAATAATTATTATTATTATTATTATTATTATTATTATTATTATTATTACTATTATTATTATAATAATATATTGTAATGGAGGGATGCTGACAACAGAGTTGCGGATCCACATGCAGTTTATTAGGGAGAATCGTCAGGCAGGCAATAGTAAAAAACAGGAACAAGCCGGAGCATAAAGGTAATCCAGAATACGTAATCAAAAAACAGGCGAATAGTCAGGACAGGTGGCGAAAATAACGGAAACAATAAACTATGCAAAGGGTCAAAAACATGGCTAGACATGGGAACGCTTCGTAAAGTTATAGACTAATAGTGAACAAGACTCAGTATTGTTTGTGAAAATGAGGTGTCTTTATAGTCCATGTAATCATTGATCATGAGTTTCAGCTGTGTATGTCGGTGTCTGGTTTATAGTCACCTGAAGCGGGTGTTGATTGGTGCACACTACAACATCATGGTAGTTACAGTTCTCCAGTGATCTGCATAGGGAACATCGCTGGTGATCACGACGTTTATCTAATAATAATAATAATAACAGAATTTTACTTGTGGGTTTTCTGCCTTTAAAAAAATAAACAAAAAAATTATTTGTGTCCCCCTGAGTTATGATCTCTGTATTTTTATTTATCATAATTATGTTAGACCCCATCCAAAAAGACAGATGCCTAAAATATACTCAAAGACATTCTATATGTTTTAAAAAAAAGCATAATTGCAAAACAATTCAATTGTTTAAAATGTATTTTATTTTATTTTATTTTATTTGAAGAGTTTCGTTGCAAAACGAGATATATCCGTTTTGAGAAATGTTGGTTATTTGACATTATTATTGAAGACATCAACAGTCAACTTTATTCACAATTTCTGTACGTTAAACTATTACTTGAGCTCAGTGAAGGCCAAGGACACATATTCTTCAAATCCAGGATATTTTTTATTGAATTTTATGTCCTTAAATAGTTAATAAATAAGTCAAAATGCATGCCAAAATGCAACGTATTTATTTTAACATTGTCAAACATCTTAAATTGATTAAAATTAATAAAAACTATATGGAACAGTATGTATAAAGATTGATTATTAAGATGCTGGACTGAGTTCTGAGTTAATTAGTTAGTTTTGGCCAGAACGTACACAATATAACATAACTTTTTCTTTTTCTTTTTTCTGCTGGGGCACCAATGGCTTTAAGCAGGCTTCACTGTGGCATTTGAAGAAATCTTTTGGATCATCAGTGGGAAAATTAACAATAATTTATCAATTAATCGTAAATATTCATAATATTCAAAAACATAATGCCATAATACACATAATGTGCCTATGGAGTGTGCCAGTAATCCAGGCCAGTCCCTGAATGAAAAGTTCCGATAACACACCGGCTGAGCTGTCAGAGCAAATTAACTGCAGGATGTTTATTGCTTCAACCATCCTTAAACAGCTTCGGACTAATTGTGATTAGTTATAATATAGATAAGTAAGATTAAGTTAGTTAAATAAACGACTTGTAGCTTGTTACAGAAAGAGTGGAGGCTCCACACCGCTGCTGAAAACCTGTATGATCAGAGCGGGTGGAGCCGCGATGGCGCAGTTTCTGTTTTAGTCCGCGGACACAAGCTCGCTTCGTCCCGTCATATTTAATGACTTATTTCACTGTAATAATAATAATGTTATTATTATTATTGTTATTATTATGCAGCTGAAATGACCGGCTCCAATCCGTCATCAAAATCCATGAGGTTTGCTCGACTCTGAAGCTTTGATTCTCTGACTGACAGACGGACGTAGCCTGTGACTGACAGCTCGCCTACAGTATAAACAATTAAATGGCAAACGTTTTTAGTTAGCTTATTGACTCCTCTTTTTAAAAACATATGTTTTTTTTGTTTTGATATTATCGTTAAATCAATAAGCAAACTCGGAGCACTTCGCCGGCGGTGACTCTCCTCCCAGGGGATGCTGCGCTCGCGCATATACTGTTCTATATATAACAGTTCTATAGCTGTTATATTGCACTTTGCAAAGAAACTGGTCTGGCGGATATCGCGTTTTGTGAAAAAATACATTTTGTAGTAGGCCTAAAATGTTCATTCTTAAATTGTGTTATTGGCAGCAATTCACATATAAATAAGAGTACATCTGAACAGTGATTTCCAATCATAAAATCCAAATGTCAAAAAAATGGCGTTTGTCGCGTTTTGCAACGAAACTCTTTTTTATTTTATTTTATTTTATTTTATTTTATTTTATTTTATTTTATTTTATTTTATTTTATTTTTTATTTTTATTTTATTTTATTTTATTTTATTTTATTTTATTTTATTTTATTTTATTTTAATGGATAAACATTAAATTGTTTTGCAATTATGCATTTAAATTTTTTAAATTTAATTTAATTTAATTTCATTTCATTTCATTTATGACTGTTATTTCATGCCATTCTTGTATAGGGTTAAAATATAGTTTGCCTTAAAATGTAAATTCTTTCATGAATAACTCTATCATCATGTCCTTCCCAATTTTAATCTGTTCCTCACACAAAGCAATGTTATCACTTCAGAGGATTTGGAATATAGCACGCACAGTCATATGGACTACTTTTACAATACTTTTTTTTATTTTTTTCATCATTTTTGTAGCTTGACAGTCCCAGTTACTATACAAAAGATCAACCTGGATAATATCTGGATACATCTAACTCTATTTAGATTCCAGATGGGGGAAAAAAGAAAGTAGGTTTTGAAAGACGTCTCTGACCTCATTCCAGCACAATGATAAAACGCTGGCATTCTGTTGAAAAATGGTACCGTTGTTAGTTTTTCAAAGACCTTAAGATCATGATATCACAGTGAATAATTAAAGGCGCTTTTATTTGATTCCACAGCGCGATATGGAGTGCGGAGGGGGATAAACGATGTGTGTCAGGCCTGCTGGGCTCCATATGGTCCATCACCAAGGTTTTCACACTACATCACACCCATGAGATGGATGAACCACAAGCTGCCTGTTTACCAGTCATCCTTCAGATCAAATGATGAGGGCCAGCAGAACAGGTACTCAAGGCTGTGGCCCCTCAAATGTTTATTGTCTGTTACAGTGTCGCCATGCTCAACCATATTTTATGGTTTTATGTGTCACGCTACTATAGTAGAAAAGGACATTTGTTGAACCGGTGACTGAGAGATTTAAAAGGGTGTCATTCAAGGTTGAGATTTGACAGACCCACTGAAGCACTGAGCAATAGATATAACCGCTTCTGACTGAAGCCTGAGCAGGACGGATGTACATTCACATTTAACCATTTATCTGTCTTGGGTATTTAGTGCTCAAAGAAGAAACGGTCACTCTTTGCAACATTTTTTGCAAGAGTTTATGATGTTAACCCTTATGTGCTGTTGGGGATATTTTCATCCACTCTGGCGTGATTTTGAGTCTTAATTTGGCCATAATGTTTTCTGTGTTCCAGCTAACGGAATGATTTTTGGTGACACATCTTATTTTGACACATATTTTGGAAAAATGCTTTGAATTTTGCTAACTCAGTGATAGACTCTGTGCAAATTTGCCATTCTCTTGTTTTGTTAGGGATGAAAACATCCACTAAACTGCTGTAAAAATGCATCAGATTTCTTTTTCTTTTTTTGCATAAATCTGTTAATCCACCTCAGACCTGATTAAAACTACTAAATTGTTTTGAAAATGACAGGATTTTAACTCTTTAATTGACAAATTCATAAATGATGTCACTGATTTGGTGAAAAAAAACACACAAAATTACGTATTTTCAATATCTTGTAACGCCACGCCAGCAGAGGGAGCCCTCGCCCGACCACTGTCTCAGCTCCGCTCCCTCTGCACTCACTTCCTGTTTGTTTTTTATGTATTTAAGGAAGAGCTCAGGCCATGCTTCTGGGCGAAGTATTGCCAGTTCCACTGCCTTACCAAGCGTATCCTTACCATTGTTTTTGTCTTGTTGTTATGATCTTTGCCTGCCTTTTGACCACTGCTTCTTTGGATTTTGGACTCTGCTTTGTTTGCTTGTTTTGGACTGCTCACTGTGTTATTGAACTTCTGCCTACTCTCTTACCACGTCTTCTGGATTCACGCCATTGTATGTCGCTTGGATTGGACTGCTTTTCTGTTGCCAACTGCCTGTTAATCGATTATGTCTTTGCCTCATCCTTAAATTAAACCTTGCACATGGATCCTAACTTCGCCTCAGCCTCCAAGTTACATATCTAAAGTAATCGTGGAATGGATTTTTAAAAAACTTTTATCACAGTCTTGGACATGTGAAAGATTAGTAACAACATTGCAGAAAAAAATTCTCCCTTATTGACTGTTGGTGACTGTTTGCCCCATTGACTTCCATTATGTTACAAACCCTCGTTTATAATGCTTATCATAGGGAGGGGTCAGTAACATAAAAAGGACACGCTACTCAAATAGTACAAAAAAAAAAACGTGTCTTGTTAAATAAAGTGGCAACAAAATTATAAATAATTAATTTAACAACATTCACTCAAATCAATAATTATTACTCAAACAAACATATAACATTAATCAACAATAAATGAAATAAACAGCAACAACACCAGCATGGCTCCTCAGCAGCGGCTGCACAAGACGCCCACAGAATTCTCAAATCTTCATAGGGACAGCAACATACATAGAGATTCTCAGCAAGTACGAGTAATATTCAAACAGAGCAAAAACAGGAGGATCAGCCACATACGCGCTGGAAAACAGAAGAAAAGAGAAACATCAATTAACATCCAAAACGACAATAATAATAGTAAAATAAATATTAAACCGTCACAATTATAACCACATTTTTTGATTGTCAAACCATGAAACCATGTAATCATGCCTTTTTGTTTGTTGGTGGTTTTCCCTGTTGGGTTAATTTTTACTGTTGATCATCTGTTGGCACCATTAACCCTTTGGATATGCCTGTGCAAAAAAAAAAAAAAAAAAAAGGTTTTATATGAATTTATATGGAGTATAACATCTATTTTATGTGTGTGTGAGAGTGACCTTTGCGCACTTACCTTGATAGGAAAAAAATCTAAATAGGCTTCTCAGCTCTCAGAACTACATGGAGTAAACAAAAACAAAGACTAAAAAAACAGTTATTGAGCCAACAAAAGAATAATAATGAAAGGAAAATGTTTAAACTGCTATTTATTTTGAGTGTTAGCTGAATCAAAGAAATTAACAAAACAATCCTTAATGATTAAACTAGACGACAAAAAGTATATATATATTAAACCCGAGATCTTCAGTGCATGACACCCAATCTAAACTAATTAAACTACAAATACAATATGCCATATTGCTCAATTTAGTATCATACAACCACCATCAAAGCAGTTCCTGCTTAGAGCCAATGAAGTTCAAAAGATGAACTCAAGTTACATCAGAAACCTGAAGTAATAAATGAGTAAGCAAAGCATAGCAGAATAAAAACATGTAGAGCACAAAGGGTATGCCGAGGCAGAACGCACACCACACAGTGAAATTTCAGGTCTTTAAATCCACCTGGCTCATTAGCGGATTGGCGCCAAATCCTGTATCATCATCATGATGATTGGCATTTGAATGGACCAATAAACAACCTAAGGGTGGAGGAAGAGCAGAGACCGGAGGATGTAATGCACAAAAATAAACGTGTAATCATTAAACATGCCAAAAATCACAAAATAAGTATGATTATACTGTACATCTAATAATCCATTGAACAATCACATTTAATCACAACTGATGCATGTTAACCATCTGGTTAACGATTGGGGCACAGGTTGATCCCGAAGCTGAAGAGCGTCAGGGGGTGTTGCAGATAGGGGATTTATGCGTAAAGGAGGGGGCACTTTCATTTTAAGAGGAAGCTTTCTCTCCAAGAAAAAAAAGGGCAGGTGCTCAAGCACCCAAACCCTCCTTCTGCACATGTCTGTTGTTTATAATGAAATAAAATGAAATAACTCAGCAAACAGAAACAAATCAACTCCGCATTCACAGTTCAGTCTGCTGCTGCTCGTTAAGCCTTGATGAGTTCACTACACCGGTGGTCAGAAAGATGCACACTGTAGTTGTCATAAATCACAAATGATCAGTGTTTTCAATCACAAGAGACTTATTTTAGGTTTAAAATGGTGAAAACACATTAGTAGTAGCAGATGAACTCTTTATTGTTCATGAAATACACCTCGGTTGTCTGTGAGAAATGATCATATCAAGCATAATCTGCCAATGTTACTTCACACAGTATACACACTGTGTGCATAATTAGACATTTTGTGCTGTCCGTAGCTGTACTTTTGCGCATACGGGTCAGTTTAGGACCATGATCTGTTTACACTGCAAAATTTGATGTTGACCACATTTTTAACAACAATGTGAACAGCTTGCAGTATGAACAGCTTGCAGTGTGAATGTAGCCTTAGATAGGTAATGTTATGTTTTAAAACTTTTATTTGTGCAAAGCTGATGTAGATTGTGTTGTGTTACAAATGGGTTATATGCACAGAAGTGTTGTTCAGTCACTGAAATCTTCCAGCGAATGATTGATTGTGACTATTTTCAGTTTCATAAGGTACGTTTACAGCATTGATAATGTAGATTTTTATGTAGTTTAACAACAAAACATCAGGAAATAGCACTATTCCGCCTAGCCTGCTTTACTGAGGTGAAGTGAGAGTGAGACCAGCTATCCATGTATGCATGAAATAATACACATCATGACAAGTTTTGCTTGCTACACAACTGAAAACGTGCTTGTAAATGTACTATGCTACTATAGTTTTTAGTTTTTGAATTGTGGTGGTATAAAGTACTATAAAGTTTTCTAACTGGCGAATGTCATGATCTAGTGGGTTGTCTACTGTAATCTTTACGGTGCGTGCTCTTGATTTCAGGAAGCATGACTTTGGACTGTGTTTAAAGAAATTGTTAAATAGTTAGCATTTTGGTAGATCACCTACTGCACCTTTAACCCAGTAAAGCCTTACAACTGCACTTTAAGCTGAATACTAGTATATAATAGTATCTTTAAAAATATCTAGTAAAAGATTATGTACTGTCATCATGGCACAGAAAAAAGAAATCAGATAATATATATTAGCTATTTAAACTATTATGTTTAGAAATATGTTGGAAAAAAAATATTTCCGTTAAACAGAAATTGCTAATATACTAATTATACACATCGGAATTGCTCCGTTTCTTCTTCTTCTCAATAATGAATCGCATTTATGAGGGTCTAAACATGCTCAAACTCACGAAACTTTGCACATGCACCAGAAGTGGCGAAGATTTACATTTATTATAGGTTTCAGATGTGGGTGTGGCAAAATGACTCTACAGCGCCACCTATGCGCATTTGACGGACTGGCCCCCAAACTACGATTCACGCACACATACGGAAACACACATCAAACATGCCAGTACCTACAAAAAAAAGTCTCTTGGAGTGAAATCTCAAACCCAACAGGAAGTCAGATATTTTTAAATTCCTCTGGTAAAAAGGTGCAGTTTTTGCCATTTCCATGTGTTGTATTTTAACAGATCAACACTAAAATTAGGAATTGGCATCTAAAGGCCTTGGCGACGTTAAATTGCGAAGATTTACAGTTTTCGTTGAACGGCGTGTCCGTGGCGACCTCACAAACTTTGATTCACCACGAAACAGGATGTTGTCATAAGCATTGTCTGATCTGCCTCAAAATTCACACGTTTGAGTCCTGACCTGATCACGTTTACATGCCAATATCCAGTTACAGTTATAGCGCCACCTGCTGGCAACAGGAAATTACATGTTTTACACTGAAATAAAATCCCACAAATTTTATCAGATCAAATCCAAGTTTTGTCAGTATCATCCAAAAGCCTTTGTGATGTGAAATTGTAGAGATCTAGAGTTTTCGCCGAAGGGTGTGTCCGTTGCGGACTGACAAAGTGCAGTGCTTCGCCATGGAGGAGGAAGTACTTATAACTCAGCCACACAATGTCCGACCTCCCTTCACAGGTTCGATGAGATTCCTCTCCTGAAGAGATCTACATGGCAATATTGAGTTACAGTCATAGCGCCACCTTCTGACAGAAAGAAGTTAAATTTGTGATTTTTCTCAGGTTTATTTTATATTTATCAGCTTGAATTATCAATTGTCCGCTGTTCTCTGTCATCCTAAGGCCAGTTAGCCTGGGTGCGAGGTCTCTTTCATCGATGCCTGCAGCTTTACTTTGTTATTAGAGTGTGGTTCAGTCACTGCACTGGACACACACACTCAGTTTGTGAAAATGTCCAATGAGAAATGAAAATGCACTATTTCAATATGACAGTAATGAGCCTGCAAAGCTACAAAACAAGTGAGTATCAATCCTTGGAAGTCATTATATGCAGACAGTCTTGGGGAAAAAGGAAGCATCTGGCGTATTAATTGCGTCTGCTTTACTACTGCTTTACCTCTCAATGCAACTGCTTCACTTACAAACACACATCCTTTTAACAGATGGAGAATTTTATGCTAAGTGTTTTATGGTGGCTATCTGAACAGTAACCGGTGACAAACAACTAAGAAAAATCAGCATACCTTTAGCACAGTGCATTTGTCACCGGTCTCGCATTTGTGTGAATAGTCGCTTAAATTGAAAGCCTCAGGAAAGAATACATTTTAATGGATACCCTTAATAAAATAGTGAATGTGTGACCTTCCACAATGCCAGATCTGTATATCTATCATTTCAAAGGACGTAAGACCTTTAAAAAGTGATTTTAATGCCATTTAAGGCAGCTTTTAAAACTGTACGTTTTTCATAGACTGCGGTCACAACAAGGTTACAAGCACAAAAGTTTCAATGGATGTTTTCAGTATAGCAGAGGTCATGAATAACCAACATCTGCTTTCTGAACATGAAGAAGAATCTATTTTTTATGTCAACCAGCTATAACTTTTATGACGCCTTTATGACATTTATAACGGTGGAGCCGTAAAAATTGCTGTCTCGGCTCAAAGCAAAGGCAGTATTGTCCTAATATGTGAGGGATTGTTAATTTTCAAATATTCACTCAAAAAGTGAAAGCAGAAGAGAAAATGAGTGCGGTTATTTATCAGGTGGGATTGATGTTGTTCACAGCAGAAAAGCTACATGTGAGGAGAACAACTCACTATGGTTACGAGGGGAATGAAGTATTGAAGACTTTCTTGTGTTAATCCATGAACGCACGCTGTGTCTGTGAAGAAGCGAGTGTCATGCTGGGTAGAAAAACAACACGTATAATGAATATATATCCTTTGCTTTAACAAAGAGACGTTCTCCTTACCTAGCTGACAACACACTACATGCTAAAAATGTTTAAAAGATCAGATGGAATCTTGCTAAAGTGGTGTCACTCTTGGTGGAGTTTTCATTTTGACATTTTAAAGAACACTCTAAAAATGCTGGGTTGTTGTAACCAGTGGTGTAAAGGAACCAATTACAACTACTCAAATTACTGTAATTAAGTAGGTGTTCTCAGACATTGTAATTTACTAAGTAGTTTTAAAAATGTGTACTTTTACTTTCCTTTGAGTACATTTTTAGTGCAGTATCAGTTCTTTTACTCCACTCCTACTCCACTCCACTCCACTCCTTCAAATGTCACTACTACTGAAAAATCAGTCCTGTGATTCCTGCCCAATCAAATCACACATAGAAGGTAAATCGCATCATAATAAACTACCTCAAGACATTAGCTATGTTTCCATCCAAAAATGCGAATGAACTTTATGCGCAAAACTGGATTATGGCATAAAAGACGTGCGAATAAAGCAGCGTTTCCATCCAACAAGTCAAAGCGGACAAAATCATCACGTCCTGATTGATTGGCACCATATATCAACAGTAAAAACGTAATTTGCTGCAGTAGGAGAAGCTGCGTCAATCTTTTTCATCATTTAATAAATGACATGTGCCTCAGAAGGTAATCCTGACACGCAGTGAACACGCGGTGGCGTTTGAAGGTGTCAGACGCGGAGCACAGACGCTCTTGATTCTGGAGGTCATTAATAATATAATAACACAACTACTTAAACGGTAAGGTGTTTTAGAACAACCAAAACAACATTTCAGATGTTTTACGATGTGCTCAGCCTGCTGGTTTGTCCCTTCACACACATTTTTATCATCACATGATCTCTTATAACAACATCACATGACCTTTATTTAATGCGCATACTGGAATTTATGCGGTAAAAGTGTTTCCATCGCAGTTTATGCGCATCTTTTCTTATCGAATAAAAAGTTTATCCTACTCAGTTATGCGCAAACATTTTTTTATGCACATTTTCAAAATTCATTCGCATCATGGCGTTTCTATCAACCGTTTTTTTAATGTGCATATCCAAAATGCAAATAAAAACAGCTGGATGGAAACGTAGCTATTGACACTTTATAATTGCAGCCAACTGTATGGAAGCATTAGAAGTGTCCAAGAAGAATCTTTACATGCATTGAGTCAGAGACTGTTTAGATGCATGTCACTGATTAAAAATGAGAGATGTACTGTATGATGACCGAAATAGCCTGAAATACCCAGTAGACGTTAACATGATGTCAGATTGACGTTGTCCCTCAACGTCGTGGGGACATTGCATTTTGTTTGAAAATGAAAATAGGGTTGACATCAAAACCCAATGTCAGGCCGACATCAATGTCCAACACCCAACCTAAAATATCAATGTCTAATGATGTTACAGCTTGACATTGTGTGGACGTTTCCACTATGACGTCTATCACATGTTGGATTTTGGTTTCCATACCTGATGAATAAATGTCAGTATTTGATGTAAATTTGACGTTGGTTTAACATAGCCTAAAATCAACCAAATAACAATGTCATTTGATGTCGTTATTGGACATCAAAATAATGTTGTCCTTAGACACTGGCTAGACATTCAGTTTTGGTCACCTGGCACCACAGCCTAAATCTAACCTAATATTAACGTCTTATAATGTTGTGTGCCTGCTGGCCAATAACTAAATGCACAACAGAATGTTACGTTTACACACATCCACAAATTGGATATAAATGCATCAGCTTTTTACAGGGTAATACTCACAACTCTTGAGTACTTTTGAAAGGTCTACGTTTTACTTATACTTTGAGTAATATTTATAACAGATACTTTTACTCTACTTGCACTACATTTTTGGTCAAGTAATAGTACTTTAACTTAAGTATGATTTTTCAGTACTCTTTCCACCACTGGTTGTAACACTACTCAGAGCAAAAATGGATGAAGTTAAAATTGGAATGAAATAAAAATTTACTCTTATTTTTGTATGTGCATACAGTGGTTGTTTGAAACAAAGTATCTTCATTATTATCCTTTATCAAATAGCAAAACCTTCCCTCTGTCCTTTCAAAAATGATTTTCTTTCACTTATGGTCATGAGGACTGCCTTTTGGAGAGCTATGTGTCTTGTTTCTGCCCTACTTTTGTCCATTCATCAATCTTCCTTCTAGGGATGGGCAAGACCTATATTTTTGTTACCGATCCGATACCAAGTATTTCAAGACAAGTATCATCGATATCGATACTTAAATCAATACTTATCAATAATTAAATGAAATATTTTATAGTGATTTAAAAAAAAATGTTTATCACCTTTATTATTATTATTATTATTATTATTATTATTATTATTATTAAATGGAACACATGATTCTTTTTTACATTTATTAAAATTACAGAACTATAATTGGCTAAACAGCACCATGTACAGTATAATGAAAAGTAATACACTGCACAACTGAATTTCTTCACCTTATTTAAAGGTCACAGCAGCAGAACTTTGGATTGAATCTTAAAGTTAAGTTGCAATGTTCATTTGTGCTTTCTGATTTTAATCAGTTTCCAGGTTTTTGTAAAGTAACTTGATTTTACGATAACTCCAGATTATACTTCCTTTACATTCAGTCATGATGTCGACAGCTCCACTCTCGAGTTTTACAAACCGCGTTGGGTGTGTGTTGTGTCTGTACCACTGTGCCGTGAGATAACACTGACCTATCAGCGGAGATACAGTGGAAGAATATTATAGTTCTCATTCGTGTTCCTATTTAAGTAAATATTTATATAATATGCCGCATTATAATTATTTAGATATTTCAAAATCTAAGGAAAAAAAACCCAGAAAAGATAGATACTTTTACTTAAGGATCGATCCTTTTGATACATTCCCAGTATTGAAAATATCGATACTTCAGGATCGATCCGCCCATCTCCACTTCCTTCATTTTGTTAATAGCACTCATACTACAACAATCCTATCGGTTCCCAAAAAACAAAATCCTGCTCTGTCCTTGATTTTTATTATTATTATTTTTTTTTCTACTTTTAAGATAATTTCAATGTGATGTATGCCACAATATAGGGAAAAAAGCAAGCTTGAATGGAGTTTTATGGCAGTTTAAGGTGTTGTATCAATATGTTAGTCTTAAAGGTGCTGTATTTCCCAGAGATGGGTTGTGGCTGGAAGGGCATCCGCTGCGTAAAACAAATGCCGGATAAGTTGGCGGTTCATTCCGCTGTGGCGACCCCGGATTAATAAAGGGACTAAGCCGAAAAGAAAATGAATGAATGAATGAAGGTGCTGTATGTAAGTTTTTGACTCTTCTAAAACATACAAATACCATAATATGTTTGCAGATATTTACGAAACGTGCTAAGTAAACATTTTTGTTTATCTGAAAAAACAATGCTAAAGTCAGACTTTAGCTTTAAAAATATACATTACGTGTAAACATGTCTTTCTTTTGGTCTCTTTAATCCACCCAATGCCAGTTTAGCCAATTATATTTCAGCACCTCGGGTTGCCTTGATGGAAAACTGCGTGTTTCATTCAGTCAGTCAGGAAGGTTCTGAAAGTATGTGTCAGTGACCAAAATGCGACCTCCGGTGGACAATAGCAGACTTTGAAAGGTTCAGATTCAAAGTTCCTCTTGAGGTGGTTATTAATTAGCAAATATTATACATATTATGAACGTTAACATTAGGTGAGCAGGTTATAATTTAACCCCATGTCCTAACAACACACTACGTGACAAGATTTGCAGTGATAAGCAATTTGGCTGTTTGCACCGGACGAAACACAACAGAAATTTAAATTCTGCCATTCAGAAGCACAGAATAGTACACTTACTGCTCTCCAACAAAATGGTAAGGTTTATAATCTAATACATACTAGACCTCTTTAACATTATTAAATGTACATACTGTATCACTAATGTGAGTTGTCTTGCACTGAGTCACAGTTCTAAAGTAATCTATAATCTAGGTAATCTGTAATCTAGTCCATATTTAGAAGATATAAACATTCAAAGCTTTAAATTTGTCACTTCCGGTTGGACATTGTTAGCATCACCTCACACATCAGTTTCTCATCAAATCTTCTGACCTATCAAATGCTCTCTAGTTTTTGACACATCCTGCCTCTTTCAAGATGCTATTGCTGAATGCTAAAATTGGTCATTTATTCAACTAACCCTCCATTAAACTCAATTAAACACTGGTAAGTATGAGAAAATAGTTTTAAAAGGTAGAAAAGCTGTGCTTATCTAAACTCCTTATTTGTTTTTAAATGTTCTGTGCTACAGCGTACCCAGAGGGGGGAAGAACAATGCACACATATACACACAGGAAATGAGAAGATTCAATCCAATTTAATCCATTACACACACTGTTTGATTTATTTGGCGAGTAGCACTATATAGGTATATAGAGAGTGTGAATATGATTTCCTTTGGGTTGAATGAAGTCTGCTTTTGCGTTTGTCATGTGAACTGCCACAGTGTGAATGTATGGTCTGCTTCTGCCCAGTGAGACAGCAGCACAGGACAGATTTGTAGAAAGGTATACAGAAAGCTGTATTTTAAAGTGGAGAAATGGTGAGTCTGACTCTGGATAACTTTTGAAGACTGTGGCACTTTGATAAATTCTGTCTTTAGTCCAACCCTTCTCCTTTAGTTTGATGTCCTTGACCTCAGCAGCTCTGAATGGCACAGTTGCAATATAGACAGAATGCCATACTAGTAATGTATATAACTAAAAATAATACTGATTTATCTGACCACGGTACACATTTCAGATGTCATGAGCCCACAGAAGTTGATGGCGCTTCTGGACAATGTTAACATAGGGCTTCCTGTTTGCACTGTACAGTTTTGACTGGCATTTGTGGATGTAACTACATATTGTGGATCTTGACAAAGGTTTGCCAAAGTAGTCCTGAGCACATGTGATGATATCGCTTACAGAAGAAATACGATTCTTGATGCAGTGCCACCTGAGAGATGTCGGTAGTTCAGCTTAGGTTTGCGTCGTTGTACTTTACGCGCTAAAATTCCTCCAGATTTCTTGAATCCTTTAATTATGTTATGCATTGTTGAAAAGTGTAATATCCAAATGTCTCCCTGTCTTTTTTTGAGGAACATTGTTTTTTAAACGTTTCAATAATTTTCTCACATATTTGTTGGCAAACTGGTGATCCTCGGCCCATCTTTGATGAGGAGATGATAGATCTTTCTTGGGTGCTGCTTTTTACAATTACAATCACCTGTTGACATCACCTGTTTAAATCACATCTATATTTAACCAAATTTACCTGATTACTAGCCCTAAATCGCTCCTGCCTCAACTTTATGGAATGTGTTGCAGGTCTAATGACAGAGGATGTAAATTTACGAATGAAATGAAGTTGACCAGACAAACAAATTATTTTGTTTTCATATTGTCTGCAATGAAATACAAAGTAAATGTGGAAATCACTACTTTCTCTTTTTTTTATTTGAGTTTTCCATACTGTTCCAACTTTCGTATAGGGAAAGAAACGAACTCTTTCCATCCACTGTTGTCACTGCAAAAAATAAATAAATGGATGAATGAATAATATACAGTAATTTACAGTCACTATTAATTTCTTTGCAGATACCCCTTGCTTCAGCATTTTATTATGTAATATGATACCGTTTGTTCTTTTTTAAAAATTTGTTTTATTTTTTTTATGTTTGGATTCGATACCTTTTTGAGTGACTCCAAGGTCAGACTGCATATTCCCCCTTTCTTTGATGTTAAACGCGTCTTTGATTTCTGTTTTCCTTTCAATTTTCTTTAAAGCCTTAGTCTATCGTCTTTATAAAGCGCCTGAAGTTTTACTTACCCCTGTGTGACAATAACCTGCGCCGGAGAGTGTTTGAGTGGTTGTCTAATCTCTAGCACATAGACCTTGAAATGACTTCGTATTTGTTAATTTCTTTTTCCAGAAAGTGAGACACGGTCGTCTTGGGTTTTGGGCTTGGCTTCCCTCCAGCTGTGTGTCCTTCCCCTGCCATCCTCACTGGAGCTCAGGCTGCACTGGCAGGCTGGGGAATGCTTTGAATGTTAATGAAATATGTCATCGCGAGTTGTCTCAGTAATTAATTGTTCACATCACATATTTGAAAGGCCACCAGGAAGCGGTCCCAGTAGCGCTGCGGCGTGTTGCCTGTTTAAGAATGGAGCTCTGGTTTGAGCTTGGAATAGAAGTGCATCTATTGAAGGGTAGTAATACCAACAGCCATTGCTGCGTGTATATAAAAAGCAAATTAAATACAGAGTAGAGATTAGTGTACTAGCTTTTGTTACACCATAACTGCTACTAGTTTCTACACTCCAATACTCTCCATTCCATTTTATGGAATGAGATAATGATTGATTCAATGGATCACTCATGAAAAGTCACTTGTTTGGACCCTAAATGGATGAGTGGTTTGAATTGACTGGTTAAATTAATGCTTCAGCTACTCGCTTATAAAGACACTGACTGTAGTTTTGTTCTGAAATTTATAAGCGTTTAGAACAAATTGGAGAATTAAACTTCTCCAAGAAAAAAAAATAAAAATCAGTGACTCCCTTTAGGTACAGCATAGTGGGTAACACTGTCGCCTCACAGCAAGAAGGTCGCTTGTTCGAGCCTCGGCTGGGTCAGTTGGCACTTCTGTGTGGAGATTGCACGTTCCCCCCATGTCCGTGTGAGTTTCCTTCAGGTGCTGAATTAATGATTCAATGAATCACTCGTAAGTTCTAAATCAGGGTGGTCACAGATCCTTAAAGTCCTACAAAGTCTAATAGTATAAAGATAAGGCGTTATTTACTCTTAAAATGTCTTAAATCTGCTTACTAAGGATCTTAAAAATCCAAATGACCTCGTAAAGAAGATTTTGTTTCTGTTTTGAAATCTACTCAAAATCTCTATCTATTTGTCAGAATCTCTATCTATTTGTAGAATGAAATGGGTGGAACCCAATACAATAAACGCTTGTGGGGATTTCGCTTACACAAGCAGATTTCATAGGGATTACACTAAAATAGCTGTTGACATCTGCGTCAACCCATACATTAGCAAATAAAGAACTAGAGATACACCGAATAGAGATACAAGACTTTACTTTTTATATATATATATTTTTATATATTTTTCAACTCTTTCTATGAATCATAAAGGGTGTTAACATTGGTAATTAATTAGTTATGCTTTATAGTCAGCTTTTTTTGTAGATTTTGTAAATTTATGTAAAATTGATCTACATAATTGGTCTTAAATTTCATTGTATTGGTATTAAAAAGGTCTTAAAGTGTTAAATATAGTCTTAGAAACCTGAAGATACCCTGTAAATACTCTTGCTGACCCCCCTGAATGAGGTTTTTTTACCGTTTTTGAGAACGCAAGTTCCCATGGCAAGTTTATCATGGGAAACACAGCAATACAATGATTTATACATATATGTATAAAATGTACAATATGTATATGTACAAATGTAAAATTTTCTTTTAATTTAATTTTAATTGAATGCGTACTATAGCATAAGTAGTACTAATAGGACATTTCTCAATATCTTTGGTTCATAAACAAAACAGTGAGTAAACAACAACAGTGAGTAAATAAAGCCTGTTTGGCTATCATTTGCATTTCATTACAAACAAACATTCAAACATCTCCAAATAACAAAAGGTTAAAGCATGGTGTTCTTTTTTGTTAGTGAAACAACAGTAGCTACATGTACGTTTCCAAAATCTAATTTTAAAGTTAAGGAACATCTTAAAACTTCTAATCAAATAAAAGGCTTGCTTTTATCAAGTTAGTGTTCTCAGGAAAGACTGTATCCTGTGAACATGAACCAGAATGACTCGAGTTCATAATGTGGAGGAGACAGCAGATAAGTAGTAGACCTCCTAAGTATGATGGAAACATTATTTAAGAACGGTAACTACCTCTATCATTACTGGTACGTGCAGAACTATTCAGTCTTTGAATAGTCCTAATGCAAGGGCAGCAATATCAATTTGTGACTGTACATGCACTTTAGGCTTAAAGACAATCAATAGCACTCCATGATAACACAATTACTAGACTGTGGCCGAGATGGAGCCAAGCAAAACCCCACGTGAGGTTATGCTGGATCAATATATATTTATTATCAAATAAAACTCTTATTTTTAAAGGTCTGCTGTTGTGTTTGGTTGATAGAAAAATAAAATGTTTTGTGGTGACATGTACTGCATCAAAGTCTAATGCTGACTTAACCTTAAAATAAAAAATGATTCTTCTATTGTACATTTATAACATTTACCTAGGAAATACTGAATATTCTTACAATATTGTTTATTACAAGTGTACATAAATTTGGATTTATTTGGTCTTTTTTTAAAATCCATATCCATAATGCTAATCAATCATGTTCAAAATCATGTTAAGAGATAGTTCATCCCAAAATGAAAGAGTCTGTTCGTTCTGTTAAACTCAAAAGAAGATATTTTGAAGACAGCTGGAATCCAGCAAACATTGACATCCATAGTAGGAAGAATAGATACAATGGAAATTAATAGCCCCTTTCACACAGGGATACCACTAAATATCCGGAAAAATTCCTGAACAAATTTACCAGTAAGTAAAAAAAAAAAAAAAATTCCGTTCACACAAGCAAGGACGTTCTGGATCTTTTTCCTGAAAACATGTCTCACATCAGTGCGTTCTACGGCAATTTTTACTTCTGTGTACACACAGCAGCATTCTGGCAAATTACCAGTAATGTTACAACTTAATTTCAGATTATCTTCTTTTGTGACGGAAAGTCAAACAGTTTACTCTCTGTTCATTTGTTCCAAACCCATGACAGGTTTAAAAAAAATTTTTTTTGGAAACTATGCCTTTTAATATTGAACTGGATTACTCATAAAGTCAGATAAGTTTAAATCATTCCCTAGTGGCTCAAACATTTGGTTGAATTAATATGAATTGTGCTGCCAAGTGGCTCAGTGGTTAGCACTTTTGCCTCACAGCAAGAAGGTCGCCGGTTCAAGTTCTGGCTAGACCATTTGGAGTATACATGTCCTCCCCATGTTCGCATGGGTTTTCTCAGAGTGCTTTGGTTTCCCCCACAGTCAAAAGACATGCGCTATAGGTGAGTTGAATAAACTAAATTGGCCATGGTGTGTGTGTGTGTGTGTGTGTGTGTGTGTGTGTGTGTGTGTGTGTGTGTGTGTGTGAGTGTGAGTGAGTGAGTTCTGTATGGGTGTTTCCAAGAAGGGCATCCGCTGCATAAAACATACATGTGCATGATGGAATAGTTGGTGATTTATTCCGCTGTGGCAATCTCTGAAGGAAAATGAATGAATTAATTAATTAATTAATTAATTAATTAATGAATTGACTAATGAGAAAATAGCTGTTTTCATCCACCTGTTTTATGAATATTTCAAAATATAGCATAAATGCTCAATGGAAATGCCAAGAAGCACTTACAGTATTAAAGCACATACATTACATGCACACAAGTTGATCCTATATAAACTGTGATGGAAACCCATTTACCAAATAAATTTTAAAATTAAGTTATTGGTGGTTCATTCCGCTGTGTGGTCCCCTTTTAAATCAGGGACTGAGCTGAAGGAAAATGAATGAATAAATCAAAAAAGTCAAGTGATCGTTTTAACGGACCATGTAATAACAAGAATAAGTGCAACAGAATGACGTTAATGGACAAACCTACCACATTGTAAAACATCTGAAATGACAGAGTTCAGTCGTACAAAAATGTATTAATTTTAAAAGGAGGCATGGCACTCAGCCCCACCCCTAAACCCAACCGTCAGTGGGGGATAAGCAAATCGTACTAAATTGGACGAGTGAGATTGTGCTGTATCATTCGAATTAGCCACTAAATCAAAGTTACGAATTGCCATGAGGTAGTGTTGAAAATGTTGTTTTGGTCATTCTAAAAGGCAAATTCCGTATTACCTCCAGAACTGTCTTGAGCGGCTGCACTTCCGAAAATCAGCCTCACTTTTCTGAGGCACAATTAACTTATCATATGAGACAAAACACCCACAGTGGCTTTTTGCTTCCACAGCGAATTCAATTTTACTTTTTCGGTCCTTCTTGCCAGATTACATAGGTGATAGTTTTGTTGTCTTTGACTCTGTGGATGGAAATGATGCTGTTTTATGCAGTAATGTTGTATGCGGGTTCAGTTTTGTGCATAAGTTTAATTCACATCTTATGTTGGAAGCATACTGTAGCTAATTATGATTTTATATCCGAAGTCTTCCTGCATATTCATTTGATGCAGATACCCTAAGCATGTAAAACATTAGTTGTCTAGTTATTTAAAGTTAGACAATCCTCTGCTTGTTAAAAAGCTGTTGTCATGTTCATTATAGTGACCCATAAAATTGGTGGACAGACAAGAAACCTAAACATATTTGAAAGGAATGTCAAAGTACTTAAATGAAAGATTTGTGCTTTTTACGGTATGCCCTTATGCCTCACTTTGCCTTATATAATTAGTCACAGTGTTGTAATTTTACTTTTCACACAGCAGGCGAACTGCAAATGTTTTGACAATCTTTATTATGGAAAATTATCTAAATGCCATAGTCTGAAGAATCTAAAATATGTTATTTTATACACACGCACACATACCAGCACAAAACACACACACATACATGCACAAGACACACACATAAAAGAACTCCCAAATATAAAAGCACACACATACTTCTCTGTGCCTAGCCAGAGAAAAGCCTTATACATTGTAAATGAGAATGCAGCACGGCTCTTAACTGATGTCACAACCTTTTCATTTTAAGTTAAGAGTGAGTAGAGACCTTTTACTCTCCATGATGGCTTATGAAATTAAGTATTTATGTTGCATTAAACAATACAGCATATGTTCTTTACGTGTTTCTGCACTTAAGATGTCATGTCATCACCGCTAGAAAAAATAGAATAAAATCACACTGTTCAATTTCATTTTGGAAACGTGCTTTAAATTTTCATACTACAGTATGCGCAGCATACTACAGTGTGTGCTGTCAGTTACAATGTTTTGCCAATTTTCAGCCAATTTTCCTCAATTCTTTTGACGTATATTAAATATCCACAACTGAAAGCAATCTTGGCTGGAAGTGAATGAGACTGCAATGTAAGAACCCACTGAAGTGAAACAGCTTGATTTTTCCCTCTTCAGTTCATGGAAATTTCCATAAAATCTTTTGAAAATAAAAATCTTTTGATATTTTAAATATTGTACCATATCAATGAAGAAATAAATATGACTTTTAAATATATTTATTCATTTATTATTTTTTATTCAAAATATTATAATTACTTAATGTTTAAAAAAATAAGTTACATGTACACTCACTTATTTGGTACACATGTACAAAATTGCTTGTTAACACAAATTTCTAATCAGTCAATCACATGGCATGACAGCAGCTCAGCGCATTTAGGCATGTTGAGATGGTCTGCTGCAGTTCAAACCGAGCATCAGAATGGGGAAGAAAGGCGATTTAGGTGACTATGAACATGGCATGGTTGTTTGTGCCAGACGGGCTTGTCTGAATATTTCAGAAACTGTTGATCTATTGGGATTTTCACGCACAACTATCTTTATGGTTAATAGAGAATGGTCTAAAAAAGATGAGTGGCAGTTCTGTGGGTACAAATGCCTTGATACCAAAAGCCAGAGGAGAATGGCCAGACTGGTTCCAGCTGATAGAAAAGAAACAATAACTCAAATAACTACTTGTTACAATCGAGGTATGCAAAAGAGCATCTCTTGACCACACAACATGTCAAACCTTGAGGTGGATGGGCTGCAACAGCAGAAGACCACACCAGGTGCCACTCCTGTCAGCTAAGAGCAGCAAACTCCACAGAATTGGACAATAGAAGATTGGAAAAAAGTCTCGATTTCTGCTCTAACATTCAGAATTTGGCGTCAACAACATGAAAGCATGGATCCATCCTGCCTTGTATCATCGATTCAGTCTGGTGGTGGTGATGTAATGGTTTGGGGGATATTTTCTTGACACACTTTGGGTCCATTAGTACCAATTGAGCCTTGTGTCAATGCCACAGCCCACGTGAATATTGTTGCTGACCATGTCCATCCCTTTATGACCACAGTGTACACATCTTCTGATAGCTACTTCCAGCAGGATAACGTGCCTTGTCATAAAGCACGAATAATCTCAGACTGGTTTCTTAAACAAGACAATGAGTTCACTGTACTCAAATGGCCCCCACAGTGACCAGATCATAATTCAATAGAGCACCTTTGTGATGTGGTGGAACAAGAGAGATCATGGATGTGCTGCTGACAACAATGCTGCGTGATGCCATCATGGCAATATGGACCAAAATCTCTGAGGACTATTTCCAGTACCTTGCTGAATCTATGCCATGACGGATTAAGGCAGTTCTGAAGGCAAAAGCGGGTCTAGCCCAGTACTAGTAAGGTGTACCTAATAAAGCTGGTGAGTGAGTGTATGTATGTATATGTGTATGTAATATTTATTTATTTATTTATTTATTTATTTATTTATTTATAGGAAAAAGGTAAAAGAGAATAGATGTGACAAAGACGTGACATTATTGTGGCAGTTCATAATAAATTGCAAAAGTGTCTAGAAGTCATTCTCAGTATAGGTGTAAAATATAACTTTTAATAGAATAATTAAAAATTCAATAATGAATTTAGATAACGAAGCAATTACTCAAATGTGAACATGACGCATAAACAAATAAAATACAATACGGATGCATTATGCATATTGTGCTCTACCAAAAATAAGAATAAAAAGTAAATGCTCAAGCTAGAATACATTTATAATCTCTGAACAATAGTCAGACTGATCTTTATGCTTGCCATCGAATGCTGTGCTTACCGTCCATTCATAAAATACTTAAAGATGTGGTTTCCACTATTTCTGATGACAAAATAATAACAATGTAGATTTTTAGCTGCCTGATCTCAAGCTGTGACAAGTCAACATGCTGCGACTTTAACAAATGCTTTGCTTTTAACTTATACATGGACTCTGATTACAGACTTTTAAAGACCCGGAACATTTTAATGACAGAGTTTTTAATAAAATGACAGTTTGGAAACGGTTTTGTTTAGTTAATACTGCACATTTCTTTGGGCTATTGTGTGTGCCAGAGCACAGTTTTGAGGCTCAGACACATTATACATGTATATACTGGAAGAAGCCGTTTGTTGATGATCTGGGAGCAATTTTCTTGTTCCCTTAATAATAATGGAGGCTTTGCTTTGGACTGGGGTGGTAATTTTTGGATCATTGGGCAGAGGGAATTATGTAGGAGAACAAGAGTGCCAGAGTGGCTTTGTATATAGGCTTTCCCTCATTTAATCCACTATTGTCCTCCAGCTAAATCCTCGCTGCTGAATGAATGGCAGTAATTATAGTTGTCCCAACATTTTCCTCTTTTATAATAATGTTGTTACATTACATTGGAAGGGATAGTGAATGAAAAGCTCAAATCATTTTGGATCCAGTGACCTATTTGGCTAAATATCAGATTTTCCCTTTTCCTAAAAATAAAAGCTAAGGGAAGGCTGTTGTCCTGAAATGCTCTGCTCCTATGGGGACAAAATTCTTCAAAAGGATATTTTAAAGGGGTCATATATCATAAGGAATTAAATTATCCTTGATCTCTTGACATAAAAGAGCTAGACATAGTATGAAAACCTAGTGTAAGAAGTCAGAAGTGAAAACCTAGTGTCAGAAGGCAAGCGTCCCCTGTTCAGAAAGACCTTTTATTGAAACTAAGCTGCAAAAATTGCTAGTTTGAAACTTCTGAAACTGTTATCGTGTGGACAGAATGTTAAAGAACAGATCAACTAATGTTTTGACAATAAAACTGAACAATATGCCAGTATTCAATGCAAGTGTATTATAAGTAACTGTAATTAAATTACCTAAAAGTAATACGTAATCCCTTACTTTTTTTCAGCAGAAAATTAAATTACAGAAATTTGTTTCAATTCAATTCATGTCTATTTCTATAGCTATTTCTATAGTATTGTGTCAAAGCGACAGTGGTGTGGAACAAACTTCACCAATTGACTAAAGTGAAGGGGAAAAAAAAACTTTAAGAGAAACCAGGCTCAGTTGGGTTTGACCATTTCTCCGCTGGTCTTTCTTTAGCTATGTACACCCAACACTGGTTACATACTGTAGCATCTAATGCAAGGCTGAAAGATAAATTGCATGCAATTGTCGTACGCATTTCTCTATAAAGCCTGTTCTGTTATCATTTGTAAATCTCCAATTTCCTACTACACAGAGCCATAGTGTTTTAATATATTGCATGTGAAATCATAATGCGATTAGTCAAACCGCAAATAGTCATTGTGGAATTTTGACAGCTGTTTGTGTAGCTTCTCAGCACTACAGCCCTTTTGTAGTAAATGTTGATAATGTTAACCTAAAAGTATGTGTAAAAACACGTCGCATTTTTACTCAACTCACTTTGTAGCTTCAGTCGAAAGTTTAAACCGCCTGTATTGACTGTATTTTGCCTGTTAACACCACTACGCTTTGGATTACCCTCATGCTTCTGTTTCCGTCTCCTTTGACTATTGCATGCCTGACTCAGAGTTAATACACTGCATTTGGACCCTTACGTCCATATGTTACACAAGGACTAACGAACTATTCTGGAAGACCACGTGCAGCCAATGGTTCAAACTTTGTATCCTGAAGGCGGTGCTTTGTGTTGGTATGATAATGCTACAATACACCCAACAAGACTGGTGACAGTGTGTTTTGAACATGAAAGTGAAGTTTAACATCTCCCATGGCCTACACAGGCACCAGAACTAAATATTATTGAGCCACTTTGGGGTGTTTTTTGGGGAGCAACGATCTACATTGTAAAAGCGCTTTAGAAATAAAGATGAATTGAATTGAATTGTTTTGGTAGTGACCTGGCTATTTATCTGCAAGAAGGATGGGTCAAAATCCCTCTGGCTACTGTGCAGTACTTGTATCTGTCATTCCAAAGACAAATTGATCCTCTATTGGCTGCAAAAGGAGGCCCTACACCGTACTACACTGTAATATTGATTTAATGTGGTCTAAAATTAGGTGTTTCTGTTTCATTATCCAACCCCTGTAGATACGATCATGACAACATGTGTTTTGTCTTAATCACGATGAATAACATGGAAGCAGTTTGTTCTTCTGTTTATCCTATGCTATACTGATTTACCATAGACTGGTATTTCCTGTGTTTCCTCAGAGTGTATTTAGTTGTTCTGTGCGACTCGTGATAGACATCGCCCTCTGGCCTTTGGAGGAGATTTACTACTGATCACATTATTGCACATTTTGCCGATTTAATATTCTAACGGTATGATAATCTTGATAACCTTGGATAAAAATATCACGGTATTGTGAATACTGCTCAAAAATAAATTCTTTTTAAATGTCTGGATAAAAAAAACAGAACTTTTTTCCCACTTTGAACACATTGACTGCTTACCATATCACACACTTCCATACTATATAGTACACTAAAAACTGTATGCGAATCGAGTAGCATGTCCGAATCCATATTCCATATCCAATTCGAAATAAGTACTTGGATTACCTACTTCTTCTGGCAAGATTCTCGATTCTGAAGTGCGCATCCAATGGATGCTGTGCTATCCCATCATGCACCCCGAAGAAATTCATGAACGGGAATGAAGTGGGTATCTCACGTGGTGATGACAAAATGGCATCCGTAGTACATTCAAGCTTATTCATAGTACTCACATTTATACTATATATATATATTACAGGCATACAGGCTGTTAGATGAGGCTAATGTAATGGAGAAATACAGTTCATTCATTCATTTTCTTGTCGGCTTAGTCCCTTTATTAATCCGGGGTCGCCACAGCGGAATCAACCGCCAACTTTACGCAGCGGATGCCCTTCCAGCCGCAACCCATCCCTGGGAAAAGAAATACAGTTATAAAGTGGAAATATTCCCCTTTCGTTTTTGCAGTCATTTATTCAGAATATATAATGTTAATTGAAGCTATAAAAACAGGTACATATAGGCTAGCTCTGAAAGTGAGTGGCTATCAGTTTGTCCTACGGTCTTCAAAATATTTTATTATTTTGTTAACAGAAAAAAAACTCAAACATAAATAATATATTGAAGAGGGATAATTCACCCAAAAATGAACATTTACTCACCCTAAAGTGGCTCTGAATCTTTGTGTCTTTATTTTGTTGAACACTAAAGAATGAAAGATTAAAGCAGATGTTTTAAAGAAAGCTATAAACCTGAAATCATTGACTTCCAGAGGAGGAAAAACAAATACCATGAAAGTCAATGGTTACAGGTTTCCTGCTTTCTTCAAAATTTCATTTTGTGTGTTTAACAGAAGAACAAAGCTCAAATAGGTCTGGAACAAGTACAAGGCGAGTAAATGATGACAGAGTGTTCAGTTTTGAATGAACTGTCCTTTTAAGTAGGGGTGGGCGATATGGGAAAAAATATCATATCACAATTTTTTCTGGGGAAATCCCGATTCACGATTTTTATCCAGATTCTTTTTTTAAGTTGATTTTTAAAGACTATTTTGCAAATTACAAAGGTACAATACAACTAAACTAATGTCCTCATATAAAAATATACTCTTACCATGTGTGTTTAAGAACATTTTGATCAAGTGAAGATTTAATGCAAGTGCATTACAATTACTGTACCATCAAAATGATCATTTAACAAATCTAACAAATCTTAGTTCAAATCAAATAGCTTATTATACATTGATCCTCAGCAACACCTTCAAAAATGCAAATGACTTTTTTTTTTTTACAAAGTTAGCAAAATTAGTAGTGTTTTGAATTTAATAAATGCATAATAATCATGACCATGAAACCATGATTGTTCTTCAGACTATATAATTATACAACCAAAGTTGTACAGCAAGTCATCTCTGGACACAGATCTACCAACAACTTATGGCTTTATTTCAGTGACATATGTCGTGAGCGCAGTATTACCGGGCGAGATCGCAAGTCTGTAGACGCCCCATATAGAGCATGCGGGTCTCTTTGCTTGCGCGCCGATCGTCTCTGTGTTCAAATAAACGCTACTGAAGTATGATTTATTGCGTTAATGTAACGCGTATGTCTACAACGTTTATTAGATTTGCTAGGAATATTTACGAATGTCTCCAATAGACCTAAAGAGCGGCATGAATAAAGTGAAGCAGCTATAAACTCCAGCAGGAGAAAGTCATTGTATGCAGAACCACAGACCGTTATTTATAAAGCATATTTAAGGACACTGTTTATCATTACTGAAAGCTGCGCCTGTATGCGGGCCTCATGCATCGCGCAGCCCTGGCAGCTAGTCTGTCCGTCAGCATGTCACCTTAAAGGGTTAAACAAATGAAGCACAGCGGTTACAGAGAAGTTCCTGCTGTTATTATTCACTTACCTTTTAATACGTTTTGGTGCGATTATAACCCGCTATTTAAAAAACAACGACAGACGACTGAATGTTTTGAATGAGAAGCAGTAATAGCTGTGGCGGGATGAATTTAGGTGTGGCGCCCCGTCATGGAAGAATGAATGTAGCGGAAGCACTGCACTATATACTGTATGGCGATACAATGATTTTTTTTTAAAAAGTGGATCGTGCAGTCATTTTTATCGTCCACGATTAAATATCGTATTATCGCACAGCCCTACTTTTAAGGGTGAGTATACTGTATGATGAATTTAGGGTGAAATAGCCTTAAATGTCGTTTATATAATAAAGTACAATTATTATTTAATAAAAAGTGCCCTTTTTTCCACTTGAGCCCCTGCCCTTTAAAAGGTCTCTGCATGGCCCTGCGATATAGAATGTACTTTTCTATCAACCGAGCAGTAAATGCAGTATCTGCTGAGGCAATTTTGGACGTAGCCAATGAATTTCATTTTGAAAAATATTTAAGATATTTTGAAACAGCAAACATGGCTAAATAATTCAAATGAATCATTGACTTCAGCTGTCTTCATTAGTTTAAAAAACATAGATTTCTTTACAATTCAACAGGACCTTTGGATATCTTTTCTGCTGGACATATACCGTTGTCCTAAAAAAAAACAAAAAAACTTGCACTTACCTTTGGAATGGTATAACAGAAAATGTTGGCGGTTTTATAACCTTGACTTTTCCAAACCGTGGTATACCTTGAAAACGGTTATTAATCCCATGCATATTCCTCACATACTGTAATGTTTAAAGAGCCCATATTATACATTGAAAAGGGTCATATATTGGTTTTGGGGGTCTCCAACAGCAGGCTGATCTGATTGCATGGTCAAAAAACACTTTCATTGTCTTATAATATGCATTTATTTTTACCTCATTATCCCAGCGACTCCTATATGAATCGTTCAGCGATTCATTTGTTCCAAAACCCCTCCTTCGCGCGATGCTAAACTGCGCTGATTGGACCGATGACTCAGTCTGTTGCGATTGGTCGACAGCGCTCAGCGTGAGATAATGCCCACCACGGCTTATCAACATTAAAGTCATAGCGTGTGCGTGAGCTAATCTGCTAACACTCGTTTTTATCGGGAGTCGCCCGTATTTCAGACACCTCACCCCGAAAACTAACCCCCGATCTCCCAGCATTTCACTCTAATTCTAAACCAGAAGTAAAAACAGCGACATACATTCAGTATTAGTGCACACAGCGGCAAAAGCTGAACCATTATAAACAGCACGGCCGCACGTGTGTAGCAGAGCTCATGGTGGCCATGGCAACGACACACAGCAGAGGAACACGCTCAAACCCATTTTAATCCGTAAACATAGCGGCACGCGTCGCGTTTACAACGCGCGTTTAGACGCGATATGAGAATACAAGTTAACCAGAGACACTACAAGTGGTTACAAGTTACAAAACACAGTTAAATGCATCATTTACAAGCTAGAGAAAACTACCGTTTTAATCGCACTTACTCACACTTGCTGGATAGCAGGCCAGGGAAATGTCCTGGTGCTCCTAATCCTCCGTTGTAAGCACTCCTCGGAGGGGGAACAGCTTATGGCTGGGTTTAATGCAGAGCTATTTCTGCAGAAACTACTAACTCTTCAAAGTCTCATCTCTGGGTTCTCTGCACACTTCCAATATCCAGCTAAGCACGGTGCTCTTCAATGTGTTGCCAGATGTTGCTGACTGATTTCAGCCCAAACCCTGTCCAAAAGGTTTTTACCTGCACAATCAAGTTGAAAACCGCCCGATCTGGCAACTTTTTCGCACCGCTGTTGTTTGTGAGTGGGGTTGGGGATTTCGAATCTGCGCGCGCATAAATGGGCGGGGCTTATGTTTCGGAAACGGCTAAAGACTCGTTAGCACGGAGACTCGTTTGAGGAACTATGAGTCTACTCTTTTATAGATGAATCAATAGTTTTAAACACTGTGCACTTTCAGATTTAAGCCTTAGCTGGACATTTTACTTCACTTAGAGCTGTGTGACACACTGCATACAAGCTCATTTTCAAAAACCCATAATAGGGGCTCTTTAAGGCAATCATTCAGCCCTAATCTAGTGCACACACAGCAGCACAGAAATCACCTGCGCACAATATGGAAACTATAAATTCTGCACGTTCATATGCATTAGTCTACATACTGCAACCTGTTTCCTGAGCCAAGAGCAAGCATCTCTACTACCTGATCTAAAGCCCGAGTGTCATTTACATGCACTCAGCACAATACCGATAACAAACTCATCTCGCTCTATGAGATTAGCTAACCTTTTCTTCTTTTCCAAGAAAGCCTATGGAGAAGTGTTGATGGTGACATAACCTTCAGAACACAATCCCTGCCTGCAGGCGCCGCCATGTCATGTTTCATTATTGCAGTTTCCCATCTCTACTCAGTGGCTTAGGGCTAATCTCTGCTATTCTAAATCAACTATTTTAGAGGAGCATATTTTGTTATTTCTGTCTCGTGTTGGGTTTGACACTGAATGTCAGGCATCTGGAGACAAGTCAGCCTTGTGTGCTGATTGAATTTTCAGATTTGATGGATGTATGATTCGAAGCCTCTAGTGTGTTATTCAGGTATTTTGCAAACAGTATAACTGACAGTTCAAAAGCTGTGGTTTCATTGCGATGAGCGGCCAAAAGATTTCGCTCACTGCCAGAATAGCCTGGATTCCAGCAGGAAGCTTCATGGTCTGTTTTGCTCACGGCTGGAAAGAAGCCACACACTTTCTAACCTGGTGCTGTTACGGTCAAACTTTATTCTTTTTATTTGTGGGTTTGTGTATGCTTGCTTTTCTTATATGGATTGATTTTTTTTTTCTTTTCTTTTAAGGTTAACTTCAACCCTTTACTCTAGTAAATCAAATCTCTAATAAAATAGGGGTAAGTGATTCTTGGCCTTGTGTGTTCTTTTTTTATGTTAATCAACACCTCATCAAATGAGCAATTAAATTAGGGTGCATAACTGCTCACTGCAGTTTATTACTACTGTGAATTTCCATTAGACATAGACCTAATTACATGCTTGTTGTAAATTTATATAATTTATTACTTTTAGTCATAGCTTTTCGAAATAATATATATTTTTATTTTTACAAAAACAAATATTCAGTTATTAATACAAATACTCAATTGAAAGATTGTTTGTTTCTAAAAGATTGTCAGAAGCACATCAATAATCACGTGCACGTTATCAGCTCAATAAATTTATATCAAATATAGATGCACGGCGAGTGCATGAAAAAGTGAAACCGTTTGCGATTTTAGACGGCCTTGTAAAACAAAAACAGAACATGACAGATTTTGTTCCTTTTGGATTTGTGGCTGGAAAACGACAAGGTTTAAGCTCGGGTCGACCATGGCTTGTTATTATATGTGCATAGTAGAGCTGTGCAATATGGACAAAATAGTCATATTGCGATTTTTGGAACGAATATTGCGTTTACAATTTTATTTGCGATTTTGGCAGCTGTTTTTGCTTTTCCAAACAAGCTACATACACAGATTCTAAATGTATTCAGTGCACAAGAAGTGAATAACAAAACATTTCACAAAGAAATAACATAGTATTAAGTTTAAAAAATAAAACTGTAGAAAAATTGTCTTTAAAACAGACAACATAAAATAAATGAAGATGAACTAACCTCAGCTCAAGTTAAACACATACTGTACACAGTAGTACTAACTGCTGGATAAACAAAACTGTAATAAATTGTCTTAAAAACAGACATGAAAAATAAAGATTAACTAATCTCAATTCCTGCCATTAACAATAAATAAAAAACTAACGTTAACTAAAACCACCTATTCGGTTCTCCCGCTCAACTTCGTCATGCGCAGAGGGAGCTCTGATTGGTTAACATATTAAAATCATGCGCACAAGAACGTGAACAAAATCAAAATAAATTAATAGATAAAACTGAAGCCTTTGCGATTTAGAAATTGCATGTACTTAAATCTCTTTAGGTGTGCGTCTGGCTTTTGGTACCCTTTTGTTGTGCAAGGTACCCTTTCAAAAGTGTATCCAAAAATTGGTATGGTTCACTTTTTGGTATCTTTAGATAGTGGAAATGGCCATAAAAGCGTACTGAACGTAGCACTCAGTGGAAACGGGCCATTAGAAAAGAAGGTAGATTTTTCGGATGAATCCCAATCATCCCAAATACTGCAGAAGACCTATTGGAATCTGCATAGACGCAAGATTCTCACCGAAATCAGTCAGGTTTGCGAGAGATCTGAATAGTGAATGGCAACATCAATAGCCTGAGGCATCAAGACATTAGTGCTGCCCATTACATTACAAACCACAGAAGAGGGAATTTTTTTCAGCAGGATAGTGCTTTTTCGCATACTTAAGCCTCCACATCAAAGTTCCTGAAAGCAAAGAAGGTCAAGGTGCTCCAGGATTGGCCAACCCAGTCACCAGACATGAACATTGTTGACTGTTGAGCATGTCTGGGGTAAGATGGAGGAGACGCTAAAAATGAATTCAAAGAATCTTGATGAACTCTGGGATCTTCAAAAATGCTTTCTTTGCTATTTATTAAAACGCTTTGGTAAAGTAAGCATAATCTAGAGGCGTTTGCCTTTGATATAAGCCACTTCTGATACCGATTGATCAACTAGAAGTCAAATTATTATTTGTTGTTCCTAAAACTTTTGTCAGGTAGAGTATATTATATTTCTACTACTGTTTTGTTCACTTCTGTCTTATGCACATTATTTATAATAACTGTTGTCCTTTTTATGTTGGTCATAAAATCAGATCAAGCATATTCATGATTCAGTGATAGCTTTCCCACCAAAAGTGTATTTATATATATATTTCTGTTAGCGGTCTATATATACGATTTTCAGAGCACACAAATCCATAAACGAGAATTTGGTTAGCATTATTTAGCAAATTTATGATTAATTTTCTTATTTAATAATAATAGTAAAAAAAAATGCTTTACATTCCTGCTGAATCTCAATTTTTTTTCAGCAAACATTGTAAAATAATTACTGTAAATCATGTTAGTGATTGTACAAGCAGTGGATAAGTTCTATTATAATTATGTATTGAGTAACAATTAGACCTGTCAATGTCTTGCTCATTAATTTATCTAATTGCACAATAATATTTGCTTAGGAAAAAGGAAAAATAAGTGCACTAAAGAGCTAATTAAAAGATTACTTGTTGCAGACAGGGGAGTTGAACTAATAATATAAGACGCGTTTTAAACTCAGACTTGCATGTTTTAATTAAGTGTTCATGAAGTGATTCAAAAACAAGTAAACAAACATACACACAGAAATCACAAACTAATATAAGGTATGGGATATCATGGGTGTAAAGAATGGACTGCATTGCCTTCTACTGTGCTTTTTATTAATTGATGTATGCACCTATTTATACTTGTTAATAATATTAGTTTTAAAATAAAGACATTTTTTTGTGACAGCATATTTAATTCTGGATCTGCACTACACATACAAATACATATTTTATTTTAGATGAGTTTGATGGGTTGGAAATGTAGTCTATTTATCTATGGTATTTAAATTGTAATGTCTTGATGGGATACACACACACACACGCAGATTTTTTAAATTTCAGCCAGCCAGTGTCAGTGCTTCCAGTGAACTGTCTTTCCATTATAAAATTGCCATGTTTAAGGTCGGATTTCTTTAAAAATCAGTGGTCTTCACTGTCTGATAGAAATATAATATGAAGTGGGTCTCACACAGCACAAGAAGCACTGCATTAAATTCCATTTCCCCCTGCCAAGTCTTTGTAATATGACAGTTTGTTTTACCCCAGTGTTTTCAATGGAGTTTTTGCTCTCACCTGCTGTTCCTGATGGCATTAGCGGTTATACCGTTTTTCATCTCGCTTTACGCTTGAACAACTAAATGAATGCTTAAGTCTATGTGACTTCTGTAAAAAATCGATACTGTAAAAGGAACTTTATAAAATTGAAAATAGTCGCGTTTAGCTTTCACTGGATGTTTATCATTGGTGAAAAACACTAGCTGATCATATAGCCCATTAAACGGTTCAAATGAGTAAAACATGACTAAAACAAAAGAGCATTTTAGTAGAACAACATGAATAAAATATAACAACCAAATAAAAATACTGTCAAAGCTGTTGGGATCAGCCTAAATGAGATTACATCCTAAATGTTAAAGCTTTTTAACCCTAAACAAACAACTCTGCTGTTTTACCTTTTTGTGATAAGGTCATTGTAGTCAACAAAATGTATTTAAAAAATAATAATAATAATAATTGACTAAAATAAAATATATAAAATGCTGATTTTGTTTAGCTTGATTGTACTGTATAAGGAGAAAATAAAAAAAATAGCCACTTCTTTATCCAAACTAGCAGACTCTTATGTCTTCATTTATTTATTACTACATATTCCTTGAATGTATTAAAACATGGATATTTATTTTTAAAAGAAAAAGATGATTAGTTCTGATGTGTCAAACATTATAAATGAAAAAAACATACAAAAAATTAATTTTTATTACAGATCCCTGTTAAACACAAATAAACATGCACAAATTGAGATGTGAAAATGACACTGTGACAAATGTTCATGTCTTGAATGAAAACAAATGACAGGATTCTTGCGATGCGTGTGTAAACACTAACATTTAATAAAACAATTCAATATAGTGAGCTTGTGAAAAGTAGAGAGAGCAAAAGGTGGCTAGTTAGAGAATAACAGCTTTTTTCATGATAGAGTTCATATTTAGCACATCAAAAAATTTGGTAACTTTATTTTTTCGATGAAGTTTATGATGACTTTCCAAAGTTTTGGAATGACATGAGGGGGAGTAAATGTCAACAATAGTTAATTTTTTTATGTGAGCTCTTCTTTTAGTAATTGATTCAGTCTTGCAAACCAACATAACAAAATGTTTTCTTGTTTATTATAGTGAACATGCTGTGTTACTGATGCTGTTGAAACCAGCTTTTTAAACGGAGGAACTAAAAAGCTGTCATAGAACTTGCACGGAATAATTTCACTCATGATTTGAGTTTGACACAGGTATGAAAGTGTACGAATCCTCATCCTTGATGTTTAGAGGCAAACATCTATATTTAGATGTTACAAATGTTACTTGCATGTCAGTGTATAAAGCTTGCTCTTAGCACAACCAAATAAGGGAAGCTGTTTGAAAACTTTAAGAAAGAATATTTCAGAGTAAAAATAAATATATATAAAAAAGTGTAACAAACTTTTCTTTATTGATTTGCAAGCTTTTTTCCAACTGAAATGAGAGCACACTATAATGAATGGACGACTACAGCTTATGTATTAACTCTGAGTGGCAGTTAGTTGAAAATGAAAATACTATAAAACCACATTAGCAACATTAAATTCTAAAGGTGTGACGTTATATAGATGCAAAAATATATTACCGTTCATAAAGCACACAATAATGCTATTGACACATGCTGTGCAGATTTATTTATTTTTTAATTGCTGGAAATAACTCTATTATTACACTAGTATTCTTTTTTCAAAATTTAAGGTGGGTGAGAGAGCTTAAGGTGCTGCAATTTGTAAAAAAAATGTAAGATACGTGGAAATCTCAATGAAGATTTTTATTTAGCATAGCAGTCTCAAAGTACATGGCAGTACCTTGGGTTCACCGGAGTCAGAATGAACCCTGAACATCCTTAAACTCAAACCTTTATACTGTTTTAGCTGTTGCCTCTAGACTTGCCTTTTAGATGTAAAGTAAGTTGCTCCTTGGCTGTTGACCCAGCTGTATCCTCTATCAGTCTATGTCAATGCAGTTTCAACACCATTGATGAGATGGTTCTCTGTGCACCACACGCCTTCCCATTCTACAACTGGTACTACAGTATTTGGTTGAGATGTAATCACCTCAAACAATGAAGAGACAACAAACTGTTGACTTCTCATAAGTCAGTCCTTTGGAAAATGAGCATCAATTCACCATTTAGAGTGGAAGTTAGGTGGAGGCAGACTCATTTCTTACAAATTTAAGAAAGCACATGCAATTATAAAAAACACTGGCACATTAAGAAATTATTTTCATCAATTTGACAGCACACCTGTGGCAAATTCTTGACACAAACAACTGAAGACACGCACTGCATTTGGTCACAACCCAAACAACTGAAGAAACGCACTGC
>CAIGQQ010011877.1:590146-603078 GCA_903798035.1 Danio albolineatus | reverse complement strand
GACTGAATATGTAGTCCAAGAACATGGCTGATTTGTAGGTCATGTGATGAATGTGTGTGTGTTTACCAGCGATCTCTGGCTGTTAGATCGCTGGTGATCGTGACACAAACCTTCTTTAAAAAAATAAATTTTTAAACGAATAAAATTATATGAATGTGTTTGAATTAGCCACTTTTCTGACAATACAACAAATAGTAACTTTATGAGATTGGACTGGCTAGTTCTTATAGCTACCTGCTGCAATAGCTTCTACTAGGTTATTTCAATCAAGGTGTTTGTTATTTTTACTGTGTTTAGTAACCTGTTACTTCTTCCATTTCACCAATTTATACCATGTGAAACACGAGGAACCGTAACAATATTGCATTTTGTCCGTTTTTAAAAGGAAGTATGGCACCAAACCCCACCTGTAAACCCAACTGTCATTGGGGATAAGCAAATTATACTAATTTGTATCAATGCGATTGTACAAATTAATACAAATTAGCCACTAAATCAAAAAGTCATAAATTGCTGTGAGATATCGATGGAAACAACATTCAACAATTAGCGTTGACATGTTGTGGACAAGAAATTAGTGCAGCAACATTTCACAAGCACATGTGCAAGCTGTACGATGTGGTTCGGTATGCACAAACTGACTGGCTGAATAACACAATTATGCACACTGTACATGAACCCTTGTGTAAGGAGTATACTTTGGACTTCAGAGCTCATGATTAATACTGGAACTACCAGAATACTATATGCACTAGAATGGCCATAGCAGTCATTCTGTCCATTCTCATTTAAGACTTCATATCATCATGTCATATTTACATTCAAAGCTTTTATTGAGATATTACAAATAAGCTTTGAATGTCTGTTTTGTGAAGTCAGTACCCTAAAAATGCAATCTTTTTTGTAATACAGCATTATTCCATGGTCTGTTGAAATTCTTGATTCTGATTGGCTGGAGGGTGTGGTATATTTTCGTTGAAACACACAGGTAGTTCCAGTCAGTTTTGATCACAGTTCAAAATAAATGCGCTTCTCCCAAATGTTTACAGTTACTATAGCAACTCACATGTGCTGCGCATGAAACCGATGAGGGCTATCAATGGCGGACGGGAAAGCCACAAAATTAGGAAAATACTCAAACTATGCTACAAAATAAAGAGTTTTTCAAGTGAGAATGTAGTTATTTTAAAGTCAAATCGGCAGTTTGTGTGTAAGAAAAGCGAGTTTTTAAAATGTTGGAAGCTCCAGGCGGTCAGCGGCAGCTCCGCGAATGGCTCCCCCTGAGGGAAGCTTTATGTCGGCCAGAGAATCTCTGGTTCTACGCCACTGGATCTAATCTCTTGCATCTCTGTTGTTAAAACGAGATATATAATTAATCTTTGGTGTATCTAACGGTGAGTCTTTGGACATTTGAACCTATTATTTTTTTCTCAGGTGTATTTTTTTGGCAGATCACAAAGATAAGTTTCATAATTAATCTATGACCGTAAATAATGTAATATTGCACTGATCCTGTGTGTTTGGCTGATTGCTTTTGTTTTGAAGAATATAAATAAAGCAGAATGTTCTCCTACTTGTCCCGATATGTGTTTCTTGTCCTAAATTTCCCTACATATTTAACAGCAGAGATTTCTGAAATAAGCTCCGGCTGCTTTTTTCTTCATAATACGTATTCCTAAAGCATATTTAATTGATATGCTTCTTTTTATAAGTATAATAATATTAATATTGTATGTTCATTATGAAATTCAGTATTATTGTTAAGAGATATGCATACAGATCCTCCCTCATCCCCTCATCAGAGAAGTTATACGTAGGAAGTAGACAAAAGAAACGTGACTGGGAATGTGACTGGAAACACACTCCAGGTGTGACTGGGAATGTCTTATTTGTCCACCTGTCATCGGACTGATGAAATGGCATCTTAATCATATTATTAGGTATAAACAGCACATATACTGTATGCTCTCTCTCTCTCTCTCTCTCTGTTTGTCAGTCTGTCACAGCTGATTCAGTGGAGGGACTAGAAAACGTAACATCTAAAAACGGACAAAAATTCGGACAAATATTGCGCAGCAAAGAGAAAAAAGTAGTTTAAATATATAGGCCTACCTTGGCAAATGACCATGGAATAAGCGGGACAATCAACGGCTTGCCGTGCGCTAAAGGATTTTAATGCACTTCACGGAGGCCATTGATTATCCCTTATGTAGACCACCCGCAAAGCTGAGCACCTCACCTTCATTTTCACTTTCACAAGTGGGAGAGCAATTTATTATTATTTTTTTTTTGCACCACTCAGTATGTTGTTTTGAAAGACATCTGAAGTAAAGTTGGTACGGGAAAGAATAGCAGACACTGAAATGCATGAGGCTGTTAAGCACATTCTTAAAGTGTGCTGATTTGCCATTGTGTTCACGTGAAGAGAAATGACTGTGATTGGCCGTGAAGGTCATCATTTCACTGAACTCGCTGCTGTTTACTGAGTGTAACTACAGATACAGGGAAACTGACGCGTTTTAAAGTCGTAATTCATCATCAGATCACTCGTATGTCAGCTTATCGACAAATCAGCTGATCGACGTGACTTTGAAATGCAAAGCTTCACGGCCAATCACAGTCATTTCTTTTGAGTATGTGAACACAATGGCAAATCAGCTGTGTTTAAGAATGTGCTCAACAGCGCTCAAATGTTAGCTGGATATGGACGTTGAAAATTTGGCTTCGATTTGTAAAATATTTCAATATTGTGACAACCCTAGTTTAAATTTTAGTTAAATAAAAATGTTATGAATAAATATAGACACATTTAGGAAACTTTATAGTGGCCTAGTAAAAGTCCTGACCTGAATCTAATTGAGATGCCATGGCATGGCCTTAAAAAGGTGGTTCATGATCAGAAATCCTATAATGTGGCTTCTGTAAAGATGAGTGCGCCCAAATTTCTCCACAGCACTTTAACAGACTCATTGCATGTTATCAAAAAAACAAAATAAAAATAAAACAAAAATATACAAAATAAACAATCGAGATTGAAGCGTGTTTTTTGCTGACACGGCTGTGGTGATGAAGTAAAGCTGAAGTGAATCGCTGTAGTTCATTACAAACATGCACTGTTTTAAACACGTTTTAAACTTGTGAAACTCACTCTTGATCACATCTGATGATGATTGATGACCTTCACGAACTGAACTGACCTCTTATTCCCGGTTGCTTTGCACTCGTCCTGTCTTGTTGATATGATTATGCACGTTACTATGGAGACATGTTAATACGCAGCTGTCAATCAATTCGGTGGGCGGGGGGACCGCACTCCTACGTAAAGTTGCGGTCGGTTTCAAAACTGCTCGAATTAGTACACTGTTTTTATGCTGTTAGATTGAAAAAAAAAAAGGACTGGGTGTGTTTATATCACCCCAAAATGACCGTCTATACACTATACCTACACATATGTCTGTCCAAACAGCTTAAAAAGTATTTTTTTTTTAAATAGGTGCCCTTTAAATTCCATAATTTAAAAAAGTCAAAATGACTGCCTGAGAAGTTCTGTTGTTAATATGTACATGCGGTATGTGTACTATTTTAGTGAGCTCATTGATGTATTTGTGAATTAACATCAGGGGAAATCACAAATGAGACTCTTAAATATCTCAGTTGTTTGCTTGGATATAAATGCATTCTCTTACCTCCAGGGTTGTACTGTTGAATCAATTAGAGAATAATTTTTGGTTGAATTATCTCTTTCAAAGGCATTTATACGTCTTTAATATCCCATTCATTCAATTTGATTCATTTTAATGTAAAATAGTAACAAGCCTGCTGGCAGTGAAACAGACCCGATTGTGAAGTATGAGGATTATTTGAAGTATGTAAAGAGATAATCTTCGAAAGAAAAGAACAATCACGCTTTAATCTGTGCTCTCTTGGATTTAAGCTTAAGAACGCAGACATACATGACGCAGCATTATGAAATCTCAAATGCACTGCATGTTTAATCCCCCCTGAACAATCCCCCAGTTTTTCTGGCTAGTTATTTCATATCTCAGTGGTACAGGTAACATTTATTTTTCTGTCAAGGTTGAGTGTATTTGAATTCACCTCTCTCCTCTGTTTTCCTTCATGCTGTTTTTCCTTCTGTTGTTTCACAGCCCATTATTATAGGTGGAAACTGGCCAACTCTGAGATTGTTTACACTTTTGTCGACTTCGCCAGATGATGCATAACTGCACAAAGCAAATAAACAAATATTTGTCCAGGTTGTTGACATTATCCTCATCTCTTGCGCTTCATGCCAGCATTTAGACCTGAGCAGAGGAACTACGCTAATTTTTGTTTCGTGTTAGCTTGATAAAGGTCTGTTGTCAGATATAATTGTACCTCTGGGACGCGGTAACCAAACGAGCACCGTGTACCATTAGCTATAATGAAATTCAAAAATACAAATTCAAACAGGTCTCAGACGCTGGAAAGAAAAATCTTAGCATACATCAAACTGTGTAAACAATTTTTAGAGGATTTGGGAAATACCTTTTTTAGGTAGAAGTTCTGCTGTGGCACCTCAACTGTGGTCTCTCTGTTAAGGATTCTTTGATAAATGTGCTCTTACACCAAAGGGGCATCCAATTAATTCCCTTAATGACATCAGACAGTAATAATGGCAGTAGAGCTTGAAACATAGAAAGTAATTTTGGCCCTTATTAGGGCTAATGGTTTAACCTTAGCCATGCGTGCTAGTTAATTACCAAAGGGAACACTAACAATAAATAGCACGCAGTCAAGCTGCACACTCAAAGAATTTATGGGATACTTAGGGATTTTACTTAACCTAAACAAGTGAAAGTATGTCTGACTTAAAGAATTGTTTTAAATATTAATCTAAAGGCATTTTTCAGCCATTTCTGATGCAAGAGTGCAATATTTCGCCAAAAATAAAAAAATAAAGAAAATAAGAAATTCTGCCTAATAGGTTTTGGCTTATGATTCTGAAATAGTTACTGACAAACAGAAATGTCTATATTCAGATTAAAAGGAACTAGAAGTGTGTTCAACTAAGGCTTCCTCGAAGCTCAATTTCTGCAAAGGCTAATAAATAAATGAAAACAACAACAGCTACATAAATAAAATAACTTTTTGTATGTGCTGCTGCAATGGCCCCATAAAGCATCATATTCATATTAGATTCGAATGATGAAATAATAGACACACTATTCAAAACAGAGACCAACGTCTGGGCACTTTAGCCACACTTACAAAAAGCAAAACAAAATAATTAAATGAATTCAATCCAAGTAAGTTGAGAACGTATTTATTTTAAATGATAGATCGATAAAGATGCTGGCTATTAAATAGACTTTTTTTCAACTTGAGTTCATTAATGCTTGTCTTAAAGCATAAAGAAACAGTAAAGCTTGAGTCTTTTACTCTGAGGAATAGTTTTATATCACAGGGCTCTCATTTTTTATTCATATAACTGTTTTTCTTATGTTGGTCTGACTTGTTTTTGCTCATATTTTGCATCTTTTCTTTTGCTTTGACCTGCATAAAATTATGGTCTTACAGCCCTTTCATATGTAAATATTTAGACTTTTCAGTGGGTACAGTGACACGTATTAAAATACAATACAAATACAATACGAGATGTTCCTCACCGATAATTTTTTCAGCCGGTGGACCCTGGAACCTAATCATAGTAAATGGCATTGTGAGAAACGAACAATAAAATAAAATGTTCAACTACAAGGCAAAGAATCTTAGCCTTGGGCACCAGTAGACATTTCAGCATGACAAGCATCCAAAACAAACGCAAAAGTGTTGAAAAAATGGTTAGTAGAAATATTAATGTTTTGCTCTGGCCCAGCCAGAGCCCTGAGTTAAATCCAGTTGAGAATCTGTGGAGGGAGCTAAGGTACCAGTGGAAGCATGCCACTATTTCTTCAAATGGAAATGAAAGCTGAGAAATATGTATTTTTACACAATGATGCCCCTTGTACGTTGTCTTAAGAGAGAATTCTGGGTCATTCCTGGTACATAAAATAAAAAATAAATAAGTAAAAGTTACTTTAAATCTGATTTTGGCAGGGGTATGAATAATTTCGAGCTTGACAGTATATGCACAGATGAAATCAAATTTAGTAGCCCATGACATGTTCTTTGTCTTAAATAAATTGTCCAAGTGTTGCTTAACAGAGAGAATTTTTTTTTAACTGGAGCATTCGGAGGAAACTCTTAAGAATACAGGGAGAACATGCAAACTCCACACAGAAAAGCAAACTGTCCCAGCTGAGGCTCGAAGCAGCAATCTTCTTGCTGTGAGGCAACAGTGCTAACCACTGAGCCATTTTGTCGCCCAGTACATTAAATTTTATTTGTATTTTGCAAGCTTAATGAGCTTTTTATGATGTAAGATAATTAGGAAAGTTAGTGGAGACCGGTGATCTATACAAAAATGGGTTGAAAAAAAAAAAAAACCTCTTAATAATTTTTTTTCTATGCTACAGTATACAATAATGCACAGTGTTTGTGTATGGACATAAGATTACTCAGTATACTAAAAAAAAATAACAAAACTACTGTAATGATATGAAAGTGAGTGCAATGGTTCATGGGAAAAATAATCTGGTGTAGTTTGAGAAAAAAAAAAGTTTTTTTTTTTAATGATAGCCTAGTGTCTATATATTAGTAAATGGTATTGCTCACACTCAATTGGATGAACTCAATTTAATTGAGGGCAGAATTTCCATCCAATAAATTTGTTTAGCACCAACTAAAAATATATATATTTACACAATTGAATGCAATTGAGTTGGTCCAACATGATTTTATCAAATAAAACTTTAAATACATTTGTATTTTTATTTAACTTGAATTCAAAGGTCTGATAATATCATGCATTTCTATTATGCATCGTACATTTTGAAGTCTCCTAGTTTTATTTGAAGTTATCCTAAATGAAGTTGTTTTTAAGCATATTTCATGAGTTACATATACAGTTGATTGAGACAGATCTCAGAACTCATTGTAGGACAGTTATTGCGCATTGAGCAAAGCAACAAACTTCATTGTTGCTAATGCGAACACCCAAAGTATGGGTGCTTCTGCAAAGCGGTAACCTCAAAACATTATATGGAAATCTTCTAAATCGTCAAAATTAAAGTGAAGATTAAACTTTAACAAGTCTTTCTATTAATGTAAAACATCTAAGATTACTTTTGTTGTCAATATTTTAATTTGCTTAATTCAATCCCACTAAGGCATGGGCCGGTATAAGATTCTGACGGTATGATAACCTTGGATAAAAATATCACTGTTTCACGGTATTGTGTTTACTGCGCTAAAATATATTATTTTTAAATGTCTGGGTAAAAAATGAAACCATTTTCTTCCATGAACACAATATATTATATTTTGAGAAACATTTAAAATATTTTGGGTCAGTAAACATGTCAGGCTAAATAATTACAATAAATCATTGACTTCTGCGGTGTTCATTTGTTTCAAAAACACATTTCTTTACAATTTACACTTAAAAAAAACAACACATTTTTTTAAATAAAAAATCTTACACATATCTTAGGAACGGTATAGCAGAAAATTTGGCGATATGAAAACCTTGACTTTTACATACAGCGGTATACCTTAAAAACGGTCATGTTGTCCCAACACAAAATGCTTAAGTTAACTTAATGGTTTACAAATTTAAGCTGACTGAACATAAACACATAAATTAGCCAAAGTAATTACAAGAATTGTGTTGTTTCAGCTCATTTTATACAGGTAATTTGAATAAGCAGCAGTAATCATATTTGTGAGTGCATATAAAAATGAAGAAAAACTGCAACGAAAACATTTTTGTTTTATCTTTTTAATCATATCTCTCTCAATGTATATAAGTAACATGTATGCCTATATGCATTTATATCACACATAAAAAGTTCCATATATCCAACTGGTATGAGATATTATTTAAAGTAGAAAAGAACTTTGTAATTTAGCAAAATTCCACAGGAAAAAGAAAAACTACAGCTTTGAACAAAAATAAATAAATAAATAAAAAAACATTCATAATTAAACAGTACTCCACAATAGAAGGCTTTGAACATGAATAATGGATTATGATTTTATACCTCTAATTTTATTTCAAAACTACAAAATAACAACAAAGAAACAAATAAACAAACAAACAAACAAAAAAATCCAGAACAAATATAAACATGCATGGAAGTCCATGAGTATGAATGGAAATATGAATATAAAATGTAGCACTATGACATTTATACATTTTGGAGTGCCTCTAATTTGATTTGTCAACGGCAAATAAAAGTGAAAAAGCTTGTAAAACAACAGCACCTTGAACAGACGCACACACACACACACACACACACACACACACACACACAAACACACACACACAGCTTTGATCTACCATGCAACACCAAGTTGATGCGCACTACAATTTAAAGCACAGATAGCATGACCGCTCTACTCAGAACCGCAGATGGTGTGACTGCAGTGCACATTACTGACTGCACAAGAGGTAATTTTCACCATATCTAACTTATTTCTTCTGAATAAATTTGATTTTCTACATAACCACTGCAATGTCATTTTAGTTATAATAATGCCGTGCTGATGCACCAACAGACAAATTCTTTCCTTATTGTTAAATACTAACCTAAAGTAGGATTTAACCAAATCCTCCACACCCATTTTACTCCATGTTGTTTCCTCAGAATACTGCAAAATGAATCTCACATTAGCATACTAAGACTATATTCTCATAATATTTCTGCTTTCGTATTACTGCTTTATTCTCATCATTTTGACTTTATTCTTAAATTTATTTTGACAGTAGTCTTGTAATATACTGCAAGATTGTTTTTGTGGCATTAATTGGCTGTCATAAGTCAGTACCAGAGCCAAAACTAAAGCTAATTTAACAAAATAACTTAAGATCGTGGTTAAAAAAAAATAGTACACCCGAATTAATTAAAAAAAAAAATTAAATAATATTTTAAATAGAGAAAAAAACGAGAAACATAAAATGTTTGCAATACCTCATTTGAATTTAAATGTAATGTTTCCCTCTTTGGTTTGGTGAATATATATATAATGTTGGTTGTGCATTAGTGGTGGAGAGTTTTTAGCGAGTCTTTCTGTAGTACACCAAGTTCAGATCAATCAATCCAATGCCATTAAGTCATTCATTCAACAGATTCATTCAGAATGCTGAATAATTCAAGGATGCTACTCTGTGTTTGTATATGTTGTTGCCAAAGCAAAGTTTTAATTATTATTACTATTATTATTATTATTATTATTATTATTATTATTATTATTATGTTTAACAGTACACAAGTACAATGATGAATTAAAGCCAAAACTAAATATCACATCAAATTTGACATTAATACCTAATATGCAACACTCAATTATATTGTTAATCCCAATGAATACCACTGCATTGAGTAATGGCTGTACGCTTCTATGCATCTTCTGCTCATAGCCAATGGCATTGTGAGCATTTCGACTTCTGTATTTTGTCAGTGTTTTTTGCAATTATACTTCTCAAATGCTAGCAGGCATTGGGATTTTTATGTTCCAGTTTTATTGCCAGTATTTTGAGGTTATGCAGGATATGTGTGATGCTACTGTTGAAAACTCACACTCATAAGAGGAAGAAAGAGGTTGGATCTGGCTAATGTTTAACAACAAAACAAAACTATCTATCCAGGGCTTCTTGGTGGAACCTGAGACTTGTAACACATTCGTTTTTCATTTTTCTCAGCTGTAATCATTAGGGATGCAACGGTTCTTGGTAAAAAATCGTATCGTCTCGTTGTCTTTCCACGGTTCGGCGCACCCTGTGATCCACAGTTCAGAATATGCATTATTAATAATGTTTTGGTAATAGCAACAACTACAGCAAAGCAAAAATTGAGTTCCTTTCACATACATTGCACGTGCAAGGGCCTGTCCAATCACCTCTTTGTGTGTAAATCAGTTGTTGACATCACGTTTCCCCTTTTGTCAGTGTGTGTGTTGAGTTTCTGAGAGTTCAGCATGGCAAAAGGAGATAAAGCCAAAAGCACAGGTGAGGACAAAACACAGCCAATTGTCGTCACTGTTTCAACAGGCACTCAATTTCACAAACATTTTTTTTTTGGTTGATAGTTTTGGCCACTAACAAGTGGGTCAGAGTCCTTGTCCAGACCCCCGAAGCGTCCCATACTGACCCGGACATACAGCCTGTAGATCTCTGTGCATGTCTGTTACTTTAGTTATGCTTTCCCGCTGAGTGTTCTTCTGTTTATCCGCGGTCAGCTAAAGAAAAATCTTCTTCTTGACTGTTCCCCCTGAATTGATAAAGAAGAGCCAACAGCTCTCTCTTTGCTGAAGTTTCATTCTCTATGATGGTGCTGATAAGTGATAACGAAGCTCTCTGGAATGAATGTCAATAAAAATGCATTGTTGCCTTTGTAATGCAAGCATAATGTAAACAGAAGTAATCAATTCTTTAAAAGTATTCAGTTATTAGGCCTAAGATGTGTTGACAATTATTATCTGCATAAGTGTTGAGGCTGTTGAGTCAAGACAGCAGAAAAAGGGGAAGTTTAAGCTTTTTCTTAAGCATTTTATTTTCAAAATGCCCTACTTTTACTTAATTAATGAAAAAACATGCAAATTTATAGTCATATGTATAAATCATGTTGCATTACTAGGTGTTTGTTACCTAAAAAATAAGTATTTTGTTCTTAGAATTTTTCAGTAGCCATTTTTTATCTAAACATTGCACATGCCGTACCGTACCGAAACAGTGACCCTAAAACCATGATACATACCTAACCCTAATCACATAATATATGTAAAATTTAGAGTCTTTTAGAATGTTAATATACTTTGTTTAATAAAAACAGTGACATCTGTTTTTGTGTTATACTAGTTTTACTAGTTTCAAAGTTTAGTTTTATCAAATATACATTTTATATACTTTACAATTTTAGGATATACAGTATAAATAAATTAATAATGAATAAATAACAACAAAAAATGTTCTTGCATAATATTGAAACTTTTTTTAAAAATAAGAACTTAGGTTCCAGTTTATATTGTGGCCTTGACTAATACCTACGCTGAAATCAGTCATTTGTTACAATGTATTTGTGTAAATACATGTATATACAGTGTCCTTATGTTTAATTAAATACATGCATGTAAATACATACATTATGTACTTAATTTCACGTTTGTAATTACAGCTTTAATTACACTTTTGACTTTGTTTTTTGTTTTTTTGTTTTTTTGTGCAAGTACATTGTAGTTAAGGGCATGTAATATAAAGCAGGACCAGAACTTTTTACATATTGTAAAAAAAATGCTGGGTTCCACACAAGTCCTTCATGTTGTTCTAACACAAATCGATTGTTAACTTATTTTTTTATTTTTTTTATTTTTTTACAATTTTAAGTAGATACATAAATAACATAAAACAAATCATAAGAACATAAATGAATGAAGCTGTTCCAAAAAAACTTTTTTAATAAGTACCTTGAATTTTACTTCTTAAATTTTTTTTGTCTCAAATTGTATTTGTTACAAGGTTATACACAATACGATATTCAAAGAAATGTTTATACAACCGTCTGTAACCTTTAAAAATGCATAATAATAATAATAATAATAATAACAACAACAACAACAACAACAATAATAATAATAATAAATATCAATAATAATCTAAATTATGGAGTATAATAAGAAGTAAACACACAGACGATTTTAAACAAGACTAAATACAAAATATTTAATACTATTTTATTTTGAATAAACTAAATATTAAAAGTATAACTTTCAATATGAAGAATATAGTTAGAGAAAATCGAACAAGAATCTTAAAAAAATCTAAAATCTAAAACAATCTTAGCTAAACAAATAAATGTAGAAAAAAAGAAGTGATTCTAATAAAGTGCCTGGTGCATAGAGAACAAAATAATGTATCCTACAGGTTGTTTGTCAACCCCACTCACCTGTAGTCCTCTCACCATTCCATAACCCATATATATAAGTTTATTTGAAGGTAAGTTCTTATGAGGTAAATGTATTTTTCCCAGTGGCAGCATTTAATAAAAATACATTGATGTAGCATTAATGTCATTATTGTAAAATATTTCCCATTATACTATTATATTGTTTCCTTTGTTTTTCCTATTAAGAAGAATGAATCCACTGCTTTTAGATTAGAAAGAATAAGGCTGTTTATTAGTCGAGGCTAAATTGATTGTTTTTCTTATCTCCAATGCAACATCATCACAAGCTTGCAATCCCTAAAGCGTATCAGTAAATGTTCTGAATGCTCGGACTGTGCCAGAGACTCGACTGACTCTGATATAACTTTATAAACAATAGAGCGTTATCTGGCACGCAACATAATGCAATTCCTGAGAAAATACTTGAGATTTACATCCAGCCCAAAAGCAAATGAGTGAGCGGTCTTTGATTTATGTTGAGTTTCAACCGCAAACCTCAGTGGGTCTGAGAAATGCGTTTGTCACTCATTCAAAACCGCTTCACAATCTAAAATACAATCCAAATTTTCATGGAAAGTTCATCATAGAACTCTTATGACAAAGCCGAGAGCAATAACTTCATCAGGTCTGTTTTGGCTGCCTCTTTTAGAAGAGAGCCTGCCTGAGAGATTTACCCAAGACATTTCGATTTTGCATGGACTTTAACTTTGATTTAGTGAGTAATGTAGAAATCCTATCAGAGCGGGGCTTCTTATTCCACTCTCTCTGCAGAACTGCAGCATCAGACATATTTCTTTATGCCTGTGCTTTGCACATGTTTTATATATTCTGTCTCACATAAATTAATCTTTGGATATATTTACAGTTTTGCATTAATTTTCACATACATGATTTTGTGTCCACTCACAT
>CAIGQQ010011877.1:540379-562174 GCA_903798035.1 Danio albolineatus | reverse complement strand
TAGATAGTTACTGATTTCAGTGGGTTAATGAAAGGCTTCTGAGGAGAAATTGTTTTTTTTGCCTGTGAATGACCTAAGGGGAAATACATTATTGAATTATTTATTTAAAAATTTTAAGTAAGAGATAGATAGATAGATAGATAGATAGATAGATAGATAGATAGATAGATAGATAGATAGATATGGCCTCAATGCAGCACTGTTAGAAAGTAAAACCAGGCCTTTTGAATTTACTGGATTAGATTTATGACACAAACTCATTTGAGACAATATGTTTACGACAAAAATCATATTTTATTTATAATGTTGTGTGTTTTGTTCATGTCAGTATGAACATATGCTGTCTTAAGTGATGCCAAATGTATTTCATATTGAGAGCACAGCATGTTTGAGAGACACTCAAATAATAAAAGCTCTTATTTGTGCATTATTCATTCATTCACTTTCCTTGGTCTCAGTGCCTTATTTATCAGGGGTTTCTACAGTGGAATGAACCACCAACTATTCCAGCATATATTTTACACCGTGAATGACCTCCCAGCCACAACCCTGTACTGGGAATCACCAATACATTCTCACATTCACTCACACTCTTATACACTATGGCCAATTTAGTTTATTCAATTCACATATAGTGCATTGTCTTTGGACTGTGAGGGAACCCGGCGGAAACCCACGCAAACACAAAGAGAACATGCAAACTCCACAAAGAACTGCCAACTGACCCAGCTGGGACTGGAACCAGTGACATTCTTGCTGTAAGGCGACAGTGCTAACCACTGAACTGATTTATATAAATCAGAAATGCATAAGAAAGAAAAATACACACAGATAAGGCACAGTTTTATACATTCATTTTATTTTCTGCTTAGTCGCGTTATTAATCTGGGGTTGCCACAGCAGAATAAACTGCCAACTTATTCAGCATATGTTTTATGCAGTGGGTGCCCTTCCAGCTGCAACCCATGACTGGGAAACATCCATACACACTCATTCCTTACAGAGTTTAACCCAATTCCTGTATACCACATACTGTATCTTCAGACTTGTGGGTAAAACTGGAGTACCCAGAGGAAACCTACGCGAACACAAGGAGAACATGCAAACTTAAAGAAATGCCAACTGGCCCAGCTGGCACTCGAACCAGCGACCTTCTTGCTGTGAGGCGACAGTGCTAACCACTGATTTATATAAATCAGAAATGCATCAGAAAGAGAAATACACACATATATAAATTAGGCACAGTTTTATACATCTTTTAACTGTTTCTAACAAAGGCTGCATTTAATTGATCATGAGTAGAATGAAAATTGTATTATTGCTAATTAGAATTACTAATTTAATACTTATTAAAATATAATCTTGTGACATCAAAGCTGAATTGTCAATCTTTCTCTCTAGTCTTCAATATCACGATGCTTCAGAAAGCATCCTAATGTGCCAATTTGCTGCTCAAGAAACATTTGTTTTTGCTCTTTTAATGCAATAAAAATGATGCATTTTATGGCAGCTCACTGTATGGGGCTAATATGAAGTCTCTTTCTATTTTTCTAATGAAAGTTATAAGCTAGAGACATTAATATTCATCTAGCTCTAGATTTTGTTCTTTGTATAGCAAATAGTCTGAAAGCAATCAGAAAGCTATTGCAGTAACACGTTTAATAGACAATAGCTGCTGTAGCTTAATAGGGTATAAACAGAAAATGGCAATGGAAGGAACCCCAACATCAAATTATCTTGATTGAGGTTATTGGGGATTTAGTTGGTTATGATTTTGTTTTATTTAGTTTTATACACCCACAATGTTTTATCATTCATTCATTTTCCTTCACCTTAGTCCCTTATTTACCAGGGGTGGCCACAGTGGAATGAACCTTAAATATTCTGGCATATGTTTTACGCAGCAGATGCCCTTCCAGCCTTAAACCAGTTCTAGGAAACACTCATACACTATAGACAGTTTAGTTCAGGCATGTCCAGACTCGGTCCTGGAGGGCTGGTGTCCTGCAGATTTGCTTTAACACACCTGCAAGGATGTTTCTAGAAAGCCTAGTAAGAGCTTGATTAGCTAGCCCAGGTGTGTCTGATTGTGGTTGGAAGTAAACTTTGCAGGACACTGGCCCTCCAGGATCGAGTTTGGACAACCCTGGTTTAGTTCATCCAATTCACCTATATGTCTTTGGACTGTGGGGGAAACCGATGCACCCGAAGGAAACCCACGCAAACATAGAGAGAACACTCAAACTCCACACAGAAATGCTTATTGGCCCAGCTGGGACTCGAACCTGCAACCCTCTTGCTGTTTGGTGACAGTGCTAATCTCTGAGCCCCACCCACAGTGTTTAAATTGCTGTTAATGCGCTTTTCATGTGTCCTTAAAGATGTTTACTTAAAAACTAAAGCTAAACTAAAGATGTTTAACTGAAATCATAATTCTTGGTGACTATTAAAATCCAAGTCATTGGATCTACCAGCAAAACTCTGAACAGACAAAGAAAAACATAGTTAAAACAAAATTATTGGGTTATCATGGCGCCTGGAAAAAGACTGAGACCTTATGAAGCAAAATGATTGGACTGTACAAGAAAATAAAGTTATTGTGGATGCAAACTCACACATGAGCTGACACACTCCACAGTATGTGCCCAGGGCTCTAGACTAAAGGTATACTAAGCAATGTTCAGCCAATTGTTTTGTTTCATAAGACCTCACTGTGTGATGAGGAGCATGTTTATCAACTTTGCCTTTTGCCTTCACAGTAGATGTTTTTTGACTCTCAAAGTGCCGGAAGGTGTTAAAATTGTATTAAACGAATCCCCAAGAACCACGGTCTATTCTCTAATGTCCTACTGAAGAATGGCTGAAGAAAAGCCACCTATACGTCTTTGATGGCCTGAGGGATAGTACTCGAAAAACAAATGTTTAATTTTGAAAGAACTATGCCTTTAATTAATGACCTCAATTTTAAAATAATTAAATACACAATAAACCATAATTATATACAGTTGAAGTCGAAATTATTAGCCCTCCTGAATTATTAGCCCCCCTGAATTATTAGCCTTCCTGCATATTTTGTCCCCTGTTTCTGTTTATGGAAAGATTATTTCAACACATTTCTAAACATAATAGTTTTAATAACTCATTTCTAATAACTGATTTGTATTGTCTTTTGCATGACACTACATAATATTTTACTAGATATTTTTCAAGACACTGGTATTCAGTGTAATTTAAAGGCTTAACTAGGTTAATTAGGCAAGCTAGGGTAATTAGGCAAGTCATTGCATAACAATGGTATGTTCTATAGATGATCAAAAGGCAATATTAATGAAGGGGGCTAATAATGTCACAGGGACGATAGTCAGGATCCAAATGCAAATAAAAGTTTATTAGAGCAGTTCAATGAACAGTTCAACAGGACAGATGATAGCCAGTAGCCAGGTGAAAGCAGCGTCTGAATCTTGCAAATAATCAGGACAAGACCGCAAGGCGGAACATGAGAAAACAGGACAAACACATGAACGGACTGAATGCTGAAGACTGGTAAATGAAGTCCTTAAAAAAGTCAGTCATAACAAGTTGCAGCAGAATCTGTCAGGGAAAAGGTAAACAGATCCATGAACCGTGACAAATAATATTGACCTTAAAATGGTTTTTAAAAAATAAAAACTGCTTTTATTCTAGCCAAAATAAGGCAAATAAGACTTTCCAGTATATAAAAAAGGAAATACTGTGAAAAATATTTGTTCTGTTAAACTTCATTTGAGAAATATTTGAAAAGTAAAAATAAATTCACAGTAGGGCTAATAGTTTTGTGTTCAACTATACATATGACAAATGACATATGTAAATAATAACAAAGTAATGACAAGTTGCATTGGACATAATCTTATATGGTCACTGAATATGACATAATAAACGGACCTCCCAAGTTGCTGAGCAGAAGGGATTTGCTTAAGGGGCTTTTCACACAGTAACACTGTTAGAAGTCTTGCTTGGTTCCTGTCCACAACTTAAGAATGTTTTCATAATGGAGGAGTATTAAGCTAACAGCTTAAATCTCAACCTAATGGACTGGTTGGATCCAGTACAACACACATCAGCCAGGCATTCAGTGGACTAATGAAATTACTCCCATCTATCAAGTTCTCCATCCAAAGAGAAATCATTTGCATCTTTTACTGTCGAGCTATCCATCGATTTGTCTTTTGTTCAACATTCAGAATATCAATAGATAACAGAACTTCTAACAGAGCTATACACAACTTCACTCTGGGTCACGTTGATTATATTCCACAACTTCAGAAAAATTTTGCAATGGGAGGAAAAGAGCCTGAGCTTCTGGTGAAGGTTGAGCAATACCAGATAAAGATAATTGGACTCACCTTTGTGCATAGTCTGGGATCTGATACAACTTATTAAGAAGGGATGGTCTTTTTTTCGTTCTCTCTGGAATTGTCCAGGGTGAAAGGCGGTGAACTTGCTTATGGCTCCCCAATATGTTTGAGGTTGTCGCTGGAGATTGTGAGACTTGTCTCTCTATGCTTTTGTGTTGAAGATAGATCTCTTGTTGTAGTTTGTGGTTGGAAATCTGCATGGGGATGAGCTAGAAACAATAAAAAAGGTTATCGTTAACAGGAGCATGTATGTATGCTGCCATATGGATTTCGTTTGGACAAACATGGACAAACTTAAAGACCTTTCACATATTGGTGTCTAAAACCACACAGAAAACATGAGGCAGTTTGCTTCCTTCACAAATTTCAATGCACTTCTGGGCTCACACCTGTCTTTGCTAAGCAACCATCAACTGTGCTGTCCAAGGATCCACCACTGGCAAACCCATGCTGAAGCTCAGACACAAGTTTAATTTGTGGAGAAACTTAAGAAATGCCAAAATAATGTGTTAAGTTGGGTGCTCTGCATTTGTCCTTTTATAATTGCTCTTTGCAAATCCTTGTAATTTAAGTATATATTTTTTTAACATGACAGTATTTTCAAACATAGAATCTACGGTATAAACAAAGCATAGAAAATCTAATTCTGGTTCAGATTTAACATTGGAAAGTTGTATTAGCTGAATAAAATAAAATATTAGGTCAAGAATCAATCTGGAATTGGATTGTGACTCTCAGAATTGGACCAAATCATATTTTTATTACAGAGTACCTGGCCTTCTTGGAGTCATTGAGAGTGGTGCTGGAAGGTGCTCCAACTGGACACTCTGTCATTCAACTGAAGTACATACCTGGAGAGATGTGATTTTGAGGAATGGCCTCTCTAAACTAATCTGATTCACCAAACCAGACAAAGGATTTTCTAAGATGAAAATTAAACCATTAACCAAAGAGTGATTATTGTGTTATCAAAAGCTCAGAGATTAATCTGTGAAATCTGGATCTTCTCATCATCTTCGCACTCTTTCCAAAATGTTGCAGGAAAATACGGAGCATTTCTTTAACATAACTGCAACTTGAAACAGCCTGTGGATAAGGTATTATTAGACGAAGGAAACATTGCAATTTCTGTGTTACGTTTCATCATTGTTTATGAATTTTGCACGCACTTTTATTCAAAGCAAATGTAAAATATATTCAAGTAATGTACTTAAAGTACAAGAAGAATACTGGTTTTTCTCTTTATCTTACTTTCTGTGCACGTACTTGCACTTGAAGTAGTTTCCTTCCTGAACAATAGTGTTAGATAAAATAAGGTAACCAAATTGGTTAGGTTTAGGGGTACTTTTAGGGTTGATACCTTATTATGTTATTGCAATATGTACCTTTTTATTATAATGTAGATAAACTATATTATTAAGTGTTACCAGAGTTGTGCTGACATAAGATGTAATGTCAAACACTATAATAAGAAAGTTGGGTTGTTTCCACATGTATTCAACGCTATCTTACAGCAATTCGTAACTTTTGATTTAGTGGCTAATTCGTATGAATTCGTAAGATCTAATTTAAACAATTTAGTATGATTTGCTCATCACCCAATGACGGTTGGGTTTAGGGGTGGGGTTGGGTGCCACGCCTCCTTTTTTAAATCGTACATTTTCGTACGACTGAACGCTTACGTTTTCCCGTGAGATCAGGCTGATATATTTGTGTAAAATTTGGACACTTTATAAAATATGGACCTTTACTCTTATTACACCCCTGTCTGTTGTAGAGAGGCACAGGTATGGAGAAAGTTACAAAAATAAAGGCTGGAAAAGTTATTGATGTTAGGCTGTAATAAAGTCATTATTTCCAAAGGATATGATGATTTTCTATGGACACTATATTAAAAAATACTGACAGCATTTAACTCACTATTGAAGTGAGTTAAAACTGTGTTATATCTAGTATATTAAAATGTGTTTTTTTTAAATTGACTGTTAAACATAAGAATAATAAAAAAAAATAAGTTAACAATGTGAATAGATGGGTTCAACATTAAAATTTATTAAATAACAGCCTCAGAGCACACTATTGATCTGTCTTCGAAGGGTTATGCTATCAGATAAAAACTGTTAAAAATAATAAAAATAATAATTTAGATTAGAGATCAGATAAGAATCAGACTAATCAGATCTTGAGGACCATGCACAGCAGGTTTAAACATCATTGAAATGTATACTTTTTCTTGCCCACTACTGAGCACTTAGTTGGAGGGAGTTAAAAACACTTTAATTGATTTTGTACAGTAAACATTAATATAACTGAATGCGCTAGAAAACACACACACACACACACACACACACGCACGCACACACACGCACACATACGCACACACACACACACAGAGAGAGACAAAATAATCTACTACCCTCTTCTCCTATGACAATACCATCATGGGATGTGTTGTGCTATGAGAAACTGCATCACATAAGATATTCTCGTTGCATTACACCAAAACATATAGATTTAAGTCTATATAGCAATCCATATCCTTCAATCTTCACTTGGTTGATTTCACGCTCACTTGTAAGCCACATACAGTAACATTGGTTTGTTCATTCAATAATATTCATGCATTACACTGAGCTCTCCCGTGAAAGTGATGTAGAGTGTGACGAAACGTCTTGAATCCTGAACATAAATTGAACACAAAAGAGACATCAGTGTTTTTTTTTTTACCTCTAACAAGCATTGTGCAGTACTTCAACCATGTTTTCAAAACCGTTCACACAATCAGACAAACAGAAGTCTATGCAGAGCAAACTGTGAATAATGTTTCATTGCTTTTACACAAAATGCATGCAATGAATACATTTTTCATTTGCCAAACATTATTGTCAATAAAACATTATACAAGCGTGACAAATCTCCAGAACATTATTTCACATGCTAAAAAAAACTCATCTTGATACAGTTTCAAAACACACCAATGGTAAATTCCATGCATTTTGTGCCATATTTATTTTGAAACAAATCACAGCAATTTTTGAAAACCTCCTACTTTCAGCCATATTTTTTCTTGACCATGTTGACTATAAACCATGGGCTGTCATTGATAGTCAAATGTGCACTGTCTCACAGTTAAATTAATCATACAAAATGTACAACCAAACAAGTGAGATCAGCATCCTTTGATGATAACTTAACTACATACAGTATGGATTGTACACGTACTATATTTTAACATGTACCAGCATTTTGAACTGGATTAAAATACCTGACAGAAATTGATTTTTGTTTCAAAGCTTAACAAGTGTATACAAGTGCAAAATGTATATCAAGACTGTATGTCTCAAAATAAGCTTCTTTTACACATTTTCTGAAAGCCTGCCTCATATTGTCAGAACTCTACACACATATAAAAAAAACACACTTTAGGCAAAACCCTTCAATTATCCTGCAACATGAAACTTTACATTCAAAACAATGTAATTTCTTCTTAAAATGGTATTTTGGTTTTAAATGACACACACAAACCATCACATGTATAGACATTTATAAGAACCAGTTGATCACTGATGTGCTTAATGTAAAACACTATGACCACTTCTTCTCCATTCATCATAATAGCGTTTTTTTTTTTCAGTGTTACACTTACTGCAAACAACACACATAGGACTGTATTTTTCCCACAAAAACAGTGTACAGTGTTCATCCCAACCAACACAAAGTTGCACATAATGTGATCTACATATACCATCAACAGAAGTATTTACTCAATACAGGTACTTGTGTGACAGGTGTTTACCCATGTGATCAGTTAGTATGCAAAGTAGGGCTGACTTAACAATTTTAAATGACAGTGTGTTCCTTGTAATAACGAGATTTTTTTTTCCTTTAAAATTGTGCCAAATGCAGAGAATTGTGTTTAGTGTTTTAAAAAATGTGTGTTTTAAACATGCAATTTGAGTGTAAAGCAGCAACTGCGCTTGTAGTTTAGCAGAATTGGTTCAGGGGGTTAGTGCATCAGTTACATGTAGTCATTATGTCTGAAATGGTAAATATAAAAAAAAAATAGTTCATGAAATAAGTAATTGTGTGTAAGTAACGAAGAAAAACTGTATATCACCACAGGCTAAATTTGTGACTTGCTACAGATCTGCTCAAGTAAAATCTAAAGGTTGTCTATCGTACAATTTTCACCTCCTAAAGGAGAAAAAACTCCTCAATTGGATTCAGGAAAGGCAAGGCAAGTTTATTTATATGGCACATTTCATACACAGTGGCAATTCAAAGTGCTTTACATAAACAGAAATAAAATTGAAGTATAAGAAAATAAAATAATAAAAAAAACAGATAAAAACAGATTAAAATGAGTTAAGACAAGTTATAAAAGAATGAAAAGAAAAGAAAGACACAATAGTGCGATCTGTCGGACGTAGCACAGTGCTCATTCAGTAAAGGCACAGCTAAACAGATGTGTTTTCAGTCTTGATTTGAATGTACCTAATGTTGGAGCACATCTGATCATTTCTGGAAGCTGATTCCAGCAGCGAGGGGCGTAATAGCTGAAAGCAGATTTACCCTGCTTTGACTGAACTCTTGGAATTTCTAGTTTATGTGATCCTAATGATCTGAGTGATCTATTAGGTTTGTATTCACTGAGCATATCTGTAATGTACTGAGGTCCTAGGCCATTTAGTGATTTATAGACAAGTAATAATACTTTAAACTCTATTCTGAATGTAACTGGGAGCCAGTGTAGCGATCTGAGGACAGGTGTGATGTGCTCTGATTTCCTGGTTCTGGTCAGAATCCTGGCCGCAGCGTTCTGGATGAGCTGCAACTGTCTGACTGTCTTTTTGGGAAGGCCAGTGAGGAGGCCTTTACAGTAATCCACCCTGCTGCTGATAAAAGCATGAACGAGTTTCTCTAAGTCTTCACTGGAAACAAAGCATCTAATTCTTGCAATGTTTTTGAGATGATAGTATGCTGATTTAGTTACTGCTTTGACATGACTGTTGAAACTGAGATCTGACTCCAGAGTCACACCAAGATTCTTGACCTTATTTTTTGTTGTATGACCCTTAGAGCCAAGGTACGCATTTACCTTGAGAACCTCATTTCTGTTCCCAAATGTAATGACTTCAGTTTTCTCTTTATTTAACTGAAGGAAGTTTTGGCACATCCAATTGTTAATTTCATCAATGCATTGGCAGAGGGTGTCAATGGCGCTGTAGTCATTAGGCAGTAAGGCTATGTAGATCTGAGTGTCATCAGCATAGCTGTGGTAGGAGATTTGGTTCTTTCTCATTATTTGGCTCAGAGGGAGCATATAAAGGTTGAACAGGAGAGGTGCCAGAATTGAGCCTTGTGGGACTCCACATGTCATAGGTGTCCACCTCGACCTATGGTCACCTATACTGACATAGTAACCTCTCCCTTCAAGGTACGATCCGAACCATTTGAGGACCGCCCCAGACAGCCCAACCCAGTTTTCCAGCCTATCCAGAAGTATGCTGTGATCGACAGTGTCGAAAGCAGCACTGAGATCGAGCAATACCAGCACTGTTAGTTTGCCTGAATCTGTATTTAGGCGGATATCATTGCTTATCTTTATTAGGGCGCTCTCTGTACTGTATTGTGCTCTGAAACCAGATTGAAAATTGTCTAAACACCCCTTGAAGTTTAAGAACTTGTTAATCTGGTTAAAAACAACTTTTTCAATGATTTTGCCAATGAAAGGGAGATTTGAGATTGGCCTGTAGTTGCTCAGTAGGGTGTTATCCAGGTTGCTCTTTTTCAAGAGGGGTTTAACAACTGCAGTTTTAAGTGAGTTTGGAAAAATCCCTGAGAGAAGTGAAGCATTCACCACTTTCAGAAGATCCATTTCTAGACAGTTAAACACAGTTTTGAAGAATGATGTGGGGAGCGTGTCAAGACCGCAGGTTGATGTTCTCATAATTTGCACAATCTCCTTAAAGATTTCGCCATCAATTGCCATGAAATCAGACATAATGCCTGGTGTCTTAAGTTGTGGTTGAGCTTGTCTGACGTCGACACAACTTGGCTGATTGGATGAGCTGATTGCCTTTATGATATTATTGGTCTTATCGGTAAAGAAATGAGCAAACTCATTACATTTGCTTTCAGAGAGTAGTTCCATAGGAATCCTACTGGGGGGGTTTGTGAGACTCTCTCCCGTTGCAAAGAGGGTGCCGGTGTTTTCTATGTTGCTGTTTATAAGGCTTGAGAAGAAAGTCTGTCTAGCAGTGTTTAGTTCCACATTAAAAGCATGAAGACTGTCTTTATAGATATTGTAATGGACTACTAGTTTCGTCTTCCTTCACATACGCTCAGCTTTTCTGCATTGTCTTTTCATCATCTTTACAGATGTTGACCTTGTCCAAGGTCCTTTCTGTCTGCCAGTTCTCTTCCTGACTTTAACAGGAGCAATATCATCAATGACATCCTTAACTTTAGAATTAAACAAATCAAGGAGAGAATCGACAGAGTCTGCAGATATGCTTGGTGTTAGTGATATGGCCTTCATAAACTGCTCACTAGTGTTTTCATTTATGCATCTATTTCTGACAGAGACAGATCTGTCTTCAATGGCTGGAGTGATCAATACATCAAAGAAAATACTGAAATGATCAGATAGTGCCACATTCTTAACAATAGTTGATGAAATGTATAAACCCTTAGTTATAAGTAGATCAAGAGTGTGTCCACGATTGTGTGTAGGTCCTTGAACATGCTGAGTCAGATCAAAAGTGTTAAAAACAGTCATAAGTTCTTTTGTAGCATTGATTTCTGGATTATCAATGTAAATATTAAAATTCCCAGCAATAGTAAAACAGTCAAATTCAGAGGTTTCTATTGATAACAGTTCTGTAAAATCATCAATAAAGGAGAGTATTGAGGGAGATAAACTGCCCATTGCACTTGTTCTCTCACATTGTTTCTTCTATCCATGCTTTGACACTCTCCTTTCCAACTCCCACGCACTCTGAACTGGCTTAAATTGGTTGTCACATCATTTGAAAAACGTGACTTCAATTTTCAGTGGTTGTGTTTAATCAATGACATCTTTTCTCTATTTATATTTGATTGTTGCTACTTGGGTTTACCAGCATGGATGTCATGTACATTAGAGTGCAGAATGTGTTTTGAGAATGTGTTAAGTTTTGCTGAAGAGTCTATGTAAGATCTGCACATTGTGTTTTACCATGTGAAATGGTTTTGTGTATTGGCAACAGACTGCACAATTAGATAAATGAGGTCAGCCCATGTTTTGTGTGTGTGTGTGTTTTAGCAATTGAGAAAAACTGTAACATAGAAGTTATATAATCATTATATAATTTTTCATTTACCACCTTTTCATTGTCTTGAATTTGTGACAGAAAAACCTGCAATTTGTGGCAAACATTAAAAAAAAAAAAAAAAAAAAAAAACTTCACGGTTGTTGTTTTTGTCTTTTCAATCAGTTCAGGCAAAATATGTTTCAAAATATTTGCTAAACTGCAAACTGTTAGAGAGGCAAGTTTTGAATTGTACAACAAAACAATTCCTGCCATGTATTAAAATCTACTTCAAAATGTTGATGAAAATAAACATTGTATTATACTTACGATACATACATACCTGTCAACCCTCCCGTTTTTACCGGGATTCTCCCGTATTTTACAGTTCTATCCCGCTATCATCCCGGAAATGTATTTTCCCGTATTTTCAGCCGTTCTCCGACTGGTGTCAATAAACATTTAAGAGCCGATCCTCCCTATACACAACCCATACCGCCGAACCACCAGGGGCCGCCCTTGCTCTTAAATCTGTTGGAATCTGTCTGTGCTTTCGGTTTATTTAGACGTGAAACCATCTGAAATAAACATAAAGACGGCAGGATTCTCTTTCCTTTTCATTACAGGTGCCATCGCTCCTCCTGTGCAATCCTCAAAACAGCCATAAAGTGGTGCGTAACTTACAGCTGATGCGTCCGTAGTGATAAACAGACGCTTTTTTCCAAACGGATTCTGTACCCTCGATTAGAAGCGTAGTGAAAGTGGATACTGGGTTTTGTGTTTGTGTTTGAACAGATATATACACATAATTAATAATAATAACATCTAAAGATGTCGATCTTGATGAGGTTTTTTTCAAACACAAATATTTTTTTTCTTAAATGAGCATAAAACTTTAGGAAAGCAGTCGAATGCTTTCATTATAACGATAGATGAAAACTTCTTTTATTTATAACAGTGACACCTCTGTTATTTAATGTAATCAAACAAAAAATCTAAATAAATGAGATTCATTCACTGCTCTTTATTCATAGTGTGTAAGTTATACAGTGAGGAAAAGATGAATAAGATTTGATAACTTGATCCTATTTCTTTATAACAGGTAATTTTAATAAGCTAAACTGTTTGCTAACGTATACTATTAAATTTTCTTTTGTAAATAATAATCTAAAAAATTATTACTGACTGTTTAACTGTTTATTTACTTTGAAACGCTCTAAAAGGACACATTTAATAAGTGGGTTTTTTTATATGTTGTTTTTTTTTTGGGGGGGAGGGGGGATGATCCCTTATTTTCACATCCCAATGTTGACAGGTATGTACATACGTACTGTTCTGTTATCATCAAAGGATGCTGATCTCTGTTTTACTATAGAATTGTTTGTTGTGCTGTTGATGATTTGTCATACAAAGTTTTGTTGTACTTTTGATGTAACTGTGAAATGGTGCACAATCGGCTCTCAATGACAAATGGTTTACAAAATGCTCAAAAAAAAAAAAAAGATTGTAAGGCCCAATCTCAATTCTATTTTTGTACCCCTACCCCTTGGCCCTTAAAACAGAGTGTGAAGGGGAAGGGCTTCAAAATGTACCCCTAAGAAATGCGGGGTACATGCACATGTTATCATGAGCTCTTACTACATATGAGATTGATGATCGGGACTGCTGTATTTATTCCAGTTACATTATTTTCGGGTATTTATCTTCAGAAAATAATTGAAGGCAAAGATATGATGTTATAATAATGATATAATGCGGCAATAAGCTCGTAACTATACTGTGCATTTACTCTGTGGCCATGTTCATCTATGTAAACACACAAAAACAACATTAATATTATTTCAGACACTATAAAAACGTCATTCCCAGCCACTTGACTTTTCTGACAGGGCATTCAAGTGTCATTGAGTGACAGAATGCTGTGGGACTCTTATACAGGAATTATTTTTAGAGATTATAAATGGTGAAATTTAGCGGTTCTTATTTTAATTATTATTATTTTTTTTGTTATTAATGTAAATTTTTTCAACAAACCAGCGTATGTTTCAATACATTCATAATGGTGTTCATGTTTTACAGTCATGCTTTTAAAAAAATAATAATAATTTGTGCATTTCCGTGTTTAGCCATTGTAGATGGTGTATTCTGGGAAATTTTCGTACCCCTTGTTTTCAGGTATGGTCCTGAAAAATTTTCGATGATTATCTAGCCCTTCTCCATAGCCCTACGCCTTCAAGCTAAAAAGAATTGAGACACTCCTACCCAGGGGCGCCGCTAAGGGGGGGGAAGTTAGGACGATTGTAAGGGCCCATGCACTCTAGGGGCCCACAGAGATCTGCTTTATAATTAATAACAGTACTATAATGTAATATAAATTGTGACTGTATCTCTAAATTACAAGTAAAACAATTTATTAGAAATAAAAAATAAAAATACGGCTTATATCTGCCCCTCGTGTCTGTCGCAACTGTCCCTGTCAAATTGCACCCCCCTCCTTTCACTTTATGGTTCAGTCCGTCAGTAGTGGGAAGAGAGTTGAATGCATCGTCAGGTAAACTGTCAAAGCAGCGATGTCCACGAGGTTAACGTCAGCTGCGTCCTAAATCGCATACTTATGCAATATTCCACGCCATTTTGTAGTATAAATAGTGTTTGTAGTGCGTTCACACTGAAAACTCTAATAATAATAAGTGCACTTTAATTACCCAAACGATGCACTCATTCCACCGATAAAATTAAGTGTATAATGATGGACACTTCACACACTCAGCGACCGCAGCTTTGCGCATGTAATGGAAGGGGCAGAGCTATCGGGCGCACGTGTTGGATAACTTTATTTATTTTGGATTGTGAAAGCAAAATTCTCCGAGAGGGATTATAGCACCTCCTGATGGTGAATGCGTTTAGACTCATGCCAGGTAGGATATTATTTGGTATTTTGGTCATTTATTTCATTAGCTGCGTCCCAAATGACACACTATACACTAAATCAATAAGACACAAAATTAAATTACAATGAAACCCATAAATAAGAAATGTTCTTTTGTTTAAACTGACCATTACTTAAATGGCAAAACCCTGGCCTTCTTGCCGGAAAAATCCACAATCAAAAAAATTAAACAAATTTATGTTGAGTGCAATATCCAGCATACTGCAAACCAAATAAACACAACAGAAATACATTTGAAACGGTCTGTTGATTAACCTGACAGTAACTTAAATTTCAAGTGCTAAACGCCTGGCCTTCTTGCTTGCAAAATCCTCAATCAAAGTGTATTGCACATTGTATGAGACACTATTGCAGTAGTATTTTAAATAGTAACACATTGGTGTTTAGTGTGTTTAGAAATGTAAAATTTTCAGTGAATATTTGATTACTGGTCATCTGCTAGCTACAGTCATGTCCGTTCTCTTACTAAATACTAATGAGTCGTAGACAAAATCAATAATAAAATGCATAGGTCAGGATTACTACATTGCAGACAAAGAGTTTGGATAGCTAGGTTGGTAGTAGGGGGCCCATCCTCATAGTTTTTCATGTGGCCCAAAATTGCTAGCGGCGCCCCTGCTCCTACCCCTTCACGTGAACGCGCAAAACAAGGTGTAAGAGGAAGGGCTAAGGGATAGGATTGGGCCTAAGAGTAGGCTTTCAACTGAAACTTCGACCAGCTTAGAATGATTGTCCTTTTTTGGTAAGATTTTGGATTTTTCAATATAAATACAGCACAATGCGCATGGAATATACTATCAGTCTGTTAGCAGTTTTAAAAAGAGCTTGTTAACATTCATTAAAGATGTGCTAAAGATGTTTATTTTGCTGCTCGTAGAGTATGAATGACAAAAATGATTGGGAATTTAAAAAGAAAATGTGTTCAGTCCATGCATTTTTTGCTCCACATAGACTTCTGTTTGGCTGATTGTGTGAACAGTTTTGAAAATGTTCAGTAATTCACAATGCTTGTTATCATTAAATTCTATAATAATCCCATGTAGCTAGTGTTTCTTAGCTCTCTGTGTTGTAAACGACATGTATGTTTTGTTTTTATAGGACTGATTTTGGTAAAGCAAGCTTGTTTAAAGGCATATATGAACTGTTGTGTGGGTCTGAGTGAGTTTTGAAACTATTTGTCCAAGAGTCTGTTGGTAATGAACACATTGTGACCAGTTTTGAAAACATGACTTGTTTTCATATTGCACAATGCTTGTTAGCGGTACCAAGTGAACAGTAATGAACAAGACTGAACACTGAATAATCAGATCACTGAAAATACATTAATAGGTGGAGACTGTTGTTAGATTACATTCAAAACTGATCTTATGACAACGCATTTTCTTCTTGTGCTCAGGGAAATGTATAACTAATAGTGATTCAGTTTATCCACTTTCCCATCACCCCTTCTCTTTCTTTTGAGCAAAAAGTGAATTCGCTGTTACAATATAACTCAGAGGGAGTCCTGCGGGTAATTGGATTTGTAATTGTTCTTGCGACTATCATCACACAGCATGTATAGCAACAACCATCATTGTTTCTCCTGTTCAAACGGAGAGCCCTTGTGTCCTGTTGTTACATGTGTGTCGATATAAAAAGGTCTCATGTTGCTCTCCACATCCTCCGAAAAAACACACGCTGATGACAAACTTGGGGTGCCGGCAGATGTTGCCATAGACGAGCCACGGGGTTTTCACAATGTGACACTCCCTTTGGGTCTACACCTCTCACCTGTGCGCGGCGAATCCAGACGTGCCCTCTATCTGCACTTCACAAGCATCCCTGCATTCAAATATGGCTCTGGTTGCACATTATGCACTCCAGATGAACCAGGTACATGTCACAATTCGTTATAATGACTGGTTAAGGAGAACATGATGCAATTATGGCTCCATCACTGTTGTTCTTATATAAGACTTGGTTAAACATGCTAATATAAATATCGCTGAATATATACTGTACAAGTGACTCGTTATTCTGTGCTCTTCAGACATGGCTGTGAAGTTAGATGAACAAAAATGTGTGGCCAATTACTGTGCATTTGAGAGAACACATTGTAAGTTGCTTATTTAGTAGCATGCTGTACTGTATGTTGTTGTGGCAGGAACTTGTTGTTGTTGGGGAAGAAGCATTGAAAGAGCAAGATTATGATGCAAGAAGCTACTGTAGATCTATTTTGTTCCCCCAAAGAAGCTTTCAGTGAAACAACTTTGTTTTTGTAGTGTAAAGAACTCTTTGATTACATCTGTTAAAAGAGTAGAACATTTTTAAAGATTTTTCAAATGGTATAATATGTCCTGTTTGAGATTATCTGAGCAGCACGTTTTGTTAGAATTAACTTGCCATTTTTGCCTTTATTTGATTCGACTGTAGGATGACAGGAAGTCGAGTGGGAGAGAGAGGGGGTTGGAATCAGTAAAGGTCCACGAGGTGGGATTCAAGCTTTCTGTCTGGATTATTTATTTGTTTATTTATTCTTTATGAAATCATGGAATATCACGAATGTCATTATACATTTTAGTTTAAAGAGCCCCTATTATGGGTTTTTGAAAATGACCTTCCATGCAGAGTGTAGCATAAATCTAAGGGAATGAAAACATCCAGTTGATGTTTAAATCTGAAAGTGCTCCTTGATTACAATCTAGATTTATTTTTAAATAAATAATTCACCATTTGTCCAGAGTATTTTTCTGTTCGTAACGGTGTTGACACGAAACACAAAACAATACCAAATATGAAGTGTCAGATCCAGTAAAACGTGAATGCACCTTTCCGTACGGGTGTGTGTGGGACTGATCATGACTGAAGATGATTGTATATTAATAAGTGAACGTTCTGGTACTTAATGCAATGATCTACCCTGCAACAGGGAATTTGTCAGCCATTTGTTAAAGGAAGGATCAGAAAAGATTATTGATGTATGGGACTTTGATAGAGCTTGACAGGAATTTTATCAGTACACACTGAAATAAAAATTTGCAATTTTACGGTTTATTTCGGGCAGCTGGAGTGGCTGAAAAAATATATAAAATAACGCCCATTAAATCACAGAAATATACCGAAATATATTTCTGTATAATTACAGAAATAGACATTGATAGAGCTTGATTGGGATTTTATCAGTACACACACTGAAAAAAAATCTGTAATTTTACGTTTTATTTCTGGCAGCTGGAGTGCCTGAAAATATATATATAAAATAACGGCAGTTAAATTACATAAATATACCGTAAAATAACGAATATTAAATTACAGAAATCTCCATAAATTAAAATTTCTGGTAAATTTCTGTAATTTTATATCTGTTTTTTTTTTCGGCACCCCAGCTGCCAACTCCAACTTTTTTTACAGTGCAGTTCATCGATCAATCTCTTCCTCTAGTTTACAAATGTAAGCAAATGCGATTTTAAAATAGTTGCCTCCTTTTTTTCTCTTGCTTGCGAAATATGTATTTAATTGTGTTTTGTTACTTGTAATCGCTCCATGCAGCTATCACTGTAGCAGGCTAACTCTTTATATTCTCAAATCACGTCTAAAACCATGTTGAAAACGTACATACTGCTTTGTTTACAGATTTAAATGCGTTTGTGAGCCTGACATCCTCTGCTGTTTGTTGTTGCTATGGCCATCGTCAGCTGTTCCTAGACGTGCAGTGGTCAAGTTTCAAAATAGTTCAGCTTTCGCCACTGTGTGGATTAATACTGATTGTGTGTCGTGGCTAGTACTTAAGGTTAGGAACAGAGCAATATGCTGGTGTTTAACTGCATTGCTTTAATGCACTCCTGCATTGGGTTTATACAGATACTCTGCACTCTGACTACTTCAACGATGTTAAGATAAGCTATGATGGGCATTTTTCTCTGTCTAGTGCTGAACGCAGTCGACCAATCACAGCAGACTGAACAAATCATATGGAAGTCATTAAGTATGGATGCTTTTCAGTGTATTTTATTAGTTACCCATTTACCTACCAACAGTCACTTAAGTCAAATGCAGTCAACGGGCTTGTCAAAATACTGTCTGTGCCTGTTTTTGTTTTTTTTGTCTGCTCACTGCTCAGCTCAACAGCTGCCTTATTTTCTGTTCTTTACAAGTCATGTAAATTCAGCTTTTTAGTCAGTGAAAGACATGGAAAAGTTGAATTTGACATAAAAAAGATATTTGACATGTGGCTTAGAATGAGAACCCTGAACTGGATCATTCAACACATGCTCACTAGGAAAATATGCCCAGGGATATATATCTTAGAACTGAGGAATATGTGTCTCAGGGTACATAATGGCTGCATTTTGTGTATAAAAATACACTACAGAACAGGACATCTGACCGATTACCTCCGTATGGACAGAATGTTCGGTGTGACTGGTTTGCTGGGCTGGGCCAGTTGGCATTTCTGTGTGGAGTTTGCATGTTCTCCCCCTTCTTTGTGTGTTTTCTCCGGGTGCTCTGGTTTTCCCCACAAGTCCAAAGACATGCAGGACAAGTGAATTGGGTAGGCTAAATTGTCCAAAATTTATGTGTGTGAATGGAAGTGTTTGTGTGTTTCCCAGTGATGGGTTGCAGCTGGAAGGGCATGCGCTGCGTAAAACAAATGCTGGATAAGTTGGTGGTTCATTCCGCTGTGGCGACCCCAGATTAATAAAGGGACTAAGCCAAAAATAAAATGAATGAATGAATGGTTTGCTTGGAGGTAGATCAGGCTGGGGTTCATGTCCGTTGAAGGACGGTTCAAGAAACCAGGTAAAACAAAACCCAAACCAAAGAGCAGTGTGAAACCGTGGTAGAAGCATGCGGTCATTATGACTTTTTTTTCTCTAGTTTGCTTCTGAAAACACTATTGGTTGGGTTTGGGGAACAGGCAAGAGAGTCAGTCGATATCAAGCTGATTTATTATGCGCAACAATAAGCAGACCAGCCTCTCTCACATGTGCTTGCCAGAAGGACGATGAGATGGCCACGTACACAGTAGTCACTGCGGGATTTACGAGAAATGACGCATGTGAGAAAACATGCTCCAGTAACATATTAGAGATTGTTAAAATTTTACATGCCGGCCTCTAGTGGATTTGTGATAACAAAAATGGCAAGAAAACATTGTCCAGGGTACATATTTGCCCGTTCTGAAAAATGTATTCCTGGGCACATATTTCTAATGAGCCTGGGTTGGGAATAATAGATCAGACATGAAAAAAAAAAAAAAAAAAAAGGAGTATATACAGTACTTTGTCAAAACTGTAAAGAAGACCTTACCTAGCTAGCAGACTTGCTAATTATTTATAAATGTAGAATGACATCATTACATAAACTATTGCATATTTACCAAGCTAGTGCTGTATAAATCATTCTGAGATGATATCATAATCATGTCATTATTAGTGTCTCTGAATCAAGGATAGCAGTTATGATGCAATGCTATGGGGATTTCCTGGGTTATGGCTTTAGAGTCAGAATTATAAGTTGGTCACAGAAGCTTGCTTCCCTTACAAGATGTACATGACAATTGCAGGTTTTCTCTATTGGTTTTGCTATTTAATGTCGATTGATAGACCAGCATCTACACCAGTGTTTCCCCTAACATTATATTAGGGTGGCACCTCGCCCTTCCAACGGCTTTCCCCACCCCCCTTGAAGTCAAGTTAAATGTAATTTCTATATAGTGCTGGATCTCAACTTCTTTTAATAAACAAGCTAAACAGCCGTATGTAATACAGTCTCTTATTTACACAATGGCATGTCATTTCTGTCTCTACATGGTCGTGCGTTTGCAGATTTCTTCTCTCTGAAGTGCGCGCAACATCTGACAGGCGAATCATTTAGATCGAATCTTTTATGTGACTCAAGAACGATGAGCCCTCTCAGGGAGTGATTCGTTCATTTGTTGCACATTTGTGCAGGTGGAGTAGAAGATTAGTTCCTTTTTCGAGTCTTTGACTTTGGTTTGAGTCGTTTGTTCATCACGTGACAGACAGAAGTCAATCATATGCATTTAGAGCTGGAAAAAGATTTGAGCCGCTCATCTCTCGTGTCCTTGGGTTCCATCTCTCTAACATCTCTCTTTACATGCTGTCATGTGATGAATGAACAACTCCAGAAGACTCAAAAGATAAACTAATCATAGCTCCTTTTGGCTTACATTGTGTGCATTGGTTAAGCTTATATGAGACTGTCTGTGTGATGTGAATGAACCACTCAAATTTGAAGACTTGTCAGAGGACGTGAACTGACATAGGGCATACTTACACTATGTACAGTTGCCTTGAACCAGGCCGAAGCACGCATGTACCCCCTCCCATCTCCCCCGACGGCCCGCACTCACATTGCATTCAAACCTGATCAGGCTTACGTCATTGATGATGTGCTGTTCAGTTTAAGAAGTGCTCTCGCTCAGCACAATGGAGATTTCTTTAGTTATATCGTTTTAGTCATAAAAATGGGATGCAGTGACGCGTAGTCAAATATTTTGCCGAACATATCAGCCACCTTTGACGCTCATAAAGGAGGTTTGCTGAAGGTGCACGGTTTAGTTAGCATAATGTGAGTGCACCCGTAATCATAGACAAAAGACCAGGTAAACAATAATTATATAATAATATAATTATTTTCTCTTTTTTATAGCATTCTAGTCATGAATTGTTTATAGTGTGATCAACGGTTGGGCTAGTTGTAGATGAGTTTGGAAGCAAAACTTTAATCTCATAATTTTAATAATTTGACTTGAACGAACTTGAACGAAATGATTCAAAAAGATTTGTTTACCTCAAAGGCTGAGTCAGTAAAATTATCCGAACTTCCCATCACTACACTGGAAGACAGTCTTTGACACAACTTGGCTGTCAGAGTGGCAATAGCACTGACTGATCTTGATCTGACTGACCTTTAGGAAAAAGAAGCATACTTAAATTTTTATTAGTATACTTAAGTAAAGGTCAAGTTTAAAATTGTACTTTAAGTAGATCTATTAGAAATAGCTAAAAATAGCTTCTATTGCTCTGACGGTCCCACTCTGCAGTGTAAACTGTGAGAGGGACTTCTCAAACACGAACAGGGTAATAAGTACTTTTTACAACAGCATTTGCTCCTTTAAGCTAAAACTTAACAGTTAATATATTTGCTGGTC
>CAIGQQ010011877.1:517727-539979 GCA_903798035.1 Danio albolineatus | reverse complement strand
ATATATATATATATATATATATAAAAGTAAAAAAATTTTAGCTTGTACAGTTGTACAGTTTAAATATTTGTTCAGTTATTTACTGCTGTCATTAAAAGAAACAATTTAACACCATGACTCCTTGTGTTTGTGTCAGTGTCCCCCTCAAACTGTAAACCTAGGGGAAAACACTGTACACCAGGCAATACAGAGCTGTAAAACAACTGGTGATAGAATCCCCACACTAAATGATGTACAGGAGTTATTTTTATTATACATATGTAATATTTCATATTTTTTCGAACAAAAAAAACATTGGAAACATTTGAAATTGAGAAAAATATTATGGAATGGGCTTGTGGTTTCCTTTTTTAAAACTACTACTGCCGTTTCTACTACACGTTTAAAAATGCTAATCAGTCAGCAGTTAAAAGAGAGTGCTTAAAGACCTTATCGAGCTGTTGGACTTGGCAAATTAAAGGAAAATAGCCCCAACAAGAGAGATGTCTGTTGAAACAACGTAAAGGATAATAAAACTCCTTCATGAGGAAATCCGTCTCTGAGAGTGGCAAAAGAAGTTAGCTGCCCCCAATCAGCTGGACTGTATCTAAAATCTGATGCAAAGTTGAAATAAATGGAGAGATTATAAAAAGAAAACACAGGCAGATCAAGGAAGACTTCAGAGCGCTGGGACAGAAAACTCAATTTGCCTCGAAAACAGAAAATGCACATCACAACAAATGGGCACTAACAGGAGTCAAATATAAGTGACAGAACTGTACGAAGCTGGCTGAATGGAATGGGGTTTAAACAAAAAAGCCAACTGTAACCACAGAAGAAAACAAGATTCATGTTGGCTAAAGACAAGCAATCATGGAGTGTAGATGATTGTATGAAAGTAATCTTCAGTGATAAAGCTTGAATTGGACAAGGGGATGATACTGGAACTTTTAACTGGTGTAATAAATTATATAAAGATGATTTCTGTACCTAAAGAAAACAAATCAAATTTCCCAGCTCATTCATGATATGGGGTTGTATGTCAGGAAAAAAAGCAGGGGAGATAGCAGTCATTACCTCAGCAGTCACTGCACTGGTGTACAGTGAAATTCTAGATAGTTTTCTCATCCCATCAGTAGAAATGATGCTTCGTGATGATGATGATGATGATGATTATGTCATTTTCAGAATAACACGTCTTGCCATAGAGCAAAGACTGTTACAGTTTTTCTTCAGAAAAAGGTTTTATCAACACAATGGCATGGCCAGCATACACTTCAGATATAAACCCAATTGAAAATCGTTGGTGGAAATTTACATATCTGGTCCAAGATGAATAGAGTCCTTCTTGCAAAAGTGATCTGTCAACTGCTGATCAAGAAAGCTGGAAACAACTTGATGTAGAAAATTGCATTTCATTAGTTAAGTCAAGTTTCCCAGTGCTGGGTTGCAGCTGGAAGGGCATCCGTTATGTAAAACATATCCTGGAATAGTTTTGGTTTATTCCGCGGTGGCGACCCCTAATAAGCTGAAGTAAAATGGATGAATGAATAGTTAAGACTATTCCCAAAATAATTCAAGCAGTCATAATACCAGACGAGTAACGATGTACTGTAATAATCATATTGAGTATTCCAATTTTTTCCCAGATATTTTTTTTTTCCTCAAGTTGATAAAGAAAACTAAATGATAGTTTTATTATACTAATAACACAATTGTATTTAATATTTATTTGTTATGCTACAGTATATTATCAGTCTTCACTTATTAAATAAAAATAGTTTTGTGGCATTTTTGTGATTTTTATTAATGTGCTGTCAATTTAAAAAAAAAAATGTAAACATCTTCTAAGTATTGCTGGTTTGCCTGGGTTTGTGTAATTTGAATACTGCTTAAAATTAACTGTACAGTAAGCTAAGTCACACCTGCTGATGCCTTCTCAGTATCACCACTGAAACCTTCAATGTCAATAGCATTTTAATAGTTGCCAAACATATTTTGCTCCGAGCTGTTACATTTGCACCTTTCTCTGAGTTCTGTGTGGAATGATTATTACATTTCCAGCCCTTGAACCCATTTTTCTCTCTCACCATGGTGGCAACTCTCAGACAGGTTATAGCCTAAAGCTTTCAGTGGCAGCGTGGATGGATGTAATTGCTGCAAATTCAAACAATAGAACCAAACAAAATTAGCATAGCATAGCTTTACTAAAAAGGCCTTTAAATGGCAGGAGACTATCATGCAGAGGCAAAACAATAATATAGTACATGACCACAACAGACACAACCTTCATTATCCTCTTCAAAATAGGCATGTAAGCTGTTTGTTTTGTACTGTATGCATTGTTTTCTAGTACCTAGTGAATAATGTGCAAATTACCCTTAAGGCTGCCAAGATATTTCAATGATTAATGACAATATGATCTTATGCTTTGCTGTTAAAATGATGTACTTAAAACTTTACGTTTGCTGGCATTTCTGAAAACAGTATTGTTCAGCATTGTTAATAATACCACAGCATTTTTGCATAGTTTTTTTGTTGTTCTTTTTAAAGCATAGTGGGCTATTGCACTATTTAACACGAAACAAGTTGGGTATATCATTCAGCTAGGCATGTATTTAAAACACTTGAACTAGTAGTGCTACTTTGTTATTGCAAAACTAACTACAATGACTATGTAAATAACAGTGTGTAACACTTTAGTATAAGGAAAGCATAAAGGAAAGCCACATTAAATCAATCAAGATATAAGCTAAGGAAGTAGTTGCAAGTAAGAACTGTTCTCCAGTCATTCTAGATATATTTTTAAAAACATATCTTAAAAAAAGCGATTTTCTTATGTGAATCAAGAACATATTGAGAACAGCAGTAGTTAACTAAATATTTATTTTGCACCAAAGCAGATGATAGCATGCTGGGGCTTTTGGGAACTTCTACTACTGAGTGATGAATTTAATTTAATTAGTTGATCATTTTTTTATGAGTTCATTAAAATGAACCATCTGAACTGATTAAAAAAAATTAACTTAACTCCCAGTGCTGCTTGAAATATATTTTTTTATTATTATTATTGATTTTGTTGTATTATCTCCTCAGCTCATATGCTATGTCTTTTCATCATATCATATTTTGAACAGTTGAAATAGTTACAAATTTGAAACTCTAAATCAGAAGAAGTTGGGACAGTATGGAAAAACGCAAATAAAAAAAATTAAAAAATGTAATTTCTAAATGTATCTGCTTCAACTCTCCAGTTTAGCTCAGCTACCAAATCAGACCTCCCAAGACTACGTTGAAGAGTTTAAACTGCTGGATGAATCACTGGTACAACCCTCCCTACTCTCCAAAAACTGTACCAATCCAGAGCTAGCAAGAGGTTGCCAAAAGGCTGCCAGAATCACTCTGGACCCCTCACACCCAGCACACTGCCTCTTTAAACTGTTACCTTCTGGTCGTCGCTACAGAGCACTGTGCACCAGAACAGCCTGACCCAGAAACAGTTTCTTTCCTCGGGCAATCCGTCTCATCAACACTTGATGATAGTAATTGTGAAACAAACATCAGTACTTGCTATTAGACATGGGCCGGTATAAGATTCTGACGGTATGATAACCTTGGATAAAAACATCACGGTTTCACGGTATGACGGAATTGTGATTACTGCTTTACAATATATTCTTTTTAAATATCTGGATAAAATACAAAACCTTTTCCCCTTTGAACACAATATATTTTATTTTGAGAAACAGTTTAAAATATTTTTGGGCAGTAAACACGTCAGGCTGAATAATTCATGTGAATAATTGACTTCTCCTGTCTTCATTTGTTTTAAAAACACAGATGTCTTTACAATTTACACCTAAAAAACAAACAAATTTTTTTTAAATAAATTCTTACACATACCTTAGGAACGGTATAATAGAAAATTTTGGTGGTATGATAACCTTGACTATTCCATACCACGGTATACCTTGAAAATGGTTATCGTCCCATGCCTACTTGCTATACACTTTTTGTACACATATAACCTATTCTTACTTAACAACATACTTTACATGCCAATTTGCACACATAACGTTGTATATAGTAATATATCTGTACATTCACTTGTCACTTGGTAAATTCCCATTCACTACTTACTTCTATTCTTAAAATATATTATTTATTTGTCCTGTCCTGTTATTGTTGCACTGTTGAAGCTCTTTCACAAAAACAACTTTCTTGTGTGTGTAAACATACCTGGCAGTAAAGCTCTGAATCGTCTGATTCACAATTTACTTTGACTTTTATTGTATTGCAGACAATACAACAAACATTTAATGTGTTCCTCATATATATATAATAATATATATTTTGTTTCTTCTAATTTTGGTAAAAAATAAAATAAAAATAAAAACAAGTCTTAAGGTGGGCAACAGTATGGGGTCTTCGTTGTTGCATTTTGTTCTTCAAAATAAACCACACATTCTCTATTTGTGACACATTGGGACTACAGGCAGGCCAGTCAAGTACCTGCATCCTCTTCCTCCACAGCCAGGACTTTGTAATGTGTGCAAAATGTGTTCTGCATTGTCTTGTTGAAATATGCATAGGTGGACACTGTTAACATAGGGCTTCTTTTTGGCACAGGTCAGCTTTGACTGGCATTTGTGGATGTAAATACCTAGTGTGGGACTTGACAAAGGTTTATCAAAGTAGTCCGAAGCCCATGTTGTGATTTCTCTTATAGATGAATGACGATTCTTGATGCAGTGCCACCTGAGGGATGGGTGATCACGGTTGCTCATCTTAGGCTTGTATTGCACATGTGTTGCAGGTCTGAATGACAAGAAATTATGTATATTCACAAATGACAAGTTGACCAGACAAAACATGAAATACAAGTCAAAGTACATTTAGAAATTTGTACTTTTTTACTCTTTCATGCTGTCCCAACCTTTTCTGATTTGAGATTGTAGTTTCATTAGTTGCTTTTCTTTAGCAATTGGTTCTTTTCTTATACGTCTCAATGCTTGTATCTCAGTATCGCATACAAAGACAGGATAGTTCTGTTCATAAATGTGTTATCAGTTATGTCTGCTTAAAGATATCATATTACGACTACAGATATGACAGGATTAGTCTGACAGTTTCATAGTTGCTCAGAGACTGGTCTAGACCCTTATGTGAAAACCTCCCTCAAAACTCATTAATTGCTGATTTATACGCAGCTAAGTGATGGGTAAGTGTGAGCCACAACTCACAATTAATTAAAGGTGGAAGGATGACTTTGCCTTTAAAACTGTCCCGCTGTTTTAGCACATTAATGTACAATAAATGTCATTTTTTAATGTGTCTGACACAGCTATTCCGCTATTAAAAATGAAAAGACTAGGAGGATGCGGGTAGTCTTCACTGGTCGGTGAACTTATGCTTCCCTTGAGGAGGAAGCTCCAGTACTGTGTAAAGTTTAATGAGATGGGTTAGATGAACGTTGGTTCAGCCTCTCTCAATGCTTAGTGGGAATGATAAGGCTAAGAAAACATGCTTACAATTGTGGGCAAGAGCATTTACAGACTTTTTGTCACCCTAGGTGAAATAACTTGAGATAAACATTTAATATATGCAATATAACACATATTACTATAGTGTGGTTAAAAAATACACTATACTTACTATGAATTACTATAGTATTATTTTGTTTATATAAATCTAGCCGTATCAGAGTGTTATCCCCTCTAAAATATGATTAACTACCAGACAAGATCTGAAATACCACCAGCACTGCACATTTTCCATATCAATCTAACCAAACACACCTGATTCAGATGATCAGCTCAATAGCAGAGACTGCAAGACCTGAAATGGTTATGACAAAGTAGACATGCTAAATATGCAGTGCTGCTGGTCCTACAGGAACATGGTTGAGAACCAGTGCACCAAAGCTACCAGAAAATTTTTAACTTTTCTTAAAGGACTATTTCATCTAGAAATGAAAATTATGTTATTAACTCTCACTCCCATGTTGTTCCAACCCCCTGAGAACTTTGTTTACAGTTGGAACAGAAATTAAGATATTTGGAGGAATTCAAAACCTCCTTAAAAGTTATGGTCCTAAGACATTCAGAGTCTGGAAAAGAAACCAAAAACATTGTTAAATCATACCACGTGACTTCAGTGGTTAAACTGTTATCATACGAAGCTCTATGAGTTCATCTATGCGCAGCTTTACAAGTCCCATACTATGCAAGCCAGTGGCGACAGCAGTGAGGAAAAAAACTATTTCCTATTCCTATTGGCAAAAGTGAAGAATAAAAAAATTGCTGCGGTCTAGGCGCTGGAGGCTGGAGAAGCTGGGCATCAGCGAGACTTGTCTGTCCTTGGAGCGTCACAGGAATCAGTCTCATGCTCTCCACTCCTCCATGCACCACAGCAGCTGCTCAGGATACGGCCTGGTCCAGGATTATGGAACCTTGGCATCATCTCACAGCGGGTCTTGGATTGCATCAGTGGCGCTGCATAGTCTCTGAGGACCTCGGGATGGGCATCCCCAGGTGGAAATAGAGAATAAAGAAAGTAATTAGCATAGCTGCTGTTCATAGTGTGTATAAACGAGATGGGTGGAGCATCTGATTAATTTAGAAATTAAGAAAGTACCCTTTAAAATTAATCACTGCGCAAATGATTCATTCAAAAACAGTTTAAATCTGGAGCAAATCATCTTAGTGTTGCTCTGAAATTAACAAATGCTAATTATTTTAAAATGAACTGGTGATAAGGGCGACATGGTGGCGCAGTAGGTAGTGCTGTCGCCGCAAAGCAAGAAGGTCGCTGATTCGAGCCTCGGCTGGGGCCAGTTGGCATTTCTGTGTGGAGTTTGCATGTTCTCCCTGTGTTTGCGTGGGTTTCCTCCGGGTGCTCCGGTTTCCCCCACAGTCCAAAGATATGCGGTATAGGTGAATTGAATAAGCTAAATTGTCCGTAGTGTATGTGTGTGAATAAGAATGTATGGATGTTTCCCAGAGATGGGTTGCAGCTGGAAGGGCATCCGCTGTGTAAAACAAATGCTGGATAAGTTGGCGGTTCATTCTGCTGTGGCGACCCTGGATTAATAAAGGGACTAAGCCGAAAAAAGAAAATGAATGAATGAATGAAATAAAACTTTTTTCTTTCTGTTTTTATTTTAATCTGTTCTTTCAAAGTGCTAAAATGTCACTTTATTGTAATGTAAGTTTCAGTTCATGCTGTTTGTGCTTCGTTTTGTATTTATGAACATTTCAGAAGTTATTTTGCTTTAATATTATAGCTCATTCTACGCACATCCTTGTTATAAATGATCCTCTATATGGTTCTCACATACTCTTATATGATTTATTGTAATAAATCAAAATTGCAGCTTTAAGTTATGTGATTTTACTGCTGATAGTTAGCCACTGAGAAGTACAGTGTGTGTGTGCTTGTTCAATCCCAAACCACAACACATTGACGCACACACAAACAAAATTCTATCCAAATATTGAACATACAAAATTTGCCACCACAAAAAAATTGGAAGTGGCAGGTCCCCAATGTCTTCACCATAAACAAACCTGCTATAATCTGAATGATTTTTATGACCATATACTGTACTATTGCCAAATATGCAGAAATCCAACTGTAGAATTGAGAGGGGGCAAAAAAATAACAAGCCGTAAAAGTTGGTTGGGTGGATGAGTGGATTATAAACCATTGCAAATAAAAAGAGTCAGACATTCTGTTACTGGCCTTCTGTGCACACGAGCCCTGCTGGCTTGGCTTTTCTTCTTCTCAGCATGTCTGTGATCTGCATTATGCTATTCTAGCATTTCCAACATACGAATACAGTATGATGCTGTTCACTTCAGTTTTTCTAGGGTTTACCTAAGCTGCTTGGCTGTGAAACTGGATTCTCCTCGTCAAGTATTAACATCAAATACGTCGAAACGAAGCCCCTTGATTTCTGATTGATGTGGCAAAATTGCATGAATGTTTGATCTTGAGGCATCTCGCGGTATTAATATTTGAGTGGTTTAGTTGCAGTGGTCAGAGTTTTGCTTTAATTACGCCTGGAATTAAAACTTCATGCAGTGTCTTGTAGTACCTTATATAATATACATCAATTCTCATATTAAAAATGTACAGTTTTGCCCAGCATGGTGATTATTAAATGACACTGTATAGAAAAATGAACTAAATATAAACTGTAAGTTGCTGAAATTTATGACTACAAACAATACTTTGGTGGTACATTTGATAGCCTACTTTGGTGTATCAGTTAGCAATGCTGTGGTCTGCTTAAATGTATTAAATGTGTCTGTGAAGTGTACATCAAATCTTAATAGCATATTTTTGCAACATTCGGTTTTGGAATATATTAATAACAAAGAACTTTACTTCAATAATCGCCTAATTACTGCTTTGGGATGGTAAGTGTCACAAACACTCCAGGCTCTCCCACTAATCATTGATCCCAATAACCTCAGTTTTGATTTCATGCCCACCTGATCACTGTTACCCAATCAGCACACCCGGTGTAAGAGCACCCTATTTCCACTCACACTATAGCTGCGTCCCAAATGACACACTATACACTATGCACTATGTACTTATGCACTTACACACTCAACAGCAAAGTATATGTATGCAGCATTGTTCCAAATGGAACACTAATGCCTTTTTTACTAAGCGGAAATTCAAACCGTTTCCCTGTTGACGTTTGACGGTTAACGGTGAAATAAATTACCAAAATACCAAATAACACCTAGCATGGGAATAACCGCATTGACTGTAGGGAGGCGCTATAATCACTCTCGTAGGAGAATTTTGCTTTCACAGTCCAATATAAATAAAGTTATCCAACATGTGCGCCCAGTAGCTCTGCCCCTTCAGTTATGTGCACAAAGCTGTGGTCGTTGAGTGTGTGAAGTGTCCATCATTACACACTTCATATTACCGGTGGAATGAGTGCATAATCCGGGTAATTAAAGTGCATTTATTATTTGTAGAGTTTTCAGTGTGAGCGCGCTTCTTACACTATTTGTACTTCAAAATGGCGTAGAATAGTGCACAAGTATGCCATTTGGGACGTGCCTTTTGGCTTTTTCCAAATATGCGTTCTTGTGTGCTTGTATTCTTGTGTAATGTCATCATTGACCGTCAAAGTTCAGTTCCAAACTCAAGACTGCAAGAACGGAGGACACGTGAAAGCTCCCTGATGAGTTCTTGGTATCGAGAATGCGTGGATGTAGACTCAAAAATACGGAAAAGTTATGTGACCACCAGGAAGAACACAGCGTCTCACTTCTCACAGGATGAGTTCTGTGTTCTCAGACTCTCCTGAGTTCATTCTTCTGAGGTAACCTGGCAAGACCGCTCTCCATGAGAACGCCAGTCTGTTTTCTGCGTTCTTGGAAGTGAGAGACAGCCTTTGTCTGGTCTCCAATATGGATAAGACTCTCATTCCTGCTTCCAGACTCTCACCGATGCTCAAGTTATGGTCCTCAAGATGCTCATCCCCTTTGTGTCCTCCTTGTGTCTCCATATGTGTTGTGTTCCTGGATTTCCTCTGTGATATACTAGCTCCTGGAAATCCACTATTAGTATCACCCAGCTCGATAGCTCCGGTAATCCAATTACTTTCTTTGACTCTTGTGGCATATATCCATCTCTACAATATCAGCAATAAACCCATCAGTTTGATACTAACTGCCTGAGTCCTACTTAATGTAACAGTAAGATAATAGTTGCCGCAGTAACGTTTGTTTGGTCTATGGTAGGATTAACTGATTTATAATATGGTAAAATATTGATTTGAATCCTTTTTTTATTATTAATTTATTAAGTTATTTATTTATTTATTTATTTCCAAAATGCACAAAAAATAGGTGTATAAAAACAGCTATTCATAAATAGCTGTCCACTCTGGTTTCATCTTCATCCTGGTAATGTACATGTTGGACTAAAGCAGCTATTCGTAATTTACAATGGCGAAGGGCAGAGGTTTGCTGAATAACTACTGACAGATTTCAGCTGCTGTCTGGGCTTTCACTGCCTTTCTACACCTTCCTTCAACCTAGGCTCATTCTGAAAACGTACCTCTATATACATTTCTGAAGACCGCAAAATACATCCCAGGGGGAACTTTTTTTTACAGTTTTTGTTTTCACAAATCCACGAGAGGCCGCTGTGTATGCTTTTTCAGATCTCAAATTTCTCTTGCGAGTGCCATTCGTGCCAGCTATTTTCGTTTAAAGAGCCCATATTATACATTGAAAAGGGTCATATATTGGTTTTGGGGGTCTCCAACAGCAGGCTGATCTGATTGCATGGTCAAAAAACACTTTCATTGTCTTATAATATGCATTTATTTTTACCTCATTATCCCAGCGACTCCTATATGAATCGTTCAGCGATTCATTTGTTCCAAAACCACTCCTTTGCGCGATGCTAAACTGCGCTGATTGGACCGATGACTCAGTCTGTTGCGATTGGTCGACAGCGCTCAGCGTGAGAGAATGCCCACCACGGCTTATCAACATTGAAGTCATAGTGTGTGCGTGAGCTAATCTGCTAACACTCGCTTTTAACGGGAGTCGCCCGTATTTCAGACACCTCACCCCGAAAACTAACCCCCGATCTCCCAGCATATCACTCTAATTCTAAACCAGAAGTAAAAACAGCGACACACATTCAGTATTAGTACACACAGCGGCAAAAGCTGAACCATTATAAACAGCACGGCCGCACGTGTGTAGCAGAGCTCATGGTGGCCATGGCAACGACACACAGCAGAGGAACACGCTCAAACGCATTTTAATCCATAAACACAGCGGCACGCGTCGCGTTTACAACGTGCTTTTAGACGCGATATGAGAATACAAGTTAACCAGAGACACTACAATTGGTTACAAGTTACAAAACACAGTTAAATGCATCATTTACAAGCTAGAGAAAACAATGAGGCGACCGTTTTAATCGCACTTACTCACACTTACTGGATAGCAGACGAGGGAAATGTCCTGGTGCTCCTAATCCTCCGTTGTAAGCACTCCTCGGAGGGGGAACAGTTCATGGCTGGATTTAATGCTGTAGTATTTCTGCAGAAACTACTAACTCTTTAAAGTCTCATCTCTGGGTTCTCTGCACGCTTCCAATATCCAGCCGAGCACAGTGCTCTTCACTGTGTTGCCAGATGTTGCTGACTTATTTCAACCCAAATCCTGTCCAAAAGGTTTTACCAACGCAATCAAGTTGAAAACCGCCCGATCTGGCAACTTTTTCGCACCGCTGTTGTTTGTGAGTGGAGTTGGGGATTTCGAATCTGCGCGCGCATAAATGGGCGGGGCTTATGTTTCGTTTTCACGTCATGCCGAAACGGCTAAAGACTCGTTAGCACGGCGACTCGTTTGAGGAACTATGAGTCGACTCTTTTATAGATGAATCAATAGTTTTAAACACTGTGCACTTTCAGATTTAAGCCTTAGCTGGACATTTCACTTCACTTAGAGCTGTGTGACACACTGCATACAAGCTCATTTTCAAAAACCCATAATAGGGGCTCTTTAACTGACTGTTTGACTGACTGACCAATCGACTGACTCACCCTCCTTTCCTAAACCCAACCAATTTTATTGATTAACCCGCCCACCCACTTCACTAAACCCAACCAACAATTTTTAAAAGCAATCCATAAAAAAAAAAACCCTCATCTGATTTTTACCACGTTTTACCATATTCTCACCCTGTTATTTACATGTTTATTTTATTTTTTGGATTTTTTTTTTTTTCCTTACCTGCTTCCTGGAACCGTTCTTCACTGTACTCCAACCCCGTCGTCGTGGTCAACTCCTCTCTGCATCTCAAGTCCTCCAATGTACATGCCGAGCTAACAGGACAAGCTGGTTACAGCAGAAGAGCTGTCCAAACGGAGGTAAGCCGTCAGCTGGTAAGCACAAAAAGGAGTGGCGACATACTGCCCCCGTAGCTTTCATTTAAAAAATGAAATTCAGCCATACGTACCTCTGGCTTCATAATTCGTGGTCTATAGGAACGTATATAGGGCCTAATGAGCCTATGTTGCCTTCCTATCTTGGTGTGTTCAGTACTTGTTCCCTTTGTCATTTCTTTTTAATACACATAACTTAATTTGTAAACTAATTCGATTAGATTTCTTTGCGTATAGATTTATTTGGTTGTTACCAATAACCAGTGAAAATTATATCAACACCACCTTTAGAAATATGGTTTCTCTGGAAATTGTTGATGTGTCCAATATTTATTCCCCCACTCCAACTGTAAATAGATGTTTTTGCCAAACCAAAAAGGACATTTCTGTACAATGACCCTAATATTGTTGTAAATAATAATTAAACAATTATTTACACAGATTGATTGTTTCACTTCATAAGAACATCAGACAAAAGAATACAACGGTCTTGAAAGTATAATGGTTTTTGGTACTGTTTTATAAGATAATGTTCAAACGTGGACACGAAGAGCTTGTTTTGGAGCTTGTTTGAGGTGATGTCTGTGCTGGTATATATTGTGTGTATTCAGGGGTTTGAATGTGCAACTCTCTCAGTCTCTCCCAGAACCATTGCGAGAATGCGCTGAGGGATCAATTAGTTGTCATAAATGAGAAGACGATAACCCACACTTATTTGCATTGGAGCTTTCATCAGGACCCCAACTCCCATCAAACTCTCCAGCCTCCCTAGTGGGGAGCCGCGGTCTGCTGGGAGTGGCAGTAAGGCATGTAGGCCAGATATCAAAGAAACTTCAGAAGCTCTGAACACCAGGCTGCCCACTGTACAGTATCGTCAGCTTTTAGCATGTTACGCTGGGAGAATCAGGTAAAATTAATGGAGGCTGCTTCTAGATGTCAACAGGGAGGAGAACGAAAAAGGATGGCATTCATTGAGAGCTTCAGAGAGAGCTTTTATAGTTGCAGGAACATTTTTTGCAAACCCGCTGGTCGTCTTGCATAAACTGGCCATAAAATATGATCAGATCTTTTGCTAAAAGCAATAGACACACAGCGTCAGTGGGAAAACAAATCAGTAGAATCTGCTTAGTAAAACCGAGGTAACATTTTGTACTGCTTGTTTTGGGAACATGTCATCTCGTGTTTTGAGTAAAGACTACATAAATTTAACAGTTATGACAAATTGTCTACCAGCAGTTTTGCAGAACTCTAAAACATACTTGTATGAAGAATTTGTTGCAGTTGTTAGCTGAAATAAACACTCGAGGCAGGAAAACTCCAACGTTTTTTTTTCTTATGCCACAGTTTATGAATAAAATCTAGATTATTGATAAATGAAGTCTTTTGTCTGGTTGCTTGTGTAATACTATAGTTACAATTAAGGTTATTATAGTTTTACATTTTTACATTTGTATAAGGTTTTTAATTTTGCTGTACATTCAGTAACTGTACTGCTGTTTACTGATATTTATGGCTATAAATGTCAAACACAACTGAATAATAATTTATAATTGGTCTCTTAATCAAAAATACAAAGGCTAGTTTCTATTTTACTGTACTCTGCTGATCAAACACCATGTAAAGCATCCTAGAAACTAAAAGTCCACTCACCAGTTTGTTATAAAAATGTAGCTGTACAAATTTTACATATTTAAATATGTACAAAATAAATATATCAGCAGTTTCTGAAATGCTCAGGCCAGCCCATCTGGTACCAACCACCATGCCACGTTAAAAATCAATTAAATCACTTTTCTTTCCCATTCTGATGCTCAGTTTGAACTGCAGCAGATCGTCTTGACCATGTCTACATGCCTAAATGCATTGAGCTGCTGCCATAAGATTGACTGATTCGAAATTTGCATTTACAAGCAGTTGGACAGGGGTACTTAATAAAATGGTTGGTAAGTGTAAATAACTATTAGATCAGAAGTCACAGTGATAGGATAGACTTTAGTAGATTGAACATAAAGTACTGTTCTGTTTTGCAATTTTGTTGCATTAACTAATTTTGTTAATCAACACACTGCTAAATCATCCTTACAAACATTTATAGTAAATTATGGATAAAGGGTAGAAGGCATGTGGAAAGTATTTACAGTGCTTAACTTTTTCACATTTTGTTGTTACAGTTTTATTCCAAAGTGGATAAAATTCATTATTTGTATTGTATATTATTTTACCCATAATTCTACAATCAATACCTCATAATAACAGTGTGGAGGAAGCCTGTCTGAAATCTGCAAATTTATTAAACGTTTATAAATGGAAAAATCACATCAGCACAAGTATTCATAACTTTTGCCTTGACACTCAAAATTTGAGCTCAGGTGCATCCTATTTCCACAAATCATCCTTGCGATATTTCTCCAACTTGATTGGGGTCCACCTGTGGGAAATCCATTTAATTAGACATGATTTGGAAAGCCACACACCTGTCTACAGTATACAAGGTCCCACAGTTAGTAGTGCATGTAAGGACACACCAAGCCGATGCCAAACAACTCCAGAGTTTAGCTGTGGTGAGATGAGAACATTTCCGAAGAACAACCATCTCTCCACCACTTCACCAATCAGGCTTGTATTGTAGATTGGACAAATTCAGTCCATGACAGTCTGCTTGGAGTTTGGCAAAAGGCACCTGAAGGACTCTTAGGCCCTGTTTACACTAGTGTGTTTTATTTTTAAAACGGCGTTTTAGCATGAAAACGATCCGTGTCCACACTAGCGTTTCACCCAGCGTTTCTGAACATATCTCCGTCCCACTACTCCACCAAAAACATATATCACGTGACTATTCGTGCACTCTGGGCATGCGCGTTCAAGTATAAACAAGAAGCATGTGTCTTGCTCGGCATTCTGTATAGGACTTACACGCAAGCGATTAGCGAGTGCTCGAACAATAGCTTGCCTCTTGTGAATATATGCAGCTGTTGTAGTAAAAAAGGCAGAGTTTAACTTTACAATAGCACCTAAACTGGACAATAGTTAAAACAACGCTCCCATTTCTGTGTTCAGCAGCCACTGTGTTCAGTGTTTCCAAAACACTCCGTTTTCGGGGCTCGAAAGCTCCGGCGTAGTGTTGACAGATGGCGTAACTGTAGCAAAACGTATGCGTTTTAAAACGAAAACGCATTAGTGTACACTGAGCCTTAGACCAAAAGAAACAAAATTCTCTGATCTTCTGAATCAAAATTGAGCTATTTTCAGGTAGAAACCAGGCAGTGAAGGGTGGTGGTTACACATCTTGCTGTGTGGAAGTTTGTCTTAACAGCAGAATCTGTCTGGGAGACTAGTCAGGGTGAATACAGTAATGCACAGAGACATTCTTGATGAAAACCTAATACATCAACAGGAAAAGTAATATTGATAACATTGAAGTTGCTATTGGGCAACTTTGTGAATGTCCTTGAGTGGTCAAGCCAGAGCCCAGACCTGAACTTGAACATCTATGGAGAAATCTATATGGGCACCTGTCACGATCACCAGCAATCTCTCCTCTGTCAGAGATCGCTGGTTCACACTTCCGGGAACTACAGACCAGCCATGTTTAGGACTACAAGTCCACTCATGCAGCACACACACACACTCCTGCACCATATCACAACTGATTGCGCACACACCACCGGAAGTGTGAACCAGCGATCTCTGACAGAGGAGAGATTGCTGGTGATCGTGACAGGCACCGATGGTCCCCATATAACCTGATGGAGCTTGAACGATAATGCGAAGAATCATGGGAGAAACTGACAAAAACCGATATACAGCACTTGTAGTGTCATACTCAACATTCTTATATAGAGTAAAGGCTGTTCAATCAAAATCAAAACTGTCCACAGACTGCTCTATTAAATTGTAGGTTGGTAAGCAAAAATACCGCTTTGTTAACCCAGGGAGACTATTATGGATTCTGTTGTATAAATATGAATTGATAAGAAGTCCTTGTCATGAAGTTTGCTATAATTATAATGTAAGGTACGGTGTTGAAATGTTTACCGGTGCATTTTACAAGTTTAATTTATTGATTTGTGTGGTAAGGTGTTCTGTCCATGCCTTTTTGGATACTTTTTTTTTTGGTTTGTTTTATTCACATTGTCATCATGGGGTCTTGTTTGTAGAAAATAACTAGATCAGACCAATGGTTCAAATGCAATATTCCACTTTAAAGCACTTTCTGTTCAGTAGTATTTTAGCTGTCTAGTGTCATCTCAATCATGCTGAGATCAAGCTTCTGCCACTGAGGCATATTTTCTGGTGTTGTAGTGATTATGTTTTCGATTTACTTTTGTGCTTTGGGTCTTTGTCCTATTGTTTTATCCAACTTCTGTTGATTTTCAGCAGCCAACAGATGGCCTTATTCTCCAGCAAAGGCCCTGAGGTAGTAAAGCTGCAAACTATGACACACTCCAGCATACTGTTGTTGGGATGAGGTTTTATTGTGACAGCATTGCTTTTTATCACCCTAAAAACAACTTATCTTTGGTTTGATCACAGAGCAGTAGTCATCTTTGGTTTCATATTCATACTAAATATTACAGATTTTTCTATGTATGTCTGTATGTACCTAAAGCCCTTTTGTGTTTAAAAGATGTCTAATAGACATCAAAACATGAGCAAAAACAAAACTAAATTCCGGCTGTCAGTGGAAATCGAATAGACATCTAACATTAGTCCCAAACTAATCATCAAATAGACAAGAATGAAGGACTACACTTGTATCTTTTTAGATATAATCAAAGAAAACACAGCCGGGAATTAATATAACTCTGCATGAACAGATGACAGATGAGCTGAGTGATTTGACATGATTCAGCAGTTTACATGTGTTTGTTGAAACATTCGCATCACATTTCAAAATAGGAAACACCCAAACACACTTCAGACACACACTCAAGAACTGGCAACTATTCCAGCATATGTTTTACATAGCGGATGCCCTTTCAGCCACAACCTAGTACTGGGAAATCCAAAGTACTGGTACTGGGAAATCCAAACACACTCTCACATAATTATGCACTATGGCCAATTTAGTTTATTCAATTCACATATAGCGCATGTCTTTGGACTGTGGGGGAAACCGGAGCACCCGGAGGAAACCCATGCGAACATGGGGAGAACATGCAAACTCCACACAGAAATGGCATTAATTCTTGACAGAATTCTGGCTGTGAGGTGACAGTGCTAACCGCTGATCCACCATGCTGTCCTATTTTTATTTTATTATTATTTGCTTTTTGTCAGGTGCACTTCAGCTGTGAAATCAAGTGTTGCTCAGCAGGAATAAACTCTTCTCTAATGCCACTGAAAAGCTCCTCAACATCTTTAAAAGCACAGAAAGCAAAGCTAGAGGACAAGGCTCATATGAGTGTGTTTTTCAGGCATTACTGGAGTCAGTGTCAGGCATCAGTAAAAGCATCAGAGGTTTAGCCCACATTGGTCCACTGCATTCCAAAGAAATGCCCTGGCTTCACACACACTATTGATTCTGGATAAAAAAGGATTAAGACAAAAATGTTGCAGTTGATTTATTATTGCACTCCAGAACTTTCAGTGAACTTTTTGCGAGTACCTCTGTTTCTTAAAGACTGCATGTGGTGAAAGTCAAGTTTATAATATTGATTGTCTGATGTTTAATTTAAAAGTGTGTATGTGTGTGTATGCAGTTGAAGACAGAATTATTAGCCCTCTTGTGACATTTTTATTCGTTTTCAAAAACTTCCCAAGTTCAAAAACTTCCCTTCCAGACCAAGGACATTTTCACAATATTTTCAATAATATTTTTTTCTTTTGGCAAATGTCTTATGTTTAATAAATGTAAATAAAAATAAAATAATTTTAAGGACATTTTTGTATGCACTCTTAAAGGGCCATGAAGTCCTCCTATTTCAGTTCAAGTCTACCTCAGAAATTTTTCAAGAAATACTCCAAGATGGGTGTGGAGCCCTGCGAGCAGAGGGAGGAGTGGGCGTGGCAGGCAGTGCAGGGGAAAAAGAGTGGAGCGAACAACTGTTGTCAGTTAGTTCACAAAATGAGACACAAACGGTGAGGAGACCCATGATTTTATAGTTTTACAAAGTCAAAATGCAAAGAAATAGACTAAGTAATTTAATGCCCTGCTACATATTCATTCATTAATTTTCTTGTCAGCTTAGTCCCTTTATTAATCCGGGGTCACCACAGCGGAATGATCCGCCAACTTATCCAGCATTTGATTTATGCAGCGGATGCCCTTCCAGCTGCAACCCATCTCTGGGAAACATCCATACACACTCATTCACACACATACAGTACACTACGGACAATTTAGCTTACCCAATTCACCTATACCGCATATCTTTGGACTTGTGGGGGAAACCAGAGCACCCGGAGGAAACCCACACAACCACAGGGAGAACATGCAAACTCCACAAAGAAATGTCAACTGACACAGCCGAGGCTCGAACCAGCGACCTTCTTGCTGTGAGGCGAACGTGCTACTCACTACGTCACCGTGGCGCCCACCTTGCTGCATATGTTATTCGTAATTATATATACACATAACCACAAATTGTTATATTATCAAAAAGATAATCATGTTTATATAAACACTATAAACGAGGAGGACTTCGCTAATGCTCAATCCCGGGGTCTGAATGCAAACACAGTGGATAGCAGTGCAGCAGGTCTCTTGCCCTATCTATTTCAACCATCAGCCCTGCCAGTAATCTGGAGAATTTTAAACGTGCGAACACAGTAACACAGATATAGGCAATGTGTCTGAATGGTAATGAATTCAACTGATAAAAGACAAAGTCTGCCATTCTCTAATTCTCGTACAGCTCTCCTCTCAGTGTTATTTTACATTTAATTATTCAATTTCAGTATCTAAATACTGAAAGACTTCGCAGAAAGCCACTGTTTTTCCTTTTTACCTTTGCTCTATTGCATTTATCCATGATTGTACTTTGCTTATTATATTTTATGCATGATTCACTCCCCTAAAAATTATTCTAATCAATCTAAATTAATGACTTATTTCCTAATAGAGCTATTTAAGCCATCTGGTAAAGTCATGTTCATGCTGCAGAATATATTGCAGGAAAAATATATATACTGTGCAGGCCTAGTCAGAAATGTTTTGAGCTGGTCCATTTATAGTATGATGTCTTCCGGAAGAGTTGTCAAAAAAGCATTTGAAAGGATTGCTTTTGTGGTGTAGATGCTTATGTGGTTGAATGCGTTCAAACAGACACAAAAGACCAGCTTCTCTCCACCTACTGACCTAATTCTTAAGTTTTACTGTAGCTGTTGTTAAAGGGTGCTGGACAGATGGGTTTAAACTTTGCCATCTATAATCATAATTTTGCTTGAAGATAGAAGAAGAACATAAAAGATGTAAATTGCTAATTCTATCTTACAAGTCCTGACTTGGACATATACTTACCATATTTTTTTGTTTTTTCAGTCAAGACATTTCTCTATTAAAATACAGAATGTTTTATTAAAATATTTATAATAATAATTGTACTTTGCCATTTTATATTATACAAAACCACCAAGTGACCTAAATGATAATGGTTTGACATAAAAATACACCCTGGGACATTAAATTAATTTGTCAGCCTAATTTAAATGTATCAATCATAATTTTGATGTTCTCAAAAGATACATTACACAAGTTTAAATGTAGACAGTAATGCGTATAAGGCGATGTTAAATCAAAGCTACGTTTAGAACATTTAGAAACAAAAACACATTTTTACTTACATAATTCTTAATGTGTTTTATTGATCTCCGTGCTTTTACAGTGATGTATTTTAAAATGAAAAATTGTTTTAGAATTTAATAATTAAAAGTGCAGTATTTAAGTTTGACATCCAGTGGATGAACTAGGTATTGCACTTCTGGTTTAAAACACACAAGAGCAGGTTGCCAGATTGGCGACATCAACAGAAGCAGGTCTATCGGGCCTAAAGGCTGATTTAAGTCATGTTCTAAATAAAATTGATTCGGCATGTACATTTAATAATGTTAAAGAGGTTTAATATGTATTAATTGCAATATAAACCTTACCATTTCGTTGGAGTGCAGTAAGTGCACTATTCTGTGCTTCTGAATGGCTGTATTTAAATTTCTGTGTTGGCTGTGTTTTGTATTTAAACATTTTATCTGATGCAAACAGCAAAATTGCTTGTTACTGCAAATCTCTTCACATTGTAGGGACATTGTTTTTCACGTTGTTAGGACATTGGAGGGGACAACTTAAATGGTTTATGTTCAATCCACTTAAACCTGTAAAAACCTAATAAGTTAACTTAATTTCTTCATGTTGTCCCAACACAAATCGATTGTGTGGAATCCAGCAAATTATTTATTATTATTTTTATTTTTATTTTTTACAGTGTAGCCAATCACTAACATATATCTGTGACCAATCACAGGTGTTTATGTTCACTCAGAATCCTCACACCACTGAAAAAGATTTTTGTGCTGTGCTGTTATTCACACCCTTGAATCCTTACATTAAACAAGCAAAGTGTAGACAGATAAGCCCCGCATATTCACTGTGGAAATTGCAGTGAATGACACTGCACTAACCATTTATCCAAGATTGCCATTGTGAATGCATAGTACAGCTTTTACTGCTATTAACTGAGTGAAAGTGGAGAAGGTAGAGCTGGTGTGATTGAGTGGAGGTGAGGACTCGTTTGCATATTCATGGTTTCATGTATACTGAATGTTGTAGAGTTTCTTTTAAGCCAAAGAAAGAAAGTTAAAGATGGGGGAAAGGGTATTAAAATTTGTCATTTGCCCATCAAAGATGAGTTTTAGGGGATGAAATTTGTGATTAGTCTGTCTGACCCGGTAATATTTAATCTAACCTGGGTGTCCAGATTGCATAACAGACATTTTAAAGCAGCAACTTTCTCTCACAGCTCCACCTTGTTGTTTAGAAGTGCAGTTGACCTTTATAAAATTCACTTCTGTATGTCCGACAAGATTTCAGTATCAGAAGTGGTGCTCCACTATCAACTTGTGCACTCCCCCAGTAAAATAGTGAATAATAAAAAAAAATACGACTTACTGATTTCAGACAGAAGCAGATATAAAGGTCTGTAATGTGTAAATGAGAGATTTATTTGCGATCAAAAAATAAAAAAAGATTGAAGGCATAGCCTACAAGTATAGTGAAGTTTGGATGATTTGATCATAATTAAAACAATTAAAATGTTACATATTGATTATCTAACATAATTCGCAAATGATGGCATCTCACAAAAGACAAATATAAAATGCATCTGTGAAATTATTATGGTGTGTGAAGATTAATTAATTGTTTATCTGCCTCTAAGCTCATTCTAAGCTTCATTTATTCATTTTTCTTTGTCTCTGATTATTAAGGGTCGCCAGAGCGGAATGAACCGCCAACTATTCCAGCATATGTTTTACACAGTGGATGCCATTTCAGCCGCAACCCAGTTCTGGGAAACACCCATACACTCTCACATTCTTACACAAACACACACACACACACACAAACTATGGTCAATTTAGTTCATCCAATTCACTTATTGCGCAAATCTTTGGACTGTGGGGGAAACCGGAGCACCCGAAGGAAACCCGCGGTAAATAGGGGTAAATACATGCCAACTCCACAATGCCAACTGGGACTCAAACCAGCAACCTTCTTGCTGTGAGGCAACAGTTCTAACCACTGAGCCACCTTGCCGTCAAGCTATAATAATAATACCCTTTATATAAAGGCACCTTTCTGGCAACTCAAGGACACCATACTATAAAAACAAGAGCAAGAAGACAAGAAGAATAATAATATAAAAACATACACAACTAGTGCAAATACAATTAAGTATTAAAAGCCAACTTGGATAAGTGAGTTTTAAGTATTGATTGAAATAATGAAAGAGATTCAATGTTTTCTGCAGTTAATGCAGTTTAAGTTAGCTCATCTCACCGGTCATCTTCAAAATTCTTTTTTTTTTTTTTTTTTTTAGAAATAATAAGTCGAAACTTTTCTTTATAACAATGAAATCAATCAGCCACTGGGGTAAGCAAAAAAATTGCAATAATATAAAAAATAACAAGTGCACCATTGAATGACAGTGGTTGGTGAGAGCGTCCATACAAACATATCCATTTCATACACTTCTCTAAGTTTCAGGAAAGGATGAAATTGTGTATTGTCCAGTCTTTCTAGGGGTGTTTTTGTCACGATCAGAGGAAGGAGAGGGAGACAGATGTGGAACACTATATATTTATTACTGTAACATCTCAGGGTAAACTCAGGTTCAAGTA
>CAIGQQ010011877.1:501918-517717 GCA_903798035.1 Danio albolineatus | reverse complement strand
CCATATGTGATACTCGACGGTGACTGAGTGAATGAAGGGAGCTTATATAGAGAGGGTAGAGTGGGATCAGGTGGTGAACTAATAAGACGGTGAGGGTGCACGGCTGGATGACGGTCTAGGTGATTGGGATGGCTCTGAGGAGGTGTGACGGACTGGGAACGTGACAGTTTTCACACCTGCCTTATTTAGTTCGGTTGAATTGCACTGAGTTTGTTGTCCCAATTGGTGCGATTCGTTTAAGCAGGTGTGAATGAAGCAGTCGCACTGTAGTGCGCACCAAAAGCGGATCAAAAAAGCGTACTGAGACCTCCTTGAAGAGGTGGTCTCGGTATGCTTTTAGTACTGCGCTTTTTTGGACTAATCCAGCTGCTGTAGTCCGATATGATGTGCATTATGGGATGTGAAGGAAAAATATTTTGTTGATTTTTGATATTTTGTTGATCTTTACCAACAAGAGAGGGAAAACATTACCTGATGGATCATTGGTAATATTTCTGGAAGATGAGCATGTTGCAGTTTAGCTAAATAATTTACGCCTTCTCCTGAAGTGACTTGCGATTTGCAATGGCGAAGGCACAACAAACATTGTTTTCCAGCCGCAGCCCCCGCTTCATTCTCGAAATGTATAGTTTTTTTAAAGTGATGTATACAAACTATATAGTATACTATGACCAGGGATACAATCAGCCAGCGCAGTCGTCTCTCCGACATTTTGTGTCTGCCGATTTGTTTACTTGCTTGAGTCCCATTGGCATTTTCCTGCACGTTATTTCTGACCAATCGAAAAGCAGTTTAGGAAACATGTTCAATAACATGTTCGTCTGTCCAATGAGTGATGTAGATTTTGTCACATGACTGCATTTTGGTTCTTTTCAACTGGTTCAGGCCAAAGTAATCAGTGTGGTATGAAAAGGACCCAAAAACGGCAGAAAAATTCTACAATGTATCATTTGTTACTCTTGATCTGGACCAGATGAACCGAACCACAGATGTGAAAGCACCCTAAGTACCTGCTGTGTGCTTACCATTTTTAATGTTAATCGCCAATGTTACTCTATAACAATGAAGGCACAGAATATGGGTGTTATGATTTGCCAGATCACCTGTCAACCAAATTGCCAGCAAAGGGTCAATTGCCTGTTATGAGTGTCGTTAAAATTGTTCTGCTTCCCTGTGGGCATTTGTAAGCCTGTATTAAAAGTACAGCAAGTGTAAGCCTGCCTAATACAAATCCATGTTTGAGGTCATGTGCGATTAGGCTTTTTCCTTTTCTTCTCTTAGGCAAATACTGGTTTCTTTGGTGGGCCTGCCATGACATTAATGTTGGTCTTGGTTCTATATTAGATCATCACATTTAGTATTTGGCTAACTTCACCTTGGCTACAAAAACCATGTGTGATGTGCGCAGTAAAGCAGATCACATCATTCCTCTCATAAGCATTTCTATATATGCTCATGGTTCCACTGGCAGCGATGTGCAGGGCGGTGAGTACCAAATTGATCACCCGAAGTTGCAAGTGTAATTTCAGCAACAGGATTCATTTAGTTATTCTACCACTTACGCAATTTTAGAGAGATTATTTGAAGGTCAAAATTGTGCTACTTAGGTATAGTTAACCCAAAGGGAAAATTTTGTCACCATTTACTCACCATCCTCTTGTAGTTCCAAACCTGTTCTATTACGCACAAAGGAAGATACTGAAGATTGTTGGGGGGAAAAAAGCAGTCTATGTGGCTGCATTTCCCCCAGCATTCTTCAGAATATCTTGTTTTGTGTCCAACAGAAGTAAGAAATGCACTAAAGTAGAGTAAAAGAGTAAATGTGAGAAGAGTAAGTGCTGTGAAATTAGAGGAAAGCTAATTTTTGGCTGTACAGAAGCAATTAAAGATTCAATACTGTGGATAAGGACTATCTACCAACCTGCAGCAGAGCATTTCATTTGCTTAACGCCTCCATCTCCTCTCCATGTGGGACTCAAAGCACACTCATTATACCTAATGTATGGATGAATATATACAGGATCATTACGGCACAGTTTTGTAGTATCTTTTGAGATGTAATCGCTGACCTTTTAAATGCTTTTGAGAAAGCTGATCTTTGTGGTTGCTCGGAGCATTTTGAAATGATCCAGCTGAGAGTCAAGCATTAAGTAAACCGAGGAAATCATTAAAAAACAGTAAGTGCTGTTTGTTAAACAACATTCATTTTCTGAGATACATACCGAAATGAGGCATCATTAGAAAGACCCAACATACATTTCTTACTTTCTCTTTCGTTTGTTCGTTCGTTTGTTCGCCCGTTCATTCGTTCTTTCTTTCTTTCTTTCTTTCTTTCTTTCCTTCCTTCCTTCCTTCCTTCCTTCCTTCCTTCCTTCCTTCCTTCCTTCCTTCCTCCCTCCCTCTCTTTCTTTCTACAGTATTTATTCATCTATTCATTTATCTGTTTTCTTTTTTATTTATGCATCTGTTTAGTTTTATTTATTTATCTGTTTTACTTTATTTATTTATCTGTTTTATTTATTTATTTACATATTTGTTTATTTTTTCTTCTGTATTTATCTATTTTCTTGGTATTCTTATTATTTATTTGCTGATTACATATTTAATTACTTATTTTATTTACTATTTATTGACCTATTACTTTATTATTTTATTATTTAATTGCTTATTACTTTAAAATATTTTTTATTGTTATATATTGTTTATTTGCTTATTACTTATTTAATTTTCTTATATAGTTTTCTTTCAATCTTTTGTTCTTTCTGCATACAAGATTAAGCAAGATTTATTGCTATTTCTTGCATTTTCTAACATTCAGATTGGATCAAAGAAACTCGTTAAATGTAAGCAATTGGAAGAAAAAGATAACACAAATACAATTAAAAAGCTAATTATAGACAACTGCCATTTGAAGGTACAAGATATTCCTGGAAATCTATTTTTTAGAATGTCAAATATAAAATATAAAGTTAATTTCAAAACCTGTAACGCTTACAGATGTCTTTAGTTCAAAACGTCTAATTTATTTCCGTTCTTGACGCCGCCGCGGCGGTATTTACGTGCGCCAACAGCTTTAGGCCACTGGATGGCACTTAACCATAGATTTTCAGCTTTGCCTTTCCACAATAGGACGGTACTATATGTGTACTGTACCTTATGTAATATGGTGTGTTCAATTAAGTTATAATTTTGTTAGTTTGTTTTAGTTTTCTTAGCAATAACCATGATTTTACACTACTGTTTTAGAAAAGATACAATCCATGGTGAGAAGTAGCCCTAGGCTGCAAAAATTAAGCAAATATAAGAATTAAGTACTTTAGCCTTTATAGTGCCCTATTAAATTGCGTTGGGTTAAAAAGAACGTTTTGATTTGTTTGACCATCGTGGTTTGTTTGACCATCATGTGCACAAGATATGAAAACCATGCACGGCACAGCACGGCGCAGTATAACTTGATTTATAAGTAATTATTTATTATATGTTAGGTTACAAATATTTGACCAACTGCAACTACATGTAAAACACTCTCATGTACTCAAAATAGGTTCCCTTTTGCTATTAGTGGCGGTTATGAAGTTAAATAAAGGGCCATATTCGCACGCAAAGTTAGTCGCATGTTCATTCTCTGTTCATTTCTCTTTCACTCGCAGGCAGAGCGAACAGCCTGGATAAAGAAAAAAAAATCTGCTTGTTTAAAAGAGCGCATTATATCGACAAATGTCTAATAATTATAATATTAAGCCAATAATATATCCATAATGCTGGGATGTATTGTGCTTTGACTGGATATCTAGTTCAAAAGTAAAATTATTACCTGTTGCATGGCATATAGCCTATGTGGAAAAATATAATTCACAATGCATCGACATTCTGGTCTGCATATCACTCTGAAAAATAAATAAATCTTATAGCCAGCCTATTTCGGTTTATCTGGTTTACGGAACAAAATGTTGTTGTTGTTTTTTAACACTTTATGCTATTCTATCCCATATCCTAAACATAGCCAACATAAAATATTAATAGTTTAAGTTTCTAAAAGCACATTTTAATATTTAAGCATTGTTTTACTTTTTCCAAAATGAATCTTTATTTAATTGAACACGTTTACAATAATAATAAAGCTGTTAGCAAGTTTTTAATGATTAATGAAGCAATTTTAATGTTTTGTCCTATTATTTCATATTCATTCATAAGTAGCAGGGAATTTACAGTCACTGAATATTTCTGTCCTTTCGCATCCCGTCCCTTTGTGCCCTCTGGCGGCAAAGTCGCAAACTGCAGTCATACCTGAAAACACATTCTTACGCGGCGGCAGTAGAAGGTGCGGCGGTAATGGACATATTTAAGTAGTACCTACTGTAAAATACAAAACAAAATATATGTTTGTTCTACCATTTGACCAAATAAAAAAAGTAATTTACCTAAACACAATGCAGTGTACATTTAAATAGTCTCCAGAGTGTGTCAGAATGTTTCAGCTCTCTCACAATTATTTACTCTAAGACAAAAGCAGCCTGCAGGCTCATTGGAAATACATGCCTCACCCTACATATCTTTGCTAAATGTAATATTCCATATTGCTCCAGGTACATTTTGTTGCACATTTCAGGTGACAAATCCCTTAAAGATACATTTTTACAAATCAGAAATTCATTACATAGGTATGTTTTGTTGTGTGTTTCAGATACACATCCTTCTTGTTCATGCCAATAAGAAAACGAGGTTTTTCTTACTGATCACCTTGTGAACCAGTGACTAGGGGTGTTGGTAGACATAAAGCTCTACTGGGCCACGGGCAGTTTTTAACAACTGGGATTCACACAGTGAGCAGGAATGCGAGCAGCATCAAGCAGGAGCAGTGATTGAGGCATGGGTTATGTTTTCTGCACCCATGCGTCAGTTTGTTTTCGATTAAACTAAATTGTTTTCACAAGCGTTGATTCAGTTGTACATAGAGAATAACTTCTTCATTCTGGAATTGCCACTTCTAATTAATGCACTTACATGAAAGTAAATTGTAATTCAAAGCTTTTACTAGGACACATCTGAGTTTTACTGGGACATGTGCCCCAGTAAAAGTGGTCTAGCGATGCTCCTGACTTAAACTTGTTCCTGAACCCAACCAATAGTGTTTTCAAAACTGAAAGTAAGAAATAAGTGACCTTTATTTTACATTGCTTTTATATCTTTTGTGGAAGCATGTCATATATTAGAATGTGGACAACAATGGGTTGGAACAATAGATAATCATTTGCTTAATGATCCAAGAATTTGTATTTTTTAGGTGAACTTTCTCTTTAAGACGTTGACTTTTATATTTCAGATGCTTTTATAAAATAAAATAAAAAATATATAATGTAAAAATGAAAACCCAAGTGTTTTGTTATTTTTTGTCTACAAAAGAGGACAATATTTCTAAATGTGCATTTAAATATGCACATCTGCAATTATGCAAACTCTTATTTGCATCTATAATTTATTTACATCTGTGTAGTGTGACTGATTTGCAGGTAATCATTGATGAAATGTATGAATTTATAGAACGCAGCTTTTATGCAATGGATTTTAGAGGATCATTTGCTGTATTAGACAAAAGAGAGCAAAGAGTTGAAATTTGATAGGGGGCCCATGAGGAGGAGTAGATAAATCTCTTTCAAACATATAAAAGATTTAAAGGATTTAGCCACAGGAGTCAGTTTAACAAAATAGATAAGTGGGTTTTTCAAGGGGTGCTATTATGCTTTTTCATGCTTTCAGCTAGTTTGTAATGTTCCTGTTTAAGCATAAAAAAGATCTGCAAAAGTGTCTGTATCTGTAAGATCTGTCTCAGAACTCACTCAAACAGTTTTAGTTTTCTTCTGGGAATATTCTCTTCACAGTGTCCTGAATTTAAATAAAACCCACCCAAGGCTTGCCTAAGGGGTCGAGTTGATTTAGTAGCTAGTTGTGTTCGTGTCCAATGCTGTTTTACAGAACTAATGTACTAATACACATGCTATTTCTACCCTAACTTCAGTATATGCGGGATATTTACTTAATGTAATATGAGCTTGTATGTTTTTATTCTTTTGTGGAGTTCTTGACCACCAATAAGGCACATAATGTCACCTTAGAGCTGACTTTCACTTGTGTTATATCATATATTTGAACTGACACGGGGTAAACATGCATGAAGATGTTTGGTTTGTTAATGCCAGTTTCTGCAGCACAAGCTTTAAAGGCTTCACCATCTTCTGAACAGGTGGGAGGGGAACTGCAGCTCATTTGCATTTAAAGAGATTTTAAAATCTGCATATTATGCTTTAACACAAATAGGGGCATTTAGATCATGATTTATTCAATGATCTGTGGGGTATTTTTTAACTGAAACTTCACAGGCACATTATGGAGACTATTTAATTATACATTACATTGTGTTTAGGAAAAATAGTTTTTATTGGGTCAAATGGCAGATGTGTTTTGTATTGTATATGTATTTTTTGTGTTATAAATGTTACAGGTTCTGAAATTAACTTTATATATTATATTTGCCTCTCTGGATGTGGTTTCCAAAGACATGTTTTACCTTCAAATGGCAGTTTATATAATCACCATTTTGATTGTACAACCACAAATCAGAAAAAGTTGGAACAGTATAGAAAACACAAATAAATAAATAAAGTAGGGATTTCTAAATTTACTTTGAATTTGCGTTTCTCGTGTTTTTCAAGTTCGGCTCTTGTAACACATTAAAAAAGGAGCAATTTAAGGATAGCAATCAGGTAAATTGATTAATTAATGATTGATTTGAAACAGGTGATGTCAACGGGTGATTGCAATTATGATTTAGTACAAAAACAGCATCCAAGAAAGGTCTAGTTCTTTAAGAGCAAAGAGCAGTCAAGGATTGCAGTTTGCCAACAAATATGGTAGAAAATTATTGAAATGTTTAAAAAACAATGTTCCTCAAATATAGGTAGGAATACATTTGAAAATTTCACCTTCAACAGTGCATAACGTAATTAAAAGATTCAAAGAATCTGGAGGAATTTCAGTGCGTAAAGGACAAGGGCGCAAGCCTAAGCTGAGCAACCATGATCTTCAATTCCTCAGGCGGCACTGCATCAAGAATCATCATTCATCTATAAGCTGTATCACCACATGGGCTCAGGACTACTTTGGAAAACCTTTGTCAAGTACCACAAAATGTAGTTACATCCACAAAATCCAGTTAAAACTGTACTGTGCCAAAATGAAGCCCTATGTTAACAGTGTCCAGAAGCAGCGTCAACTTATCTGGGCTCAGAGGCATCTGGGATGGACCATCAAACAGTGGAAACATCTACTGTGGTCAGATAAATTAATATTTCAGGTATTTTTGGGGAGAAATAGATGTTGTGTGCTCTGGACACACTTGCTATCATGTACTCTGCTCTCACGCTTCATAGAACATAGAGCTTTTTGAGCACAATATGTTGACTTTTTTTCCAGGGACGCCCATGCATATTTCAGTAAAAATGCTACTGCTTTACCAACTTTTTTTTTTTATGTGTTGCAAGAACCAAAATTGAAATAAATAAAATAAGTAAATAAATAAATACAAATCATGAGGAACACATTAAAGTAACTAATCACTGCAAAATGATCTTCTTAATTAATTTTTTTCAGCACTTGTTTCCACTTACTGTTTTATGAGAGAATCCACAAGTGTACATAATTTTGTCAGTAAGCGCACACTCTACTAACTGGAGTGTTTTCAGCACTGGCTAATCTAAACTAAGCTCATTAATTTAATCGAACTCCTATTAGACTATTGGAAGATTGTTAGCTGAAGGTTAGAGTAAAAAATAAATCTCGACCTGTTTACAGACAGTTATTTACAGTCAGTAGCCCATCCGTTGGGGGATCATCAAAATAAACTGTTAGCAGATGTTAAGCAGACAGTCTATTAACACTAATCTACAGTAGCTTTAAAGTTACTAAATAAAGCAATTAAGGCACAGCATTAAACATTTTAAGAACTTAAATAATCTAACACAAAATGAACATTGCATGAAAAGTAGGCTGTAAACACTTCAAATGTCTCAATTGTTTGCTAATTCTAATTGTTAGTCTGGGAATTACGTGCGCATTTGTGATCTGGATGTGTGTGCTGCATTTAAACAATATTCAACAGGCAGTTGTTAGATTGTCACATTGTTTTTGTGATCTCCAAAGGACATTGTCTGCGGGGGGAACAAAAAGAAGCTGTGTTCACTAAATAAGACTCAATAATTCAATACGTCTCCAAATAAGACAGACCTCAGTCTCGGAGATAAGTAGAGGATGCAGACAAGTGTCCTAGATAAATGTGAAAATCATGCAGCAAGCATTTTAATGAGGCTTTTGTATTATTGAACATCTCAGAGTGATTTGACAAGGGCCCAATTGCCCGCTGCACATGTCCATTAATTAGTTACACGTCACCGAGCCCACACAGCAAACATACAGTCAACATGTCAATAGAAAGCCTTGGATGCTCATTACACAAATCATATTTGCTAAAGGCAAACAGATAGACCTGGGCAAGGCGTGCATCTTTTAGCTGAAGCCATGTCATTACTAGTGGATGGTTAAACAAAGATGTTAATTGACCAACAAATTGCTTTTCTAGAGTTATCTCTGCATATTAAGCTAAGAAAATGAAGTCAATTTAGAAAACAGTAGGCTATACTTTTAAGCTTTTTCAAAGGCCATACTATCAGCAGGTTTTAAAGGATTCTGTATGCAAAAAATCTTTTAAAGCATAAAAATACCAGATATTTACGGAAATACCAGCTAAATTTGTTTGCAGATATTTAAGAAACATGCTAAGACAGTAAGTAGTTTTTCTTTGAAAATGGGCTTGTGCAGGTGATGCAATAGAGACAGTTTCCCTGCATTCAATTCATTTCATCTGTATTTCTATAGCGCTTTTACTATGTAGATTGTGACAAAGCAGCTTAACAGAAGATTATGGAAATTAAAGCTGTCAGCCCAGTTTTCAGAGTTGAAGTTCAGTTTAGTTAAGTTCCATGTGGTTTAATTTTCACTGCTAAAAGTCCAGACACTGAAGAGCAAACCCATTGATGCGCAGCTCCACAAGTCCACAATGGCAGTGGTGACAGCGGTGAGGAACTAACTTCACCAGTTGACAAAAGTGAAGGAAAAAAACCTAGAGAGAAACCAGGCTCAGCTGGGCATGATCGTTTCTCCTCTGGCAAAACTTATTGTGCAGAGCTGCAGCCTACACTGGACGTCCATTGTGGAGAAGCTGCAGGTGGGAGAGGTCACCGGCTGGTGTACACACTGACCCTTCAGGATCAATAAGAAGACTCGTCTGTTACTGTGGTCTTACAGGAATTAGTCTCATGCTCTCCACTCCTCCATGACCACCACAGCAGCTGCTCAGGATACGGCCTGGTCCAGGATTATGGAAACCTCGGGATTAATAATAAAAAACACAGACTAACATAAACGCAGATGCTATTCAAGTTATAATGTCTTTTGGGAAGTGTTCCCGGCTTCGGTTGCTCTAAATAATGCAGACTAACAATCCTTTAGAGGATTTGGATTCCAAAGCATTTGTGTTTTATGTGTATGCTAATGCAAAAAGATGTCTTTAATCTAGTTTTAAACTAACAGTGTGTCTGCTTCCCAAACTGTGCTAGGAAGGCTGTTCCAGAGTTTAGGTGCCAGAAATGAGAAAGATCTACTGCCTACAGTTGATTTTGATATTCCGGGAATAAGCAATTGTCCAGAATTAACTGAGAGTAGTGGACATGAAGGGTTATAATACACCAGGAGTTCCCTCAAATACTGGGGAGCTAAGCCGTTCAGGGCTTTGTAGTCAATAAAATTGTAAAATTTATATGATATTTATTAGGGAGACAATGCAACGATGAAAGAACTGGAATAATATGATCATATTTCTTTGTTCTAGAAAGCACTCTAGCAGCTGCATTTTGAACTGAAGTTTGTTAAATAGGCCAACAGGGCAACTGCCTAGTGCATTACAATAGTCTAATCGAGACGTTATGAAAGCATAAATAAGCTTTTCTGCATCAGACATTGATAGCATATGTCAAAGTTTGGTAACATTTTTAAGATGAAAAAATGCAGTTTTACAGATGCTTGAAATCTGGCCTTCAAATGACTGGTTGCTATCAAAAATCACCCCCAAATTTTTGACTGAAGATGAGGACTGAACTAACCAAATGTTTTGCACATTTTGATTCGTTCGCACCAACAAGCAGAAATCACTTACTGTCAAAAAATATTTTTACTGCTTGTTTAAAATAAACTACTACTTCCAAATAAACTGATTCAATACAATTCTTGAGTTTTTTGCGGGTCAGTGACATTGCATTGTTTTATGTTCAATCCACTTAAATTTGTAAAAACAATTAAGTTTATTTATATTGTAATCGATTTGTATTGGTACAATATGAAGTGATTGTTTGGAACCCAGCAGTTTTACAGTGTATGATCATGCTTTTTATAATTTGCTTGCTCCTTTTAGTGTCCTCAGTCTGGCAGTCCATTGTCCATTGTGCTGTGTGAAATACAGACACATGCAAGCACGTGACCGCTATATGACCAGATAATGTTAGTTCTCTGTATAATGAATGTGTATGCTGTACTTTTCTGGCACACACCGTAAGCACATGTCTGTTACAGTATGTTGATGGACAAAAAAGTGGTTCTATAAACGATCTCAGTCACATTTTGTAGTAGGGTTTCATTAGTTAATGCATTAAATGCTAATAATGAACAGTGCTTGTACAGCATTTATTAATCATATACTTTGCACATTTACTAACGTTAAAAAACAAATGCATGCTTGTTAACAGCACAGTGAGTAATGAACTAAAGATGAACACTTTAATTTTCATTATAGAATATTTAATGATGCAAATCATAATTAATAAAGTAAAGATTAATAAATACTGTGATAAAAGTCTTGTTCATTGTTTGTTCATGCCAGTGAATGCATTAACTAACTAATTAACTAATACAGTCTTATTGTAAAGTGCTACAACAATCTCTTAATCTAAAAACAACAATAACTGTCTTTGACATTGCATATATATTATGAATTATGAAGTAAAAATAATATATATATATTTTTTTTTTTGGTGTGCACTTTTCTCAGACCCAAAGCTCTAAAAGGCATACAAGGAAAACAGTAACAGAGCAGAACAACAACAACAAAAAAAAAAACAGCAAAAATCACAATAAGACAATAAAATATGAACGATTCAGTAAAATTGGATGATTGAATTGACAAAAATAATCAATCTAAGTTAAAAGCAACGGTAAAAAAGTGAGTCTTAAAAAGTTTCTTAAAACAGTCCAGAGAAGCTGCATTCCTGATGCTGATAGATAGGCCATCCCATAGCTTAGGCGCACTGTGCGAAAAAGCTCAACCACCCATAGTCTTTAGTTTACAACGTGGCTAATACAGCTTAAGTACAGATGAAGAACGAAGACTGCGGGTGGGAGTGGCGAGAGTTATCAGGTCACAAATGTAGTCAAATGCTAGCGCAAGCACTGCTTTACATGTTAAAATCAGGGTGTTTAAATCAATACGTGACTTAACAGTAAGGCAGTGAATTTGCTGAAGTACAGGGGTGATATGGTGGAGCGAGGAAGTGTGTCAAAACCTGTGCAGCAGAATTATGAATACACTGTAAACGTCTGAGAGAGCTTGTCAGTAGGCCCCTGAATAGTGAGTTACAGAAATTAAGATGTGATGTGATATAGGCATAAGGTGATTATTATTCTGTCTTCAATTATAGTATATCGCACACATTTGATCATTGAACATGTAGGTAACTGTAACTTGTTCAATAAACACTTAAATGTAATATTTAGTTTAGTTCTTAGAGAAATAGTTCACGCAGAACTGAAAATTCTGCCATTATTTACTCATATTTCACTTGATATAAACCTGTTTAAACGTTCTTTCTTTTTCTTATGTAGGTTGAATAAAATAGAAGTTACTTTGAAGAATTCTGAAACTCGGTAGCCATTGACTTCTATAGTATTTGTATTATCCACTATGCAAGTCAATGGTTACAGGTTTTTAGCTTTCTTCAAAATACCTTCTTGTGTTAAATAGTTTGGAACCACTTGAGAGTAACTAGTGACTATATTTTATTTTTGGGGTGTTGAACTAACCATTGAAATCTAATATAATATAAACTGAAGTACAGGGGTGATATGGTGGCACGAGGAAGTGTGTCGAAACAGAATTGTGAATACACTGTAAACGTCTGAGAGAGCTTGTCGGTACAGAAATCAAGACGTGATGTGATATAGGCATAAGGTGATTTTTTTCTCTCTCTCTCTCTCTCTCTCTTTCTTTTTGGTCCATGTGGCTTTGGTGAGCATAACATTATGAATTATATGAACATTAGTTGGTTATTAAATGTCCTTTGTGCATTCTCCTTAGTGAACCTTAAACTTGCCTTGAAAAAAAACAGAAATAGTTTTGTTAGAATCATCATTGAATCTCACCTAGTTTCATGATAAATGTTCAATTAACATGATTAATATTAATAAATTAACACATTTTTGATCTTTTCCTTTTTATGTAATTTATAAGCAACGTTGATATTGTTGTTGTTTTTCACACCGCTTTATCATCACGTCCAGAAGCAGATCTCGGGTAGAAATATGATGTTCATCCAGTATCAGTGTACAGTTAAAGCCAGAATTATTAGCCCTCCTGTATATATATTTTTTCTCCAATTTCTGTTTAACCTGTTACCCAGTACTCACTTTTGGGGATTTGCTCCTTATCACCTAAGATTTCTTGCTCTGCATAATTTGAGAAATATTTGAAAAAGAAAACAAATCACAGGAGGGCTAATAATTTTGACTTTAACTGTATATCGATCATGGCAGAATAGAAGTCCTATTTGAATCTAAAAAGTTAATTCAAGTGCATTTCCACAAGCCTCAGCAGCTGAAACGTTTGCGTTTGGTTCATTTACACCTTCAAAATTGAGAATCAACCTGAAATATGTCTAAAATGGGGATTGAATGAAGCACAGCGAAGCAGCAGGGGCCACACTAAGATGTCCTCTCTTGAACACCAACAAATGAGTGTCCCGGGGCAGAGCTTTCTTAGAGACAATGCTATCGACTGCAGATTTAGCCAAGAAGAATGTGATTGCCCCGGGGACCTGTGCAGCTTTTTAAACCATAAAGCGGCAAGGTTGTTGAAGAGAAAGCTCGGTAGATCATCTTCTAAAGACCGGGAGAGAAAAGCGTTGGTGCAGAACCGTGCAGTGGATGGGGCGATGGAATAGACAGGCCGAATTACAGAGTGTTAAATGACCTCCACTTCTAAGCGGATGGGGAGAGCTGGATAAAAAGGAGATACAAACAATGAGATTTCAACACATGAATGCTAAAAAGGTCCCTGAGCTCAGACCGTGCACCTTACCATTTGGCGCAGACAGTCAACAAATATGAAAACAAATACTCGCAAGTTCAAGTCAGCTTAAATACAGCTTATAACTTCTTCCATTTAGTAGACGGAATTCTTTGACTTGGCTTATTTGCATATAAATCTCTCTGAAGAGATCTCTTCCGCAATCCACAACCCTTGAATTAGGTGGCAAAATCTCTGAGCTTTTCATTTGGTTCATCGTATTTTCCATCTCACATTCAAATGGTTATTAAGTATTTGCATTTGAGCTTTTTCAAACACATTATGGGGTATTTCGACTCTGCAGGAGATTTTCATGTCTATCAACATACTGTATCTTAAAGGCATAGTTCACCCAAAATTGAAAATTCTGTCTTCAATTATAGCATATCGCACACATTTGGTCATTGAACATGTAGGTAACTTGTTCAATAAACACTTAAATTTAGTATTTTGTTCCATTCTTAGAAAAATAGTTCATGCAAAACTGAAAATTCTGCCATCATTTACTCATCTTTCACTTAATATAAACCTGTTTAAACTTTGTTTTTCTTTTGTAGGTTGAACACAATAGAAGTTGCTTTAAAGAATTCTGAAACCCGATAGCCATTGACTTCTATAGTATTTGTATTATCCACTGTGCAAGTCAATGGTTACAGGTTTTTAGCTTTCTTCAAAATATCTTCTTTTGTGTTAAATAGTTTGGAACCACTTGAGAGTAACTAGTGACTATATTTTATTTTTTGGGTGTTATAATAACCATTGAAATCTAATATTAAACCGATTTGTTATGGACTTTTATGACGCCTTTGGATCTTCTAAATGTTGCTTACCTGGTTATTCAGTGGTTACCAGTGAATTGGGAAGTGAGAGGGAGAAAATTAGGACAGAATTAAAATTTTAGGCTGAACTATTCCAACTGTATTAATGTAATAACTAGTTTATTGGATAAAATATTAATCTCATGGCTTAGAAATCACATTCATTTGACATAAATGTATAATTCAACTGGAAGTTTGCTGTTCATTTACTCACCCTCAGGCCATCCACCTTTTTTTTCCACCAGTGCAACATAAAAGATGACTTTTAGCTAAAACTGTTGTCCTTGGTGATTTATATAATGCAATTCAATGAAATCCATTGTTTTGGAAGATAAAAAAAAAAACGTATTAATATGACTCCTGATGATACACTGAGGTCTTACAAAGTTAAATGATCTGTGCAAGAATGTAAAAATTATTTGCAAGATTATTACCAGTTACCCATAGCTGTGGACAAATTTAGAAAAATTTGATTCTTTTCATTTTTTTTTTTTTACTAGTTTATGTTTTTAATCGATGTAAACGTGTGAAATTGCTTTGTTAAAGTGACAACAACGCATATTTGTTAAACCCTATGATATGGAATGCAGATGCTTTACATATTTAAAGCAATTGAAGTGAATATACAATTTTCTTTTTAAAGAACCTGCTCTGAAAAATAATTCATTTCCAAACCAAAAGTAGCTCTTTCTACAGCTTTACATTACCTGATGTGCTTTTCACATAACCAGTGATGGTTATTGTCGACTTATGACTCTCCAATGAACACTGTTTCATCTGGAAATATGTTTTATTAGATAAAATATGGGTCTTGAATGTCTTAGAACGTGAATTAAAAGTGAATTAACTCCATTTTTTTATTTTAAACGAACTATTACTTGAAAATTAAAATAAAAGTATATATATATATTTTCACAGTATGTCTGATAATATTTTTTTCTTCTGTTAAAAGTCTTATTTGTTTTATAAGAACCATTTTAAGGTCAAAATTAGTAGCCCCTTTAAGCTATTTTCTTTTTCAATAGTCTACAGAACAAACCTTCACTATACAAGACTTGCCTAATTACCCAATCCTGCCTAGATAACCTAATTAACCTAGTTAAGCCTTTAAATGTTACTTTAAGCTGTATAGAAGTGTCTTCAAAAATATCTAGTAAAATATTATTTACTGTCATCATGGCAAAGATAAAATAAATCAGTTATTAGAAATGAGTTATTTAAACTAATTTATATATATATATATATTCATTCATTCATTCATTCATTTTCTTTTCGGCTTAGTCCCTTTATTAATCCGGGGTCGCCACAGCGGAATGAACCGCCAACTTATCCGGCATTTGTTTTACGCAGCGGATGCCCTTCCAGCCACAACCCATCTCTGGGAAACACATTCATACATTCTCATTCACACACATACACTATGGACAATTTAGCCTACCCAATTCACCTGTACCGCATGTCTTTGGACTGTGGGGGAAACCGGAGCACCCGGAGGAAACCGGAGCACCCGGAGGAAACCCACGCAACCACGGGGAGAACA
>CAIGQQ010011877.1:444286-481530 GCA_903798035.1 Danio albolineatus | reverse complement strand
ATATAAATTTAATATATATATACATATTTAATTCAAATAATTTAATTACAAATAATTTTTATTTTGTGTACATTTTATATTTATTCAAAAATTATGAAGTTGAAAATAATGTATTATTATTATTATTATTATTATTATTATTATTATTAACAAAAATAAGGCTTTTGTATGTATGCACTATATGTACATTTTACCTTATTAATGTAACATTTACTATTCTTTACAATTACCCCCATTCTTTTTTCTTTTTTTTTTGTAAAGTAATCTTATTCCTGTTGTATGCACAAGGTCAGCACCTTTAATACAAACCACATCAAACATTTGAGACTGTATTGTGCCCCTTTACATGGATGAAATATTATAGAATCATTTTAATCTATCAAATTTAGCCTTCATGTGTAAAGGAGCTTCGCCACAGTCCACTTCAAGAGTTCACACTTAGCTGATGATTTATTATAAAGCTTGTTTGGCATGCTGTCCCGGGAGAGAGCCCTGAGCTCATAAGATCCTCAAACCTGTGGCTCCCTCCCATTTGCAAGGCGAGAGGAGAGTTTGAGCTCAGGTAGATCTCAAGAACTCCCCTGCGGGTAGCTAATGAACGGCTAGGGATTGCTATGAAAAGATAACTACTTACTAGGAGCATGTCTATGGAGCCAATTTGGATTAGTCAATTAACTTAAGTTTCATGTATTTGGACGGTGGGAGGAAACCTGGGGGAAACCCACGTGAGCACTGGGAGAATGTGTAAACTCCGCACAGAAACGTCAGCTGGCTTGGTAAAGACTAGAACCAGTGACATTCTTGCTGTGAGGCAACAGTGCTAACAACTGGGCCACCGTGCCACCCATATAGGAAAGGAGGAGAAGTAGGGGTGGAAGGGGGTATTCTTCAAAACGAAGATGGTTGTGATATGGAACTTTGGGTATTTATAGTGGCTTAGGAATTGTCTGATTTGTGAATCATAAATTGACTAATGCCGGACCAGCTGCAAGCAATCATAAGCATGTAATCCTCTTAAAATGAGTTTATAAATAAACTTCACATAGTAAAAAGCACTATAGCATTAAAGATGACTTGTGACTTGGTTGTTAGTTCTCTGTAGCAGTGCGAAATACACCAAATGAATGTACTGTATGTGTGTTGTCAAGATTGTATCTCACATCTTTTCTGTGGGACAACATTGACAACTTGTTATTTCCTCCCGCAATTGCATGAGCGATCAGCTATTTCAGTTGCAGACATTAGAGAAAGAGAGCAGTAGACAATTTCAGCCATTCATCGCTGCTTTTAATAGCGATAGATTTCTCAGCATATTTTTTATTCTTTTTTTCTTTAAGAGCGCCACAATCAATGCATGTGAGCTGTGGAAAGTCACATGCTTCTCTTTTCTCCAAGGAAAGTAGATGGCTAGCATAATCACACACTTTTCTCTTTGGATACAGAACACATTCTAACATTCTCTAAATAAATAGCTTGCTTAGAAGAAATTTTAATAAACATGTAAATGCGTTACTGGGAATCTAGGGGAGAGCTGTGGTGCTCCTTGGGCAAGAAGGATAACTCTCAAAAAATTGTCAGCCTTTTTTTTTTTTTTTTTTTTTTCGCGAGCCAGCATTAAAATAAATTAAAGTAATGGCTCCCCTGCAAATGCCAGCTCCATTAGCGGCAAGTTGAAGTGAGAGAGGGGTATGAGCTATGAAAGATTCTTGGAAAGGTGTTTAATGTTTGTCAGCGCTAATGGGCTGCTGGTCATAATAGGGTGGGGCTAATTATCAGACCATTATCACCTTACCTGAATATCAACACAAATTCGCTTCCTTGCAGAGCAGAGCAAGGAATAATAGGGCAAATAATCACAATGTTGCCACTATTACACTGCTGCTGGGTTCTTGTTAAATGAGCACAAGCCAAAATAATCCCCGGACAAGAGGTGATCGCTGAAAGTAATGCATGCTGATTGTTATGACGTGCTTTAATTTAGATGTGAACAGCATGCTTTTAATACAAAAAAGTAGCATAAACTGCTGGTAAACAGCCTTTTTTTGAATGCTACAAACACAGATTTTAACCCATTCAGACCCTGTGTCTATTACAAGGGACATCACATGTCATCCCATGTTTTTTGTGGTTCCTGAGCATTTCATCTAATTTAAAGGCTGCAGTCTATGAGCGTATCTAATCAAATGGTGGTAAGGCTCAGCATGTTGTAATTTGAAAAAAATCCACTACACTGAAAAGCAGCATGTCATCACTTCACTCCAGACACAGACGTAAGCCACATTTACAAGGTTTTTTATTCATATTTATTATAGATATGTTTGCCAATATTTCAGAAATTCTATGTAAAAAAATAGGGATTGCGCTTTCTAATTAAAGTTTCAAATCATTTATAACATTGCAAGCTGTAGATCAGGATTTATTCAAATATGTATGGCCATTAGAATGGATGGGTTCAAGATCTGTTACTAAAATTAAATCTCCAATAATGCTGATTGAATTTTTTATATTAAAAAAAACTTTATCGGTGTTGTCAAGTTCTTGAGCATATAGCAGATGGAAATATCTCAGATGTGGACATTATGTGTAGTGATGAGGAAGACGAAGATATAGTTTGTGCAATCTATACAACAAAAACCTCAAAATTAAAGTAAAATTTTTACTTTAATTTTTTAATTTAATTTTTAGTAATTTTAATTAATTAATTAATTATTTTATTTATTTTTATAAAATTCAAGACTATACTAGCAATCTTGTATGTTTGTTTTTTTGTATTTTATGTTGGTATAATGTTCAGGAAGTACAACTGTTCTGACCTGATGTCATGGAAAAATATATTGACTTAAAGGGTGTTGAATGTTTATTATTACAATTTGGTCTCAATTACAGGAGCCTCAAGAACTGTGAATTTTTTTTTTTTTTTTTTCAGAAACCTAAAACGTAATTCTGGAAGATGTTTTGAAGCAAGCTGGATGTTTTCTTCAAAATATCTTCATTTGTGTTCAATAAAAGAAGCTTATGAAGATTTAGAACCACTCAAGGATGAGTAAATAATGGATACATTTTCATTTTAGGGGGAATTGTAACTTTAAAGATGTGTGTAGACAGTATTTTGTATTGTGTTGTTGAGAAAAAAATGTTTTGTGATGTCAGAGTGAAGAATAGATTATTGGTTTGGATTAATTCTTTGAATTATTGGGGTTTGAATTATTTGTTAGAGCAGTTTTACTTTAAGTTGGTCAGTAAAACTGTAGAGCATCAAACAATTTGAACAAATAACAAACTAACACATATTAATACTAAGATAATAACAAACATCTCATAAAGTTTCCATCCCTGAGAAATGTGGGCATACATTAATCATATTTACATACTTCTGTAATTATAACTGACCTTCTTGCTGTGAGGCGACCTTGCTAACCACTTCGTGATGACACGTGTCAGTAGAATTGTGTTTATAGAGATCGTTTATCACTTATTATTGATAAGCTGCTGTATCATTGAATACAACACACACAAACTAAATCATTTAATGTAGCAAGCTACTTTTAATTTCAGTAAACTTTACTGGTTACAATTGTATTAGGGGCGTAATGGTACACTCTGTAGTAGTTACGTTTCTGTATTTACAGGTAACTCAGTTTTGGGGTTATGGTTTAGTATAGGAATAACCAACAAATCAGTTACAGCTCCAGATTCTGAGAATGTTTGATAAACGTTCAAATTCTCACAATCAAACAATAAAATATTAATTGCGCATTATATTTAAGATTTAATAAGCTTCAAAACTCACATTTCTTTTAATGAAAATGCTAGTATGGGAAGTCCTTCCATCGTAAACAGTTCAACAGTTCAGATGTCTCATCAGTCTTTGTTGAAATATATAATTGAGTATCATAGCAGTGAAAGCTGATCCCGTGTCTTCTAATAATGTCTCCCAGTGGCAGCATGTATATTGTAAACAGCAAAAGGCCTAAAACTGATCTTGAGGCACCCCATACTTTACCGGTCTGTCTTGTGAAAGCTGTTAATGGTCAGTTAAGTATGACTTAAACTATTGTAAAGCCTGTCTCTGGACACCTGTAAAAGCAATCTATGAGGATATCATGATCGATAGTGTCCAAAGCAGCTCCGAGGTCAAGTAAAACTAATAACGAGATGCAGCCTCTATCAGCAGCTAAGAGTAAATCATTGGTTATTTTTACTAATGCGGTTTCTGTACTTTGATGAGGTCTGAAACCTGACTGAAACACTTCAGAAACATTGTTCATCTGTAGAAAGGAGCATAATTGGGCAGAAGCAACTTTTTCTAGTACTAGACATAAACGGAAGATTTGAAATAGGCCTATAGTTAGCTAAGTTGCTGGAATCCAGTTGTGTTTTTTTTTAAATAATAGGCTTAATAACAGCTAGCTTGAAAGGGTTTGGAACATGGCCAAAAGATAAAGAAGAGATTTGTTAATGCGGCAGCCAGTGCACCACTTTTGAGCAAAGCGTGCTGTATTAATACATTATTATCGCTCGCTCCTAAAACTGTTCAGCAACACCCATTGATGTCTTAGAATTTTGAAAAAAACATTTTGATCCCCTTCAAACAATAACTCTTTGTGAACCGTATTATTATCAATCATAATGTTTGTCTATACAAACTACAGCATGAAATGTGTACCTGTTATTATCAATCATAATGTCCATCCATACAAACTACAGGATGCTGTGTGAACATTTTATTATTGCTAGTAATGTCCATCAATATAAACATATACTGCAGTGTGTTTCATAATACAGTAGCAATACACCATTGATGATGCGTATACAGTATACTGTGTTTGGTGCTTCCCCAGTTGTGTTGCTGGGAAATATAAGATGAATGCATTATGATAATGGCATCAGACCTGTCTTTATGGTGGCCCGGATGGTGGAAAAGCAATTCTTAGGAGGCTTGCCAGAGGAACTAACTTCAAACCAACAGTAGCTCTGAAACCTGGTTCATTCTGGTGGGAAAAAATAGTGTAATGTGAAAGTTCACCTTTATTCAGACATTTGCATTGACTTGTTTGTTATCAACTCTCATTTTAACTGACGATGTAAAGCAGTGGACCAATCAGAAGAACTCGCAGACGGGGCAAGGATTGCATGCTTTGTTTATAGCAGCTGAATTACAACTGTTTTATTTGACGGCAACATTGTGGAGGAGTCACTTTTTAAAAGCTTTTCTGAGCACCGCATCTCTCATTGAAAAGATGCATCCTGTGCCTAACTGCAGTGACTGGCACATCTAATCTCACTGATATATATAATTTAATATTGTGCATGAAGCAATCACCCTATCCTCATTCATTGTCTGCAAGATGACAAGTGTTAAATGAGGACAGGAGTGTTCATTTGTACTGACTAAGAGTGGATAAATGGCATGCAATACAAATGCAGACTTCTAAGAGTATCTCCTTCAAAACTAAAACAAATCCCACCGACGAACATCTAAATTGCAGCCTGGACTGCACCAATCCAATCTGTTACATGTTATTTATTTTTTCTTTTATCAAAAGCTTTTTTTTGTATTATGCATAGACTCCCTCTGGATTTGGACTAATTCAAGATGAAGACAAAAGCTTGTATTGTGCCCTGCACGAACAATACAGGGTTTTCACCTTTAGACAAGAATATGTATCAACTCTCTTGCGCTGTTTATCAGTCCAATTAAAGTAATGGCCACAAGAATGCAAGTGCCAAATCTCTACAGAACAGACTGTTTTCAATCACAGCCTGTCATATTATTATTTTTTTGTAGCTCTCCCGTTGAAATCTCTTTTAAAATGTGACACCATTTCTGTATTGTCTCTAGTAGGTCAGTGGATTCTTCTCTGGACGCTTCAGGATTAGTTGCTTCTGAATCTGACACAAGCTGCCACTGCAATGGGGGCAAATCACACATGGATTGCTTTAGTATTCCGGACAATTGTTTTGTAATCTCTCTCCTCTAATTCATCACATTGTTGCCTGAAATTGCCTTTTATTTTTTGGGGCAGAGTGGGCTAGATAAGGGACATAGAATTTTTTTCCGTCTTTTAATGTTTGTTCTTTGAAACTTCATTCATCTGAATCCAAGGTGTTTGTTTGCTGATCTTTTCCTGTGACTGTGCTCAGATTTACCTCATTATTCAGAAGATGTATGCTTTATGATTATTTTATGTGTATGATATTGCAGAGTCAACCAATTAGAGTACAATAATACCAAGGTTAACACAACATGACGGTCCGGCTGTACATTATCCCAGTTATTACATGGTTACTGCTAAATAAATGGACTTGACATTTAAGCTGAAGTGGTTATGTGAGAAGAAAACGGCCATGAAGTAATGTTAGAGACTGAAAGAGTATACACTCACCGGCCACTTCATTAGGTACACCTGTCCCACTGCTTGTTAGTGCAAATTTCTAATCAGCAAATCACATGGCAGCAACTCAATGCGTTTGAGGCTAGTCACAACATGTTGCACGATGAGGATCTAAGTGTGACAAGGAGAAACAGATAATGAGTAATTGTAAGGCTTTTTTAAGATGCATTTTGTCCAGAATGGCTGAAAAATCATGAACACAGTTATTATCACTTGAACTAGTGCTGTCCCTAAATCAGTGATGAACAAACTTGTTCCTGGAGGGCAGGTGTCCAGCAGAGTTTAGCTTCAACCTTAATCAAACACACCTGACTATAGCTTTCTAGTGATTTTGAAAACACTGATTAGCATGTTCAGGTGTGTTTGATTAGTGTTGGAGCAAAGCTCTGCAGGACACCAGCCCGCCAGGACCAAGTCTGCCCATCCCTGCCCTAAATAGATGTGGGTTGGATTTGTAACATCAAAATATAAAAATGTTGTGATGCGTATTGCTGGGGGTGAATCGGTGGGGCAGTAGGTAGTGCTTTTGCCTCACAGCAAGAAGGTCACTGGTTCGAGCCTCGGCTGGGTCAGTTGGCATTTCTGTGTGGAGTTTGCCTGTTCTCCCTGTGTTCGCTTGGGTTTCCTTCGGGTGCTCGGATTTCCCCCACAGTCCAAAGACATGCGGTATACAGTATGTGAATTGGGTAAGCTAAATTGTCCGTAGTGTATGTGTGTGAATGAGAATGTATGGATGTTTCCCAGAGATGGGTTGCGGCTGGAAGGGCATCCGCTGCGTAAAACATATGCTGGATAAGTTGGTGGTTCATTCCGCTGTGGCGACCCCAGATTAATAAAGGGACTAAGCCGAAAAGAAAATGAATTAATTAATCAATGCGTATTGCTGATGTAAATCATATGCTTTGTGATATTGAGCTTATTTTATCCAAGAGACAGTTTTATGGAACAAAATCAATGCCAAAAGTATTGAATTAAGCTTGACGAATAACACTAACTGAAAAAAATAATGCATTGAATTAACAAGTGCTTGCATTTTAATGACATGAATTGCCAGGGTTTGTATTTTTATGTCCCGAAATTTAACATAGCTGTTTATTCAAGCTGTGAATATTTTAACTAAAAATATTTTGCACACATTTTCACACTTAAATTCAATACTTCATAATTCACCTTCCAAAATTCACTTCCAAAATATTCAGCACTGTTTAACGGTTAACGGCTTCTTCAACAAGCAAACGCAAGACGACGTGTGCATGGGCAAAGATGGAACAAGAGGTGAATTTATTATCAGCACACGCAGTGTTTGTTGTAGTATGTAATTTTAGTGCAGTGAAAAGTCTGACTTGACAGGCATTACAGTTCACCGGAAGCCGATTGAGCTGGCTGACTGAAAATAAAAAGGTCTGCATGTATATACCCCATTAATACAAATAGGGTAGGGTATATGCGTGTCTTGAAAGGTGCCTATAAATAAAAGATATTATTATTATTATTATTATTATTATTATTATTATTATTATATGCATTAGTATGGATAAGGACTTTTAACTTGTCAGTAACAGCAGACAGTGATCTTAGATCTATTGCTTTTCCTGCAGATCCCGGATCTAATGTGGAATATCAACAGCCAAATTTGAACCACTGAATTTATGGAAGCGAATTTTTTTTTCATTCAGTGTTACGGCATACCTGTCAACCCGCCTGTTTTTCCCAGGATTCTCCTGTATTTTACAGTTCTATCCTGCTATCCTCCTGTAAATGTATTTTCCTGTATTTCTCCCGTATTTTCAGTCTTTCTCTGAAGGATGGCAATAAACATTAAAGATCCCCGATCCTCCATATACTCAAGAAGTTATATTGAATCTATCAAAAACACTGCATGCAGCCTTGGTTGAGTTGCTAGCCTTTATGGTCTCAAAGTTATTATCATAAGCCTGAGAGCATATTTGAACAGTTGGTGGCTCTAGATGGATTAAGTTTAAGACTTCAAATTTGCTCTGATTAAAGTTTAGACTACTCTGTTCGCATATCTTTGCCAAATTTCACAACTATATTTTTTTAATCTGAAATTTACCTGATGTATAGAGCCTTTCACAAGCACACACAAATACGACGCCAGTTTCATTTTCTTTAATGTGTTATAGAGGGTAAATATCCACCTCATCCAGTACTCTTGTTGTTTACACTCCTATATCAGTTACTATTTCACTTCACACAGAGGCTGCAAATAATTCACTGCACAAGCAAACTGTCAGAATGAATCAAACTGAATCGCAAAGATTTTCAGGGCTTTTCAAAAACCCATTTGAACGATTACATCAACAGAGTGGATCATTCGCAAATGTGGTATCTTTACTTCTTATTCTAAATAGCTACTAGAAAACATGCATGACAATCCTGCTCAGATTTTATTAGCTAAAATGATTTTTAGGTCAGACCTCTTCATTGTCAGACAAGAATTTATCAGTAATATTTTACGGCACATCACAGCCATAAAAAGGCTCCAGCATCGCCACTGATATTGTCTGTGCTTTGAAACTGCTTCAAAAATTCTATTTTTAAATGCACCATAATAAATGAACAGTTATCAACATTTGAAGTGGCTTAAACCTTTTATCAAAGTTGTCCTAAAAGATCTTGAACAACATCTTTGATTATAAGATGCTCAAAGTTCAATGCAAAGGGAGATATTGCCTTTTACGGAATTAGCTTAGTAAAACCTACAGCAAACAAATTTGGGGACTACCAAATCCAGGCTAGTGAGATCTCAAGGGCTTCCAATAACGTGCATTCACCTCATGCACACACCCTGCACAGTGAAGGGGCGTGGCCAGAGGCGATGTAATATTATAGCAGAGAAAGCTAAAATGCCATCCAAACGCTGCTTTCCACAGAGCTTCTTCTGTTTCTGTATTTGTGCTTCCAAAGAACATGACAGAAAGAGAAAAGTGCTTAGTTTAATTTTAGTTATGTTCCAGAGAATTATAAAAAAGATATAGCTCTAACATTTGACAACGGAGAACTTCCAGAATCTCTCTCATCTCTGTGGTGGATTCGGCTAAAAACCTCCCCCAACCGACGAAGCTGTGGACTGTGAGCCACAACCTGTAAGTATTGGTTACAATTAATCTATTACATGAACAGTTTCTAGTATTAACGGTATGTTGTAGCGAGGACGTAAACAAGGATGTAAACAATGAGAAATGCTCGTTGGCACCGCTAACAATTTAGCTACAAATTCATATTCATCGGTCAAACTGCTGTAAACACCCACAACCTTCAGCAGTGCTGCATTGTTTCTCTATGCGACTGCTTTCCCTGCGTTCTACATCTCAAATAACAAGCTCGAAAAAGATATGAAAACGTTTCATATCACTTACACATGCTTATTCCGAATATATGTGTAAGACACTTATCAGATTTTATTTTAGAGAGCAGGTGTGGGACTCAGCTGTGTCCTCCTCATTTTCTCTCTGATTCAGACTGCTAACAGCTACTCTGACTGACAGTGGTTACACAGCTCAAAAGTGCAAGCTTGTAGAGGCATGACGTGGAGCCAATCCACAAATCACAGCACATTATCTTAGCTGACCAATCAGAGCCTTTTGAGGGTGGGCCTTTCAGAGGAACTAGGAAATATGACATTCGTTTTCATATAAGCTGAGTAGCTGTATATAATCAAAGTAAGATGTATGAAAAAAATAACAACCTGATTTTTCTACAAATGAAGCATGAGCACACATCGCTTTGCATCTTGTAAACACAGCCAAGCCTTGAAAATACACTGTGGACCATTATCCTACAGTAAAATCTGTAACCTGTTTTTCTTAATACATACAGTGAGTATACATTAACTATGCTTTTTATGCTTTTGTTTTGTTAACATTATTATGCTTATTTTTTTTGGTTTTGTTTTTTTTCCCTTTAAGTTATGCGCATTAGAGTTTTATGTTACATCTAATGCTGATAAATAATGTTTATTGAATTCTTTTATTTTCATGTATATTACCATGATGGTGTTTATTAGTTGTGTTAATGACACTGTGCACCTTCTACCGTAAAATTGTTACTTTTCTTTTAAACCCCTACTGTATTTTTAATGGTTAAATTCCAGTAACCACATCTAACCTAAGAATCATTTTGCCTGGTAATATCTGAGCAGCCTTGTCATGAATGTTTTATTTCTTTTACATCCCTACCATATTTTGTAAAATGATTTTTTATTGAACATTTTAAATTTTGAACTATGTACAACAAAGCCCAAAATCCACCCAACAGAAAGGTAACTTATAATAAAAACAGTAATAGGTACAAACTCAGGATTGAAACATATATCTGATACAGTCTCTCTCATATTTGACCAAAATTGTGTAGTTTTCTTACCTTTATTTTGGCCGTGGTGTATTCCAAACTAACAATGTTTAATAGGTAGAGTCTCCATGAAAGATCAGCTGAAGTAGATGGATCCAGCCATAGTTTCTGGATCGTAAATTTTTTTCTGCAGCAGTCAGAAAAATGGACAGAATCCTGCTTTGGTTTGATGGATTAAAGAGAGTAATGAATCGTCCAACAGGAGAAAAAGTAATAGGTCACATTGGATTCCCTATTTCCGTATTTCTAATGATGAAATTCCAGCAACCACAGCTTCTGTTTATTTTTTACCGTCAATTGTATTTCTTTTATTTTTTACATTGTGTGACACAGTAGACAGCCTCAGCCTCAGACATCACACCTCAGCCTCACCCACACGTCACTGCCCACAGACCTTTGGATAAACGTCTGATGCGTATGGCACTCTTTTCTGGAAACACTTTTGCAGATCCTCGGTCATCATCTGATTGGTTTAAATATTCAGAATATCAGGGAGTCGAGTGTGCAGCAATCTTTATCAGCATGCCTTGAAACAAGTCTAAGTGAAAAAAAAGCTTCTATGTTTTTATTGATGACAGTGCTCATTGAGAAACATATAACTTTCAGAGAGATTCACGAATCGGTGATTTACTGCCTGTGCTGCCATCTCTTATTGTAAGGATAACTTTGTGAAGATGAGCATTTATCAACTTGACTTTAACACTGGATTATTAAAAGTATGCTCACTGCATAAAAGCTTCAACCTGTGATGTTGACAGAGACGACGGTATGCTTATATTCTTTGTTTTTTTTTCAACTATTCTGTTGTTTTTGTCATAAAGATAAGAGAAAGGCATCATTCAAAACTGGCCTGCCTGCAGTCCCGACCTGTCTCCAATAGAGAATGTGTGGTGCATTTTGAAGCACAAAACCTGACAGTACTGTTTCCCACCTTAAGACTTGTTTGCGAGAAGAATGGGACAAAACTACATTCAGTCTGAGGTCTGGGTATGTGGGGCTTTGCTGGACATGGCAATACAGGAAATCGGTTTGTTCCTGCAGGCACTGCGTTCACTTCACCTCACCAGTGGGTCATGCTTTACAACCGAACCTGGCATGCTCAGCGCTCACTGTCAGCACTAAATCATCTGCCCTCTATCAGAGCTGCCAATGTGGCCACAGTCCAGCCTGCAATCTACAGAGCGGCCGTCCACATTTCCAGATGTGAAATGAGGATAATTAGGAGGATGCTTGCGTGCTTTCATGGGCTAAGTGGATCTCATGAAAATGGAACATCTAGTGCGAGTGAAATATTAGGTCGTTTTCCTCGGCAGGTGAGTCTATGGGTTGGTTATTGGCCTGTAATGTATTTTTTTTTTCATTGCGGCAGTGGGATTGTATTAGCCGTTTTTAAATCAGGTGGGATAGAGGCACTGATAAGCGAGCGACGGGTGACAGAGGAACAGGTATTAGGGGAATTGTGCTGGAGGACAGATGATGTGATGGTTTTGGGTTGGCAGGCCACTGCAGGATGGATGGTCAAAAGTTCAGTTCTCGCTCATTAGAGACGCTCACAGAGGGGTTTAGGGTTGTCTGTGAATGATTTACTGAGGTCTTGTGTGAGCTTTTGTCATTGGAGGTGAAGGGATGGATCGTAGCAAGGTCATCGGATACGGTCGTCCCTGCTGCCGCTCTGCAACAAATGATTTCTGTGAAATTTCTATTAGAGATAATTAGCCATGAATAGCATACAGTGATACATTTGATATTAAAATTGCCTTTAAATTATGAAAACCTGATGCACATGACCTACTACATGCCGTCTGTTGTCATATTGATAGATTTTCACATCTTTTTTTCATGAGCACCTGACCCTCAGACACTAGCACACTCTATTCTATTTATAGGCTGTGTACCATTTTCTTTTTATTTGAGAAAAATATAAATATGTGTAAAAGCATACAATAAAACATACATGCTGTGGCATTGCATTAATTTAAAGGTCACATTTATGGTCTTTAATGCATAGTCAAAGACAAAATTATTAGCCCTCCTTTAAAATTGTAATTATTTTTTGTTACATTGTGACGATTTTACATTTTGTAAGATTTAACAAGTGATGTTTAACACACAAATGGCATTTTTTTGCAGTATGTTCTGTTCGAAATTTTCTTCTGATGAAATTCTTATTTTTTTTTACTATGGCTGTAATAAAAAACATGCTAAGGTCAAAATTATTCGCACCCTTAAGAAAGTATTATTTTTTGATGGACCCTTTTCACAAGACTCTTATGACGCATTTAACGGTCTTCATAATGTTAAGTCCTTGAAAGTTTTTAATATTTTGATTTAAAAAAAAATAATAAAAAAAAACGTTTGAACGTTTATATGCACTTTTGCATATATGTAATTTATCGTCTTTGCGTCAAATTACAAAAAAATGAATTACCGCTACCGGTGTTTCTAATGCAGCGTCTATGGGGCGGGTAAGTAAATTTGACCTTGTTCTCTCCTCTGGCTGCCGTCATCAGTTTCACACTATTTTTTTCACTTTCTGAAAATCTTCATAACACCACCGTTGTGTTTTTCTTGTATTATTTCAGCTAATGAGATTGTAAAAAAGATATGTGTTGTACTCTCCCACTCACTGTGCTCTATGTTTACCCAACTATGATGACTTCTGCTGCTGAGAAACCCGGAAATGTGAAAAGGGTCTATTGCATATGAAACAAATCAGCGTTATCCAATGCATTGCCTAATTAACTTGAATTGCCTAGTTAACCTAATTAACCCAGTAATACCTTTATGTTGCCCTTTAAGCTGAATACCAGTATCTTGCAAAATAACAACTGAAATATCAAGCACATAATGGCAAAGATAAAAGAAATGACTTATTAGAAATTAGTTATTAAAACTGTTGGTTAAAATGTCTTTGGAAAAAAAATACCTTTTATCTGTACTTGAGAAATATCTGAAAACATTTTTAAAAAGTTCACAGAAGGGCAAATAATATTGTATGTATATGAGAATAGCTAACTGTATATAATAGTATTTTTTTTTTCAAGATTAACTGTGTACAATGCTTTCATTTAATCTTATATCTTAACTTTTGGTCATATAAATAGACAGATTATATATGCAATATAGATTGGCAACAGATTTTATGAATTTTATGTAAGCAATCTGTTACAAAGTCCTGGCTTTTGAGGAAGAGGATTGACTGGCCTGCCTTCAATCCCGACCTGTCTCCAATAAAGAATGTGTGGTGCATTTTGAGGTGCAAAATGTGACAAAGACCCTGTACTGTTGCCCATCTTACGACTTGTTTGCAGGAAAAATGGGACAAAATTACACCTGAAACATTTCATTACTTGACGTGTTCAGTCCCTGAATGTATTTTAAGTGTCGTAAAAAGGAATGGCAACATTACAAGTGGTAAATGCTTTACTCTTACAACTTTTTAAAAAAAATGTGTTGCAAGATCTAAAATTATTATAAAGAGCTCATTTATAAACACTGATATACATATATTTTGAAGATTGGTATAACTAATTAAATTCATTCTTAAAAATCCGTCCCATTCTAACTAATACAGTGAATTAATTTATTTAGTTTAATCTTTTTTTGCTATTTTTATCTAATAATGCTGATGACATTAAAAAAATAAAGGAATTTTCAGACAGGAAGTAGATTGTGGAACACTACAGTATGTTCTTATTTAAGGGCACTGGGTTTATTTTCAGGCCAAGCTGTCTGGATACAGAAGCTAAAATCAGCATGGTCTGACCAGTGTTCTGCCTGCAGTTTCACTCAGCAAACTTTCTGATGATGACCATCTAGCTGAAAACATTCCCAAAAGTTGATGTCCAACTATTTTAATCCATGAAGTATGATATGAAAACAACAAATGCAGGACAGCACTGTTTCTGTGGGAGCATTGTAATGTCTATGTATTCAGTGACAGGAACCATTAATATGGCTATATAGTAGGCAGAAGCTGTTTACACTTAATGGATGCTATTTTTGGTATGTGTAAATGATATTAGATGCAATTCACATGTAGTGTTGTGACAGATAGCATTTGCACCTCAGTATAATGTAGTTGGCTATATAATAAAATGGTTTGCAATCATTACAACATATTCAGTGTAGATATTATAGATAATTTTCTAAAGCCAGTATTAAGCTCTGCCTTATATGTATCTTATTCATCCCTATCATTAACAAACACACCAACATCTACTTATAAACTTAATCTGATTATCTTGCTAAGTAGTAAATACTTAGTATGTGTCTTTAAAGGTCCAGGAAAGGACACTGTTTAATTATGTATTTAATAGCTTCATTATCTCATGTGTATAATCGTTTCTCTGCATAAGTATGAACAATGACACAACATGAAACTGATAAAAGGAGCTACAGTATGTATGGACAAGTAGCATGATGGCTATATTCTGCTGCAGGCAAATGTGGCCCAATTCCGATTTATATGTATTTTTGGCATGACAGTGTGTGTCACAATCACCAGCGATCTACAGCCAGAGATCGCTGGTTGACACACACTCACATTCCATGAACTACAAATCTGCTTGTTAACGGACTACAATTCCAATCATGCAGCACACACACACACACACTCCTGCTCCAAGTCACCATCTGATTAGACTCTCTCAGCTGAAGCTGCTTCTGGACTGATTACACACACCTTATAAACAGCACACTCACACACACTCATTGCTTAGTATTGTTATCTGTTTTTGTGACATACAACACGCTTCCTTTGTTCCTGTTTTTCTGTGTTCGACCCTTGATATCTGTTAATCCTTGCCTGCCGCCAGCCTTTTGACCTTCCGCCTGTTTACTACTACGATTTTGACTACCTGAATGTATCTGTTTGCCCCGATGACCACTGCTATACCGACTTTTAATATTAAACTGCAATTGGATCCTCACACTGTTGTCTTTGTCACTCCCACCGTAACAGTGTGAACAGCCCAATCTGCTAAATCTGATCTTTTCAATTCAGATTTGTGCCACTTTAATATCTGGTATACAGTTGTGCTGTAATTCATGTGACTTTTAAATCATTTTCGATCGACATGTCATTATGTCGCATTCTGTCGCTGACCCAAAAAGTTGTGGTTGTTCGTTTTGGTTATTTTTTGGAATGACGAAGAAAAAATTGCATTACCAAAACCAAACCTACCAACCTAACTATGGCTGGGCGATTTATCGAACTGAGTAAAGCTGTGTTTTGTAGTAAATCTCCTCTAAATACACATAAAGAAACCCAGGGAATAATAATAAAAAAAAAAACAGTTGCCGAATAAATAGAAGATTTAACTGAATTAACATGATTCAAACACACAACTATACAATAGTCTTACTGAATTATTTATTTCATGCACTCGGATGTAAAGTTGAGGTGAGTTTGTTGTAAAAACGTGTTATTTTATGTTTCTAATTCCATGTGCAGTATCTACTACTGCCATTGTTCATTGAGAAGTGATACAAACTGTTGACAAAATGCAGATTGATTATATTGCTGTCATTATCAACAGATTCAACCAAACTCAAGTTTAAATCATTTTGTGTTCATTGTTTGCGTAGCTTACCTGCGAGTTTGACCAAATTAAACTCTATATAAACACACATGCTGGCAGTTTACTAAAACCGGCTTTACTGACAAAATGTGCATGAAAGTCACCTTGACCAAATCACCCAGGCCTGTTGGTTACAGTACATACCTACCCATCCACTGACCCATCTACACACACAAGCACCCACCCATCTATCCATCCATACACGCATGCATTCATCCATTCCTCCATCTATACACCCACCCACCCATCCATACATCCATCCATCTACCCACCCTTCCACCCATCCATCCACCCATCAGTTCGTCTGTTCATCCATCAGTCCATCCATCCAGAATGAAAGTCACCTTGATTAAATGACCCAGCCCTACTACCATCTAGAAAGACACTTTGATTAAATCACCCAGCCCTATCATCCATCAACCCTTCCACTTGCCCATCCGTCTGTCCATCCATCCATCCATCCATCCAGAAAGTCACCTTGATTAAATGACCCAGCCTTACTACCATCTAGAAAGTCACTTTGATTAAATCACCCAGCCCTATCATCCATCAACCCCTCCACTTACCCATCCGTCTGTCCATCCATCCATTTATCTATCCAGAAAGTCACCTTGATTAAATGACCCAGCCCTACTACCATCTAGAAAGTCACTTTGATTAAATCACCCAGCCCTATCATCCATCAACCCTTCCACTTACCCATCCGTCCGTCCATCCATCTATCCATCCATCCAGAAAGTCACTTTGATTAAATCACCCAGCCCTACTATCCATCCATCCATCCATCCAGTCACTTTGATTAAATCACCCAGCTCTATCATCCATCCATCCATCCATCCATCCATCCATTCAGAAAGTCACTTTGATTAAATCACCCAGCCTTACCATCCATCCATCCATCCATCCTTCCAGAAAGTCACTTTAATTAATTCACCCAGCCCAATCATCCATCCATCCATCCATCCAACCATCCATCCATCCAACCATCCAGTCACTTTGATTAAATCACCCAGCTCTATCATCCATCCACTCTTCCACTTACCCATCCATCCATATATCCATCCATCCATCCAACTTTTTTCACCAAACAATTGTCTACCAGCCAGGTTTCTTTTGTAATTTTCTGGCCCATTAAAAACATGATTGGCAGTTTAATTCAAGTAATAAATACCTGCTAGCACTTTCATTTCCACATAAAAATGTTTTATTTGCATTTTTTAAAAATCTGTATCTAACATATCATATACTGTAGAGAATTAGGCATTAGATCAAGTCCAGTTGTCCAGTTACCAGCTTGGCTACTTATTTTACTTTTATTTGTCTGGCTCAACAAGCTATTGGCAGGTGGAGTTATGCTGATGATACATGCGGCAAATAGCTTTTGGAGTTTTTTGTAAATAGCTTTTGCTAACAAGAAATCATCTGTACACTGGCCCACCATCAAATGTTGGCTTGTGGTATAAATGTGCAATCTTTAAAAAAAAAAAAAAAACTGGCTGAAATACTTGAAACACAAAACTGTACCCAATAAATAAATCAAAGACAGAACAAAAACACACAAATCTGGCAAAATACTTGGTTGGATGATCAGCAACAAAAATCATAAATCAAATGTTGGCACCAAAGCTTCAAAAATGCCAATTAATTATTAAAAAGCAGCAGTCAAACAAACAAACAAACAAATTAATTGATTAATATCAATTAATTAATAAATCTGCGCCACGGTGGCGTAGTGAGTAGCACGTTTGCCTCACAGCAAGAAGGTTGCTGGTTCGAGTCTTGGCTGGGTCAGTTGGCATTTCTGTGTGGAGTTTGCGTGTTCTCTCCGTGGTTGCGTGGGTTTTCTCCGGGTGCTCCGGTTTCCCCCACAAGTCCACAGATATGCGGTACAGGTGAATTGGGTAAGCTAAATTGTCCGTAGTGTATGTGTGTGAATGAGAATGTATGGATGTTTCCCAGAGATGGGTTGCGGCTGGAAGGGCATCCGCTGCGTAAAACAAATGCTGGATAAGTTGGCGGATCATTCCGCTGTGGCGACCCCAGATTAATAAAGGGACTAAGCCGACAAGAAAATGAACGAATGAATGAATAATTAATAAATCAATAAATGAAAGAAAGCGAAGTAGTACATATGTGACATCTTTCCAGACATTTCATTAATATTAGTTACGACATCTTGCAGGATTGGACATTTTCCATTTCTTTTACACAAGTAAAATACCATTACAAATATGGTGACTTAAATTAATATGATCACATTAGATTAAACTACATACTGTTTTTTTCCCTCAAAAACATACATGTGACTCTTAAAAAAAGGCTCCAGCAATTTGAAGATATGTAAACAATTGTCCACGTTTATAATATATACATGCATTAAAAAGCTGTCTTAGCTTCTCTCATTAAGTTGGTGTTAATTGTGTATTGTCTATCCAAAAATGCACGTCTTTTTAGAAAATAATGAGTAACCAAGATGAATTATTGATGGTGCAGCTGTCCTCCTGCGGTCTGCTCATTAACCACACAATCATCAGGGTGTTTTGCTAGACATGTTGAGTCTGGATGACAATTAAATCCTACACTTTAAAGACCTCAGATGGTTTTGCTTTTCTTAAAGAGTTCCATCAGGATTTAATCTATGTCTAAATGTGCCGTTAGGGAAGTCAAATACATTATTTATTAATAAATGAGTGCCCAGCTATGGAATTAGTTTGCCTTTTTATGTATGTACATCCTTGTATATCTTATGTATATATATTTTCTTTCTTTTTTTCTTTCTTTTCATCCACTCACCCACTCATCCATCCATCCATCCATCCATCCATCCATCCATCCATCCATCCATCCATCTATCCATCCATCCAATTGCTTATTTTTTATTCTTTATCAATTGATTACGTATTTATTTATTTATTTATTTATTTATTTATTTATTTATTTATTTATTTATTTATTTATTTATTTATTTATTTATTTGCTTGCTTATCTGCTTGCTTATTTGCTTGCTTATTTGTTTGTGTATTTATTTATTTATTCATTCATCTATTAATCTATTGTCTTTACTTATTTATTGATCTATCTTTTTTTATTTACTTATTTGTTTATTTTCTTATGTATTTGTCTATTTTCTTGGTATTTTCCTTATTTATTTGCTTATTACTTGTTGTTGTTGTTGTTATTATTTATTTATTTACCTATTTACTTATTTATTGCTTAATATTTATTTATTATTATTATTTTATTTTTCTTATATTATTATTATTATTATTATTATTATTATTATTATTATTATTATTATTATTATTATTATTATTATTATTATTATTATTTGCTTTTTTATTTTATTTATTGCTTAATTATTTATTAGTATTTATTAGCTTATTTATAACTTTTTATTATTATTATCATTATTATTATGTAATTATTTGCTTATTACTTATTTTTTAAAATTATCTATTGACTAATTATTTATTTACTTACATATTTGTTTATTTTCTTTATGTATTTTCTTATTTATTTACTTTATTTGCTTATTTATTATTATTATAATTATTATTATCATCATCAATAATTTGCTTATTTATTGTTATTATTATTTATTATACATTTATCATTTATTATTTTTTATGTATTGCTTATTACTTATTTGCTTTTTGTTGTTGTTGTTGTTGTTGTTGTTGTTGTTGTTGTTGTTATGTATTTATTTGCTTATTTATTACTTATTAATTCTATTTTTAATTAATTAACTTTTTTTTAAATTAATTAATTTATTTTTTATTCATCTTTCTTTCTTCCTACTACCACATACTACTGCTCTTCAATATGTAACTGTTTTGTTGCTTTTTATTCCTTTCAAATGAACATCATTAGTGAAAACGTTGACTCTAGGAGGCCTAGTTTTTATATAACACAGGTTAAATGGAGAAGATCTCTGTAGGCCAGAGAAAAGGAAAGGCACATGACACATGAGAGGCAGACGGAGCTTTAGCTCAGACTTTCAGTTGAGTGAATGTTGAAGGCAACGTTGAAGTAAACTGCACTACTGGGAGGATTGCGTGCAGATGTTGAAATCATCACGTAGATTGAGTGGGCCGCTGTGTTTAGGGACGAAGCAGAAGGCTGTTTCAAGTCTGTCTAAGAATTTGCTCAGAGGACTAGGGAGAAAACATACAGGCAATGTACAGTATGCAATGAGGTTTTGACAGAAAGCTTAGAAAATAATGGGAATTTTTTTTCCATGATGATGACACCTGTCCCTGGGTGACCAAAATATCTGATAAACACTCTTGATCTTACAAGCTGTCTAGCGTCTAGACAAAGTTTTATTGGGTTAAAATGAGAGAGTTGTGTTGTTTTTAGAGTTAGAGTAGGTTAATATATGGATTTTGGGGCATTAAATAAGGTCCCACATGAAAGAACACTAAGTACTTTAAACCGTAGGATATAATACGATGTAAAACATTAACAACAACGTACTAAAATAGAAAAGTTGACTTTTTTTTTTTTTTATTAGCCTGTGTGTTTCATTTATATTAATTGAATGACTTTCAGGTGGCAGAGTGACTCAGTGGCTAGCACTGTGCCTCACAGCAAGAACGTTGGCATTTTTGTGTGGCATTTGCATGTTCTCCCTATGTTAGCGTGGGTTTCCTCCAGGAGCTTCGGTTTCCCCCACAGTCCAAACACATGCGTTATAAGTGAATTGAATAAAATAAATTGGCCGTAGTGTAGGAGTGTGTATGGGTGTTTTCCAATTCTGTGTTGCAGCTTGAAGGACATCCACTGTGTAAAACAGTTTATTTTAGCCTGCAGTTGAGGGTGACACAGACTTTAGATATTTGAATGGACAGGTGATCTGACAAAAAGTGTGCAGAGTGATGTCATCAAAATCAATGACAACTGTAAGTATGCATGCATATCAGTACCTGTCATTTTGTAAGAAATAAAAATATGTAAAATGTGCACCTGCACATAATTCATTAGTCTAGTGTTTAGATTGTCAAGTACAAGTTCATTTGATGATGTGATGGTACATATCGTTACCTCAGAATAAATTGTCAATTGTAATAGATGTTTTGTTTAAAAAAATAGAAATGTAGCTTTTTCAGGCCCTCAAAACTCACTTTCACGTCTTCAATAAATCCTGATGCTCATTTATTCGACACCAGAGCACCACATTTTGCTGGTGCAGTCAAATCCACCCATACAATTAACCACAATTCACAGAAATATTTATTTGAAATTAATATATTTGACTTGGATAAAGCTGCGGTCAAACTAGAGTTTGAATATGCGGAATTCTGTCACAACAACTTAATCTTCCATAGTTAAATGAATTTGATAAAAAGTGTGCAACATTTTCATGCTAGAAAGCACATTTTTTTAAATGTGAGAACTAATTTGCTGATATGCTCCAATAGCCTCTTTAAATATGAGATCGATGTAGCGAATTTTTAGGAGCATTTAGGAGCATTGAAGGTAGACAGCGTTGTCGTCAAGGTGGCCAGAACGAACGCTTGACGCCTTTGGTGTGAACGTCCAGTTAAACATTAAAAATGTGATCGATTGCTCTATATTTTTATTTTCTGTACAGACATGTTCATGTTCTATTTGTCTCACACTATCATGTGATGTCATTTTGCAGGGCAGAGTTCACCCTGATTGAACTTTGCAACGTAGCGACATGCAAAACTTGTCACATGACCTTGCGTTTCCGGTCTGCCGCATTCACATCTGTATGAATAGAAGTGGGGTGAAAGGTGCAGTGTGACCACGACTTGACACTGTTATATCATCTGCCATTATTGTATTTAATTGACTAAATGCATTCAGTATTCATTGATGCCATTGGGGATCATTTGAATGTCTAAATCGATGAGCTATAACATAATCCAGTCGCAGGTGAGGTGGGTATCATTGATCATCTCCTAACAAGGCCACATAAAAAGGTCAAAAGTAGATTAGTTTGTAAGCAAACAATCAGTCTTCATGATCAGTGCTTTGGATCTGGGAGAAATGAGCTGACGAGAAGTCTATAGCAAGGCAACTGAAAAGGAGTATCTCTTAAGCAGCAGGGTTATTGCATGGGTTGCTCCCAGTCAGCAGTGGTAGGAATTGATCAACAGTGGTGTGAGAAACCACAAATCAGCGACAGGGTGTTCGCTGCCCATGGGCGATTGATGAAAGAGGGGCTGTACAAAAGGCTGTGTCTCAAGTCGCACAAAATGTTAATGGAATGTATGAAAGGAATGTGTCACAACACACAGTGCATTGCACACTCCTGTGAAAGGGGCTATGTAGCCGCAGACCAATCAAAGTGCCTATGATGACCTTCGGATGCCTTCAACAGAATCTGCAATGGGCAAGTGCATGCCAGAACTGGGGATTCTACACACATTGTTGAAGAACTGTTTGAAGAACAGGATGAAATGTTCATAGTGTTTCTCTGGCTTACATATTCCCCAGATCATAATCAAGTGCAATGTGGGATGTGCATTACTAATAAGCTTGATGCATAGTGGCTCTTTTTTGCAGCCTATAGAGCTTGTATCATCTGCTATTTACTTCTTAGTGTCATATAACACTGGACACCTTAGGGGTAGGGGTGGATGATTTCCTCACACGGCGGATCAACAGCATATTAGGCTGTTAGGTTGTCATAATGTTTGACTCAGTGTATGTTGCACTTTCTCGACTTAGAAGTGTATTGTTTTTATTTGGTTACTTTTTAAACTCTGGAATTAATCATTCTACGACTACTAACACGGCCATTCCTACCATTCATATAAAACTGTACTGAATTTAATTTGTATCACAACATATTTACATTCAAAGCTTCTATCGATACATTAGAACAAAGGTCATCAATCTCGGTCATGGAGGGCTGGTGTCTCTGCAGGGTTTAGCTCCAACTTGCCTGACCACACCTGCCTGAATGTTTCAAGTATACCTAGTAAGACCTTGATTAGCTTCTTCAGGTGTGTTTGATTAGTGTTGAAGCTAAAATCCACAGGACACCGGCCCTCCAGGAACAAGTTTGGTGACCCCTGCATTATAATAATAATAATAATAATAATAATAATAATAATAATAATAATAATGTGTTTTTAATGAATCCATGTACGTTTATTTTTCTGCTGCATATGTTATGTATGTAAAATGACTTTAGATATTATTTTACAGGTGCTATATAATTTATTATTATTATTATTATTATTATTATTATTATTATTATTATTATTATTAATAGATCGGAAAATCAAATAAAAGCAACCCTAAACAGTAAGTTTTATGGAGCCCCTATTATGCATTAAAAAAGGTCATATTTTGGTTTTAGGGGGTCTCCAAACACAGGCTGATATGCATGCAAGGTCAAGGGGCTTGAGTTCCGTGTCGAAATCACGCCGACACAGCTAAATACTCTTTATGGTGGCGAATCATTCAAACCACCTTGAGTCGACTCTTTTATAGATGAATCAATATTTTTAAACACTGTGCACTTTCAGATTTAACACTTAGCTGGATATTTCACTTCACTTAGAGCTGTGTCACACACTGCATGGAGGGTCATTTTCAAAAGCTCAAAATAGGGGCTCTTTAAGTGATGATTTACTCTAAAGTATTAATGAGTTAAAAATTCTGCATTGCGGATATCAAAGGGTAAAGAGTTTCACAGTTTAGGTTCCAATGAGGAGAATGAGGTCAGTGTGATTTTTGCCAACTAGGACATGTTCCTGGATTAACATCTGTGTTCATCCTGGAACAACATTCAAATCAGCCAATCAGAATTATGGGATACGTTTAGGCTTACAGTTAAGGTTATGGTTGTTATCCAACTATTATTCACCTCTGATTTTGAGAATAATTTAGCGTTAGGATTAGGTATGGATCATATTTCCGAACAAAAATGATGTTCCAGGATCAGCAAAGATCTTAATCCAGGATCGCATCATTGTACTTGACAAAATCACACCCACCTAATCATAACGCATCCATATTCAAACAGAACTGGAAAACATAGCAGAAGCTGAAATACTTACAATCAATTTGACCACTATTGCCACATTTAAGATGGAATTACTCAGAACTCTTGGAATTTTAATAAAATAACAAGATTAAAATGAAATTTGCACACATTTAGGAACAGTCAGGGTACACGTATTAATAATTGTTTTATTTAAACACATTTAATCAATTGCAAAATACAAAAAAGTCCAAATTACTGACTAAATTAGTGCTAGTGTTATTCATAAAGGGCCTACTCTTGAAATATAATGAATCTATCAGTTGTGACAGTGTGTTTAGGAATCAACCAGTCTGATTAAGAGATCAAGATACATCCTTAGGCTGAAGACATGTCTGCATCTTTTCCAGCCCATTTCCCTGCATAAATTGCACAGGATGTTTTTTTTTTTCTTTTCCTGCTGCCGTTGGTGTGATAAACCACAAGTTATGCAATCGTTATGAAATCGATTTAATTAGTTACCACGTAAGGATGTATGATCTGATGTGAATTCTCAATTGGTGTTTGTGTGTGTTCATTGGTAGGTTTTAAAGCTGCTGGATGTAGAGATGTTTGTATGCACGCCAATGCAAGGCAGAGAGTTTACGAGGAGCTGGGTTTATCTGCTTTTTTATGTGTTTTTGTAGACTGCTTGTTTGCTGATTTCGTTGTTTTTGTGACCTGTCCAAGGTCAACAGGACAAATGTAGCTGCTTGGCTACTGCCTATAGTAATATAGATAAATGAGCATTGATGTTGTCAAGTCACGTCTTAAGAGAGTTTGGGACAATCTGTGCTCAGCAGTTCTGTGCTGCATTTATTTCATTCTGTCAGGCAGAAAAGAAACAATAAGACTGTAGAAAAACGGGATAATTGGCTCACATGAAAATGCATTGCGTGATCTAATTTGTTTCTCTCAGAAAAAGAGAGAAATGTTTCATGTCCCAAGGCAACGTTACTTGTTTTTATATGATCAGCACATATTTTTGTTTCATCTCCATTTGCTGCTTCTCTGTGTGTGATTGCTAACATATGGTAAGTCAACTGAGGAAAAGCAGTTTCAAAACTAAATGAATAAGAGCCAAAAGAGCTTAAAAATGTGTTCTTATGATGCAGTAACACACATAGAACATCAACAAGCCACACTGGACATGTTAGAAACCTTACTGGACCTTGAACTTTCACTCTTAAAACAGATTTGGTAGCAATAAGCACGTGGTCTGTGTGGGCCTAATGCCCCGGTATATTGATGGGTACTCTACTTCTCAATGAGCACCATCTTTCGGATGAGATGTTACAACTGAGGTCTTGACTCTCTGTGGTCGTCAAAACCTAGGCATCTTGGCCCAATTTGCGCACCGGCCTCTGCCTCCTAACCATCCCCACATTATGACTGGCTTCATCACTCTTTATCCTCTTCACCAATCAGCTGGTGTGTGGTGTGCGGTCTGGCACAATATGGCTGCCGTCACGTCATCCAGGAGGATGCTGCACACTGGTGGTGGATGTATAAAGAGGTATAAAAATGTATAAAGTGCTTTAAGTGCCCCCCTCCCAGACCAAAAAAAGCAATTTCTGCCATCAGTTGTTTCACTAGTCCCATATTAAATTAAGTTTCTGACGAACGCAACATAAGATATAAGAGAGTAAATAAGGCATAATTAAGAAAGTAAATGGGGCACGGTGGCTCAGTGGTTAGTACTGTACTGTAGTACTGTACTGTATTGTACTGTAGTTATAATAGTTGCACAGTAGTTAAATTTGTCTAGACAATTTAAATAGAATAAATTTATCTTATTAGATAATATTTTTACACGAATTAACATTTGCAACAGGTTTAAAATAAACAATAAATAACTACATTATTTTTCTTGTTTGACAATTTACAGTGGTGGAAAGAGTACTGAAAAATCATACTCAAGTAAAAGTACCGTTACTTGCGCAAAAATGTAGTGCACGTAGAGTAAAAGTATCTGTAGTAAATATTACTCAAAGTATGAGTAATAAGTAGACCCTTTAAAAGTACTCAAGAGTAGTGAGTAGTGAATATTACCCTGTAAAAAAGTTGATGCGTTTACAGAATGTTACGTTTACACATCCCTGCACAAACAACATGTGGTGTATTCTTCCTATTTTCGTTCTTTCCTTCCAACCTTCCTTCACTTGTTTGTTCTCTCCTTCTTTCATTCATTCGTTTGTTCCCTCCTTCCTTCATTCACTCATTTGTTCATTCATATTTTTGTTCATTCCTACATTAGGTCCTTTTGTTCATTCATTAGTTTGTTCGTTCCTTCCTTCCTTCCTTCCTTCCTTCCTTCCTTCCTTCCTTCCTTTCTTACTGTAGCTTGTTCAGTCCTTCCTTGAATTCTTCCTTCATTAGTTTGGTCCTTCCTTCTTTCCTCCCTTCATTTGTTCGCTCATTCTTTCTTTAATATTTTTGGTCCTTCCTGCATTACGTTCTTTGTTCATTCATTCGTTCATTCCTTCTTTCCTTCCTTAGTTTGTTCAGTCCTTCCTTGAAACCTTCCTTCATTTATTTGGTTCTTCGATCCTCCCTTCCATTCCTTGTTCTGTCCTTCCTTTTATTTGGCCCTTCCTTCCATCCTTCATTCGTTCCATTTAGTGATTGTTTAAGGCTGTTTGGTGATTTCAGTCAGCATACAGTCGACATCCATAATTTTCAGTGACATGCAGTCTACAAACAGTCTCTGGATTATTGTGTGTAAAGATTTTAGGCATCTTCTTGGACATTTTTAATGTTTCCCAAAGGTTTGCTGCATTTATAAAGCGCCCATGTCTTGAGGTTGTTCAGTATGATGTGATTTAATTGGACAGGAATCACAGGACTGATTTTTCTACTTTAGACAATGACCATAGACAAGAAAGAAATAAAGTAGTGACTGCAGGTTGAAGGAAAGTAGTGGAGTAAAAGTTCTGACACTGCACTAAAAATGTACTCGAGAAAGTAAAAGTACACATTTTTAGAAAGTACTCAGTAAATTACAATTCCTGAGGAAAAACTACTCAATTACAGTAGTTTGAGTATTTGTACTTTACACCACTGCTTAATACAGATTAGACTTTTTTTTGAAAATGGCTGATCACATACTTACATATTACCATTAAAAATACCATTGTGACTGGAAATAATTAATGGTAGTAAACAAAACGAATCATGTTGTTTGAAACTGTACAATTAATGTATTTTTGAAATGTTTATATAAAAGGGCTGTCATGTTTGTTTGTTCAGTGCAGTTACAACCCCACTTAATAGAGAGATTTTCAGTATTAATGAGCATGAAACAAGCTGCAGCTGTACACATTTGTGAGAATGCAGCAGCATATGGAAATCTAACAGCTGGAAACAAAGTGTCAAAGCCTTGAAAAATGCTGCAATGTGACATGCTTTACTACATTTTAAACAGCTGTTTAAAATAGCTTTTTACATTTCCAGTAATAACTCATTTTAATACGAGTATTGTTCTTATATATTGTTCTCTAATATATTAAGGAGGATGTAAAGTACAATGCACCATATACATAAAAAAAAGAGAAATAGCCAATTAAATACATCGCAGAACTTCAAACAGGCATGTACAATTACATATACTTTTGAGATTAAATATTTTGGTAACACTTTATTTTGATGGTCCGTTAGTTGAATTAAGTTACACTGCATCTACATGTCAACTAATTCTCATTAGATTATAAGTAGATTGTTAGGTTAAGGTTAGGGTTGGGGTTAGGGTTAGGATTAATGTAAGTTGACATGTACTTGCAAAGTTTCTTATAGTCAGTTAAATGTCCATTGAAGGAGTAGTATCAGCAGATATTAAGCAGACAGTCTACTAATACTCAAATGGACCATCAAAATAAAGTGTTACCAATATTTTAGATATAGTTAGTAGATTCAAGGGTCACAGCGGAATGAACTGCCAACTATTCTGACAAATGTTTTAAGAAGTGGATGCACTTAAAGCTGCAAGGCAGTACCCAGTAAACACCCATACACACTCATTCACACACACTACAGCCAAATTTTGTTTACCCAATTCACCTACACGTATAGCGTATGTGTATGGACTGTGGGGGAAACAAGAGCACACAGAGGAAATCCATGTGAACACAAGAAGAACATGCAAACTCTACACAGAAACACCAATTGGCCCAACTGGGATTAGAACCAGCGACCTTATTGCTGTGAGGTGACAGCTCTAATCACTGAGCCACTGTGCCGCCTAGTTAGTTGATGTTAATATGAATTTGTTAAATTTGTTAACCATTCCTGAAGTTGTAACCTTTCTGTGAAGGGGAAGTAGATAAGTCTTTTTTCTTGTGATCTATCCCTTTAAGGGTTTTTTTTTTCTATAATAGGAACATTTATATGTGATCATTGATTGAACAAAATCTGTTAGAGTAATTTTTAGCAAAATAGTATACACATTTTTCACATAATCGGTCCTTATTGTATACGCGTAAAAATGTGTGTGTGTGGTTTTTTGACTTTTCATATTCAGCAAAGAATTACATGAATGATGCTAGTTATAGCCCATTTGGAAGTAGCCAAAGCGTGAGCCATTTTTTGTAGTGTTTGCATTTATGATCCTGTTACCATACAGTTGTTTTTTTTGGCAACATCAACAGCCTGAGGTATCAAGACATTTGTGCTGCCCAATAAATTACAAAACACTGGAGAGGACAAATTCTTCAGCAGGATGGTACAATTCTCATATTTCACCCTGAAAAGTAGAGAAGGCCAAGGTGCTCCATGATTGGCCAGCCCAGTCACCAGACATAAACATTATTGAGCTTGTCTGGGATAAGATGGAGGAGGCATTGAAGATGAATACAAAGAATCTTGATGAACTCTAGGAGTCCTGCCAGAATGCTTTCTTTGCCATTCCAGATGACTTTATTATTAATTTAATTGAGTCACTGCAGAGATGTATGGATGCAGTCGTCCAAGCTCATGGGAGTCATACACAATATTTTTTTTTTCCACTGCACCATGACTTTATATTCTATACTGCACATTTTTCAGTTTAGTGACAAGACTTTTGTCTAAGCAAAGTCAGACCTTACTGTCCTAATTAAATAATTAAAAAATCAAGACATGATCATTGTCACACCCTCGACTCGGCACCCAATCACCAGACACCACATACCACTCACGTGAACCTTCACCAGATTACTGATTTCCCGCACCTGTACCCACAATTACCAGAGCACTATAAAGTCTCACCTCTTCCAGTCACTTACTGTACTGGCTGGAATTGAAGTCAGATAGTTCTCCTCTTCGGCTCTCCCTATCTCTCCGGTGCTCTTCCGGGGATGTTCTATTCTCCCGTGGATGCAAACTGACCTGCTTAAGGGAAGTGACTGAATTTGTCTTGGTGTTTTGTCTGAGGTCTGATACTGACCACTTTAAACTGTGTAAGATCACTCTCCTTCTGCTACACCACTTGCCTGCTCCATCTCTAAGCTATTGTAACATTGGACAATAAATGCCCTTATGGCCCGTTTCCACTGAGTGGTACGGTACGGTTCAGTACGCTTTTATGGCCGTTTTCACTGTCTAAAAGCGTACCGACCCGCACCGTACCACTTTTTGGGTAGCCTTTGCAAAGGTAGAGCTAGACACGCAGCTGAACGCTATTGGTTTACAGAGATACGTCATTCGCTCATGCAACAAGCCAGAATGAAAACAAAGGAACCGGCATGTTTAAAATACACAGCCGAGACATTACACCGTAATAATATGTACATATAATAACGAGCCATGGTTGACCTGAGCTCAAACAAACCTTGTCGTATTCTTGATGAACAACCACAAAGCCAAGAAGAAGAGCAGATTCTTCCCTGTGCCCAGTAGTTTTTCATGAGCTCATCTAAAGTGCCCGTCGCTTTGTCGCTTGCGCTCACATGCTCTTCTATATTTGAAATAACAAACTTCTTGAGCTGATGATAATAACATGCGCTTAATTATTGACGTGCTTTAGAAACCCGATCCTTTTAGAAACAGACAAACGCGAGACTGACGCGTGCAAAAACAAGGAGAAGACGGAAAAAACAAAGAAGCAAATAATTTTTTTTCAGCAAACATGAAGAAACTGCTATGTTTAACTATTATCATCACCTTCTGGACTTTTATGTACTTGGAATGACGGGATTACTTTCTAACAAGGGGTTACATGTGCTGGTGAAAGATACAGATGAGAGGTTTGCACTGACTGTGGACTATATTTTGTGTTGTTTTAGAACCTAAATAAGGACTAAACGTATGTTGTGTGTAGTTTTTCTGTAATTGGTAATGTATATTGGTAATGTATATATTGCTTTTATTTATTTATTTTATATAATCGCAGACAGTCAGTGGGCTATTTCGCATCATTGATCTAGTTATAAGAAGGTCATGTTTATAGAAAGGCAAGTAATGAACATTTATACACAAGTATTGATGTGTATAATAAAGCCTTTGTTTTGTGAGAAGTGCTTCTTATATGATATATGAGTGACCTGTACAGCTTTACTGTAGACATTTCCTCGAGCGAGAAGGACGTCGACTGAAACATTCTATCGGACACCACGCCCACCAAAAGAGTACCCTTGACACCCTATTAACAGTGGAAATGCAAGCCTGATAAAGGTGACCTGTACTGACCCGTACCGTACTGTACTTTACTGAAACTAGCCGTTAAAGAGTTATCCCTCTTTGTCTTCCTTGTGTGACCATGACAATCATATTTTATTTCGTGAAAATAAGCGTAATCTAGTGGACTTTGCCTTTCATATAAGCAACTTCTGATCCCAAATTATCAACTATATGACAAGTTATTATTTGTTCTTTGTAAAACATGGATAGGTAACAAGACTTTCATCAGGTAGTATATGTGCACAGCAAGTAGGATAAACTTTTGGTAAAAGTTCACATTATGTACTACTGGCTTATTGCCTGCCTATTATCAAGATATTAAATGTTTAGGTAGCACTTTTTTTTTTCATCTGTTGATACAGACATTCAACAGACATTTAACTGACTATAAGAAACTTTGAAAGTACATGTCAACTTACACTAACCCCAACCTAACAGTCTACTTATAATCTAATGAGAATTAGTTGCAAAGTAACTTAAACAAACGGACCATCAAAATAAAGTGTGACCAATGTTTATTAGCACGTATAAAGTATCTTATTTTACATCCCTAATCCTACCCAACACCTAAACCAAACTGCTACTGTACTAACTATTAATAAGCAGCTGTTAATAGCATGGATTGTGCAATTTTAATAAAGTGTGACAACATTTTATACGATTAGAAAATAAATGTGCAAATGCTATGGTGGAAACACATTTACTGAATAAATTTCAGCTTGAGCATTAAAAAAGAAAACAGATCATATCATAATAAAAAGAGGTCCCATGGGATGGCACTAATGACAAAACCACAATGTGAAACTTCTAAAATGTTGTTTTGGTCATTAATTCTGTTTTGGACATGAATCTAATTTGGATCTTTGGAAACATAGTTATTGTCATTGATGAGCGCTGTCAGACCACTGAGGCAGACAATTTGGCCCTTCAAATTATTAGTTAGGGACTCATCCTCATCAGTGTTTATGAGAGTTACATCTTTGTCTCAAATAAAGTTTAACATCCCCTAAGCTGTGCTTCTGAGATGCCCTAAAACATTTAGCTTCTTGTAGATGATGATAGCAGGCACTTTAAATCAAAGCTAAACCCTCATCCAGAATGACAAGTCTCTGAATCCACAACCCGCAGCACAGGTCAACCTTAACATATGGAAGATTAAGTGAGTCTAAAGGGAGAAAAGAAAGAAATTGACCCCAAAAGACAAGGCAAGTGTTTGTGACCTTTTTATGACTACAGAAAAGGAGAGACAGGGAGGAGCTGCAATAAAAAAGATGATGCCTTGAAGTGCTCCAGTGAAGAGGGTAATAAGCAGGAAAAACCTCTTGTCACGTGATCGCAGCCAACAGAGACGTACAAGGAGAACAAAGAATATGAGGCAAATGAAAAAGAAGAAAGATTCAGATTCAAGGGCAGTGCTGAAAAGTGTCTTTCAAGTTCAATAAAAAGTCAATTCGCTAAAAGTGTGCCATTTTCTCTATTGACAGATGGAATTTGACCTATTCGCCTGGGTTATTGATTCTTAGAGGCATAACCGACCCGTGGCATGGATGAGGTTATGTAGGGCACAGAAATCGGAAGGTTTTTTTTTTTCTTTTAAGAAATCGGAAATGCAGGTCTCATGACTAGTGGGCATCTCACTGCCATTTATTCATTAAAAATGTATTCATACCAATCAAAATCCTTTAATAAAATATTGGTCTTTAAGTGTTGCATGTTATATTTTAATTTATTACATGGTTTGTTGAAATTCTTGATTCTGATTGGCTGGAGGGTGTGCATTATTTTCGTTGAAACGCACAGGTAGTTCCAGTCAGTTTTGATCACAGTTCGAAATAAATGCGCTTCTCCCAAATGTTTACTGTTACCATAGCAACTCGCATGTGCTGCACATGAAACTGCACATGAGAGCTGTTAATGGCGGACGGGAAATCCGCAAAATTAGAAAAATACTCATCAACTATGCCACAAAATCAAGTTTTAAGAGTTTTTCAAGCGAGAATGTAGTTATTTTTAAGTCAAATCGGCAGTTTATATGTATGAATAGCACATCTTTAATAATGTTGGAAGCTCCAGGCGGTCAGCGGCAGCTCCACGAACGGCTCCCCCTGAGGGAAGCTTTATGTCGGCCAGAGAATCTCCGGTTCTACGCCGCTGGATCTAATCTCTTGCATCTCTGTCGTTAAAACGGGATATATAATCAGTCTTTGGAGGTTTGAACCTTTTTTTTTTTTCTCAGGTGTATTTTTTTTTGGCAGATCACAAAGATAAGTTTCATAATTAATCTATGACTGTAAATAATCTAATATTACACTGATCCTGCGTGTTTGGCTGATTGCTTTTGTTTTAAAGAAGATAAATAAAGCAGAATGTTTTTCTACCTGTCCTGATATGTTTTTTCATTATGCAAAATGTACCTATATTTAACAGCAGAGATTTCTGAAATAGACTTTTTTGCTTCAAAGACTCTAGAGTACACTTGACTTGAAAATGCATAATTAATTGATATGGTACCTTTTATAAGGTTTGTATATTTATTATGAAATATAAATCGCGGAAATTCTGCTATACTGTAGGTAGGCCAGCTTTCGCAGTATTAAAGGTAATGTAAAGGGGGAAAAAAGCCATTATACAGATCCTCCCTCATCAGAGAAGTGGTAGAAAGACAAAAGAAACGTGTGACTGGGAATGTCTTATTTGTCCACTTGTGATCGGACTTATGAAATCGCATCTTAATAATATTAGCAGGTATAAACAGCACGCACATGCTCTCTCTATGTCTGTCTGCCTGTCACAGCTGAATTAGTGGAGGGACTAGAAAATCTAACATGTAAAAAAACTGACAAAAAAACTGACAAATATTGCTCTGCAAACAGCAAAACTGTTTTAAACTTAGGCCTACCTTGGCAAATGACCATGGAATATGCGGGATAATCAACAGCTTGCTCCTCCGCTGCGTGTCGTGTGGTCTTTTGCCTCCACGTCGTGCATTAAAATCCTTTAACGCATGGCAAGCCGTTGATTATTATATATATTTATGTTTGTTTGTTTGTTTCTCAGGAACCCCCAAATAAAAATCTAATATATAAGGAAGTGCGTGCTAGTTACATACAAGTTCGTATTTGGATTTCACATGTATAAGATATGTTATACAGGCAACATATATTTCAAAATATACTGGCAGCTAGCTCTCTGCAACTCTCTTATGGTCGCCCACTGAAGCTAAGGAGGGCTGCGCCCGGTCAGTACCTGGATGGGAGACCACATGAGAAGACTAGGTTACTGCCGGAAGTGGTGTTAGTGAGGCCAGCAGGGGGTGCCCAACCTGCGGTCTGTGTGGGTCCTAATGCCCCAGTATAGTGATGGGGAGTCTATACTGCTCAGTGAGCGCTGGATGAGACGTTAAACCAAGGTCCTGACTCTCTGTGGTCGTTAAAAATCCCAGGATGTTCTTCGAAAAAGAGTAGGGGTACAGTGGCCAAGTCTGCCCATTGGCCTCTGTCCATCATGGCCTCCGAACCATCCCCATATCTTAATTGGCTTAATGACTCCTCTCCACCAATCAGCTGGTGTGCAGCCTGGCACAAATTGGCTGCCGTCACGTCATCCAGGTAGATGCTGCACACTGGTGGTGGATGAGGAGATCCCCTTTTGTGTAAAGTACTAGAAAAGTGCCCAGAAAGCGCTATATAAATGTAAGGAACTATTATTATTATTATTAAAATATTGACAAAAAATGTCAGTTACACACATTTGGAACTGGAAATATTTGTCCATATTGACATGATAGCATCACGCAGTTGCTGAAGTTGGCAGATTTGTTGGCTACACATCCATGATGTGGATTTCCTGTTCCATTACATCCAAAGGGTGCCCCATGGGATTGAGATCTGGTGACTGTGGAGGCTATTTGAGTACAGTGAACTTGTGCTTTATGACATGGTGCATTATCCTGCTGGAAGTAGCCATCAGAAGATGGGTAGACTGTGGTCATAAAGGGATGGACATGGTCAGCAACAATACTCAGGTAGTCTGTGGCATTGACAAAATGCAATTGGTAGTAATGGACTCAAAGTGTTCAAGGAAAATATCTCCCAAACCATTACACCACGAGTACCACCAGCCTGAACTATTAATACAAGGATGGATAGATCCATGCTTTCATGTTGTTGACACCAAATCCTGACCCTACCATCCGAATGTCACAGCAGACATCGAGACTCAACGTTTTTCTAATCTTCTATAGTCTAATTTTGGTGAGCCTGTGAGAACTGTAGCCTCAGTTTCAGATGGATATGGGCCAGTAGCCTACTAGTAGGCTCAGAAGGCTGTTATCATTCATTCACATGGTAAATCAGCTACAGATCATACACAGCTTTGTAACTAGTGGATGTTTGCGTTACTGTTGTCTTTCAATCAGCTCGAAATAGTCTGGCCGTTCTCCTCTGACCTCTGGCAACAACAAGGCATTTGCACCCACAGAACTGCCGCTCACTGGATATTTTTTATTTCTTTTTTAGAGATGGTTGTGTGTGAAAACCCCAGTAGATCAGCAGTTTCTGAAATACTCAGACCAGCCCGTCTGGCAACAAAAACCATGCCACGTTCAAGGTCACTTAAATCACATTTCTTACCCATTCTGATGCTCGTTATGAACTGCAATAGATCTTTATGCTAAATGAACAAGTTACCTAATAAAGTTAGTGTATAGATAAAAGAAATCAGTTATTAAAACTATTTTGCTTAGAAATATGTTGAACCTAACCACCTTTACGTTAAACAGAAATTGTGGGACAAATATACAAGGGGGCTAATAATTCAGCAGGGCTAATAATTATGACTTTAACTTCATATATGTACTGTACAAATTCATAATTCCAATGCTTAAAAAACATAGAAATGGCCATTTTGCAATATTTTTTACAAACCTGACATATTTATATATGTGAAATCCAAATTAGAACTTGCATGTCATCTACTGTAGGTAATAGCAGATCTTAATATGGGACAATCTGTTTGAAATATAGAGAAACACTTGTTTTACAGAGAAAACCAGCGTTTATGTTAAACATATGATCATAAATAAATCCAAATGCTACACTATACAGCATCACAAGTGTCATATAATTTGGTGAGACGCGACATTGGAATGTTTGCCACAGCTATTATAAACTCACACCGATTTGGAGCTGGTTAGTCTAAAATCAGTAATATTCACTGCCTGATTGAGATACAATTTAAAGTGGGTCTCACACTTTACAAGAAGCATTGCATCAAATTTCATTGTTCCGCACCATCTTTTTAAAATATAAAAATAATAATGACAACAGTATTTTTAATGGATTTTCTATTCTTATGCTGCTCACAACGACATTTCATCTCGTTTTATGCTAACAACTATATGAATGTTTGGGTCTATTTAAAGGACTATGTTTTGATTAAATTGCATTATCGATGTTGTAAATGGAATCTCATGAAATTGACAGTAGTCACACCACACTTTCACCAAATGTTTATCGGTGGCTGAAAAACACTTGCTGCGCATGTAGCTCATGTATCAACTGAAAGACTACATCAGGGATATTCATTCATTTTCTCTTAGTCATCAGGGTCACCACAGTGGAATGACCCACCAACTTATTCAGCATATGTTTTACGCAGCGGATGCCCTTCCAGCTGCAACCCAACACTGGGAAACACCCATACACTCTTGGATTCATACATACACTACGGCCAATTTAGCCTCTTTCAGTTCACCTATACCGCATGTCTTTGGACTATGGGGGAAACCGGAGCACCCGGAGGAAACCCACACAAACACGAGGAGAACACGCAAACTCCACACAGAAATGCCAACTGACCCAGCCGAGGCTCAAACCAGTGAACTTCTTGCTGTGAGGTGATTGTGCTACCTACTGCGCCACTCTCAGGAACATGTATATCCTTAAATACTCTTTATAAAAATGTTAAAAGATTAAAATTAAAAGACCATCAATGACAATGATACTATTTTATTGGGTTCTGATCCATTGCTTTTAAGATTTGTTTGTAAAGTGTCATTAAAGGCTTGTTAATTAGTATTATTGTTATTATTATTATTCATTCATTCATTTTCTTGTCGGCTTAGCCCCTTTATTAATCTGGGGTCGCCACAGCGGAATTAACCGACAACCGACATTTTACAACCCATCACTGGGAAATTATTATTATTATTATTATTATTATTATTATTATTATTATTATTAT
>CAIGQQ010011877.1:398713-419207 GCA_903798035.1 Danio albolineatus | reverse complement strand
ATATATATATATATATATATATACAAAGGGGGGCTAATAATTCTGACTTCAACTGTATATCTATTGAACATTGAACATGTTTATTGGATTTTTTCAAGTTAAATGCAACATACAATAAAGTACAGTAGATAAATAATAAATAATAAAATAATAATAAAGTACTCCTCTACATGGCCCAAACCTCCAACCCATGAAAGATAATATTTTTTTTATGATTTTTCATGATTTAAATCACATTTCAATAAATAAGATTTAGCTGCTTGTTCAAACTACTTATTTAAAATGAACTGAAACAGGATTCTTGAGATGTTTTTTGAGACAACTAAGTTGTTTTATGTTCAATCCACTTTTAAGTTAACTTAATCGATTTGTGTTGGGACAATATGAATGAATTGTGTGGAACCCTGCATTTTTTACAGTGATAGGGACTACGGTGATACAAAATCTATGAGAGAAAAATAGACTGATTAAACAAATTTCATTTTGAACTAATCTAAAATTGTACAAAGAAAAAAGAAAAAAAAAACGTATAAACGTAAATGATATAAATTTCAGATAGACAACAGCAAATTGTATAAACATGTTGATCATTATTTTATTAATTGTCTATCATGAATAAACAATTCTCTTTAGTTAATAAAAAAAAGTATATTCCTTTTGAAAATTGTTCTGTGCAGTACAAAATTCCACCGATTAAACAAGCATCAACACTGAAGACATATTCTGTCTGACAGAAAATATGATTATTCTGACATGAGCTAGTATACTGAATCAATCAACTTACATATTTCTTCATCCACGTTGACATTGAAGTCATCACAATGCCTTGTGTTTACTTCTGGAGCATTAGTGAGGGTTTAAACCTTTTTTAGCAGTTGTGTTTGAGTCCCTCAGTTATCCTCAGAGTGAAAAGATGGATCTCAAAATCAAGTCACTTCTGAAAAGGATTCAAATCTCCAGAAAATGCTGAAAACATGGAGGAATATCAGTCTGTTGAACTCTTCAGAACAAACAAGAGACAAACAAAAAAAAAAACACTTAGATCATCAGTAAACCGCACACATTACTGAAAACTAAGGGTATGTAAACTTTAGCAGAGGGTTAGTTTGTTTTGTGAACTATACGTAGACACCTTTTAAGTACAATATCTTACTAATAACATGCACTTTGTAAATATTATTCACATTTTAACAGATGTTGTTGACGATGTTAAAGGGTTAAGGGGTATATAAACTTATGAGCACAACCATTTACATATATAATTAATTCAGTAAATACCGTATATAGAAATAAGTTTATACTTAAATATATATAAACATTTATTGTCAATTAAATTTTCTTTCTTTCTTTCAATTTACACATTCCATTCTTCATCGCCATCCTTCGCGATCATTCTCCATTAACACAGTTCTGGGGCAAGCAGTAAACTTCTGAGGGGGGTTTAAACTGACTTTTAAGTATCAGTAAAATACTTTTAATATTTTTAAACAGTTAGACATTTCAAATGTGTGAAAAACACATACTGTATTAAATTGTAAGATGACATGTAACATAAAACAATGATAATCAATTTACATAATTGACACTTTTGATGCTTTAAACTAATTTCAAATTATATGTTTTATTATTTATTTTGTTTCTATAATTATGGTTTAATGTAAATTTCTTTTTGGTTGTGGTAACAGTTTCTGTGGTTGTGGTTTGGTGTAAATTTATATTTGTTTCTGTTGTTTTTGTTATGGATTTGATGATGATTTGATGTAAATTTGTTATGTTGGACCCCAGGAAGAATAGGCACTATGTTGGTAGTGGCTAATAGGGATGTAAATAAACACATAAACTCTCAGTTTCTTGGATGGAGACATCGCTGCATGTCGTTTCATCACAACAACTTGACATTGATACTTGAGTTGCAGACACCCAATCAGCAGTTCATTCAGTCTTCACACCGCATGCTCGGTCAACTCAAGTGAGATTTACAACATTCACGGCCAGCGTCTGGTCATCGATCTTGACCTCTGCGAAACTCGGAAATAAAACAATCAACAGTGCGTTAATAATCGCGAGCGAACACACAGATGGATCAAGAGTTCAGTTCAGAGAACAATTATGAGGAAATGGACCCCAGCTGCAGAGCGAATGAGCTTTAGATGAGCGCTGAGCTCTTGAGTATGAAAGAGCACAAATGGCTGAAGTGACATTGCCAAGGTCACATGCAGTAGTGCCAGGAAGTCCAGCTCTTTAATCATGAGACTCTCCAACGTCTGGCCCGCGGCCTGAGCTGAGCCTCCCTCCTCGGTATATTTCCAAAGGGTCCTTGAAGCCATGGATTTTGGCTCTTTCCACGCATAGATGTGTGCCAGTATCATAAAAACGCCTCTGCATATAGGGTGCTTTACAACGTCCTGTCAGACCGAGACAAATGTTCTGTCCGCTGGGCTCTGCGTTATCAAATCATCAGAATATGAAAAGCATCTGCACTGTAAAGAAAACAAAGAAAAAAGAATCAGTCAAATTTACAGTGAAAAAAAAATGGCAGCTGTGGTTGTATGTAAACCAGTGGCATAGCCATGGTTGTGCCAGCGTGTCCAGGGGTATGTGGTGTACTCAAAAATAGCCTAAGCAAAATTATTTTTAGGCTACAGCTCAGTGATACAAGACTGGATTCTAAACTTGATTGTTGTCTACTTAACAATCAGGGTTTATACTGTAAGCCAGATCTGGAGCCTGTAGTCCATCTGGCACGCTCATGCTGATCAGAAAATTGCTGTCAAATTAATTTTAGCCGTAAAGGTAAATCAGATGGTTGCCAGTGATTTTGACACATTGTTTTTCAGTAAGTTAGGCTTAATTTTATGAGAATAATATATAGTTGAAGTCAAAAAAACTCTTTATTACCTTTCCCAAATTATGTGTAACAAAGCAAAGATTTTTTTTCACAGTATTTTTATAATATATATATTTTTTCCTTTTAGAGGAGATCTTATTTGTTTTATTTCGGCTAAAATAAAATCTGTTTTAAATTAAAAAGTAAAAAATAAAATCATTTTAGGGACAGTATTATTAGTCACTTTAAGAAAGATTATTTGTTTTGATTGTCTGTAGAACAAATCACGATTATACAATGACTTGCTTAATAACCCTACCCTGCCTAGTTATCCTAATTAACCTATTTGTAGTTAAGCCCTAAATGTTACTTGCTGATGTTAAGCTTAATGTTGAGTTGAAAAATAGTATCTTGAACAGTATCTAGTAAAATATAATGTGCTGTCATCATGGCAAAGACAAAATAAATAAGTTATTAAAAATTAGTTATTAGAAATGTATTGACAAAAATTGTCTCTCCGTTAAACAAAAATTGTAGGAAAAATATATAATTCTGACTTGTAAAAATAATATAGTCAGGGCAATGCACACAAAGAATAACACAGTAGACTACACAGCACAAAGCCCAAACTTCTTGTATGTTTGCTTTTATTTTAAAATCACTCTAAGCAGACTTTTACATGTGTAATCCTGTTCTGCTATGCTGTTTTCTCAAGTTAGGACACTTTTTATTTTTATTTTTTGTTGTTGTATTCTTTTGGTTTTAAAGATGATCGGCCTGCAAGTCAAGCTTGATGGATATATATGAAATTCAGTAGAAGTCTATAGTGTGTTTTTTTCAGCAGCTCAACCCCTTAATGCAGGTAAAAATATTATCATTTTTGAAAATTGTGTTTTTAGGCTATGCTGCTATTTGCTGATGCAAAAATGACACACCAGAAAATATATGGTATACTTTTAACGGGTCAACTGGCAGTTATTTGTTTTATGTTAACATATGTGAGCTCATAGCTGTAAAAATGTAACCTGAAAAACAAAAGTTATTAACATTTATAATATATGAACATTTTAAAATAGATCCTTTTATAGATCGCCACAGCAGAATGAACCACCAACTATTCCAGCATATGTTTTACGCAGTGCATGACCTTCCGTCCACAACCCAGAAACCTCATACACTATGGCCAATTTCAGTTCATCCAGTTCACATAGTGCATGTCTTTGGACTGTGGGGAAACCAATGCACCCGAAGGAAGCCCACATGAACACAGGGAGAATAAGCATACTCCACACAGAAATACCAACTGGCCCAACTGACTCGAACCAGTGACCTTCTTGCTATAAGGTGACAATGAAAACCACTGAGCCACCGTGCTGCCCTCAAAATAGATCTAAATGAACAAATATATAAATGAATGAATGAGGGGTTTTCAAAACCATCAAACAGACAACTTTTTTATTTTATTTTATTTTATGTCTTTAAAATACTGTAATAATGAAAGTAAGAAATTGAGATTCCTGATATCCATGTCAAGTTCAACATTAATAACTGATTCTACAATTATTTATTTGCACACAATCTGACAATAAATGTGGTACACCATTTTTTTAGGCACACTATTTTCTGGTTATACTAGTGACGTAAACCATTTTTTTAAAATTCATTTTTTACAGTAAACTACTGTATTTCATTAATTTATTGTGTTACACCAATGATTTGAAGTGTTTATAGTCTTCTACACATCAAACCTTTCTTACACAAAGGTAAAAACATAACCATAAGCAAGTATAGATGAGAAAGTCACATGATGAGTCAAAGCTCATCAAAGAGAAACATATTAATGATATATTAATAATATAATAATATATAATTATATAATATAATTAATATAGGTGCTCAGTGTCATTCACACAAATATTAAACAACATCATGGTAACATATCAAATTAAAATTAAAGTATTTATATATGAATTCAAACACATATCAAATTAAAGTAATTCAATAAATATTACTTGTCAAAATTAGCTGTAACATAAAACTCTAATGCAGCACTTCAGCACAAGGGGGTCTCTGCGAGCTCTGTGGGGGTCGAGTCATATTTAAAAAAAATTCAGCACTGGACAATCAGGAGAAGGATCATGTTGCCTTAGTTAATTTTATTTAAAAAATTGACAAATTTGTAATTCGTCCTCCACAAAAAAGGCTCTCTGATTCACCTTCAGCAGCTATACTAGACCCAGGTCAGGAAGCTCCAAGCATTTCTGGTCGCAGCGCTAGCAGTACTGGAAACATGAAATGCAGGAAATACCAAGATAGGTACCTGAACTATGGTTTTATTCCATTTTCTCAAAGCAAAGAGTCCCTGACCCAGCCACAGTGCATTATCAGCGCCAAAGTTCTTGCTAAAGAATGCATGAGGCCATCCAAATTAATAAGACATTTGCAGACTACTCATCCCCAATAACGCTAGATGTACCTAATACAAATGGCCTACTGATGTTTTGCTTTATATTTTACATTAGGCAATTATTTGTGCTTAAACATATCTAAATATAGTAATAAACATACCATTTGATTGAAAACATTTTTTTTTGTCATACTTACTGCAAACTTATACGAGCGATGACATCATCAAATGTGGAGGGCATCTTACAATATTTTCCAGTGGAAAAGGGTGTCTCAGGCAAAAGGTTGGGAACCACTGCTCTAATGTGCTTAACTGATGATAAAAAAATAACTATAGCAATGTCAACAATAAAAACAAAAAAGGACACTGTCATGCAGGAACTTCTAGGAAAGTCAATTCACGGTTACTCAACCTAACCAACTGTTAACCAGATCCTTCATCTGTTAATCAGATTTTTACTGTAGCATTTTTACTGTTGAAATCTCAGCCGTTTTTTGCAGTGTGGGTTTTCGTCTATATTCTTGTCTCCGGTTTTCTAATGTAAACGTGTTGAGGTTTATAGTTTTAGCGAACCATGGTGCTCTTGCAGCACTTACAGGTATTTTTATAATCCTTACATAATGTACTGTATCCTCAGGCTGAGGTATTCAAGAACACCTTGTTATGCAGAGGCTTGCAGGATATTTGAAAGCCAAAAAGACATAGTAAAACATTTTCATAGCGCACTCATGCCGTTTGTTTAGAGGTTCAAGGCAGGAGTGAGATGAGGAAGCTGGGTAATGAACAGTGCATAATAAGACTGACAGTAAAGGACAACTGATGAAACAACCAAATGAAAAGAATGTGAATAAAAAATGTTTCAGGGTTTGCTGGCAGTACTGTGAAAGTCATTGGGTGCAATGTTGCTTTTAAAAACTCAACTGCGTTCAATTATGAAAGGTCTTAGGGGTTGGAGAAAATGATCTAGTAACTAATCTTTGACTAATCTGCTTTTAAATCTCACTTGATGTGTGAATTAAAAGAAATTTATTGAATTTAAATTACATTGCAATTAATTCTCATTAGATTATAAGTAGACTGTTAGGGTTAAGGTTGGGGTTAGGGTCAGGGGCGCCTGCAGGATTTTATTCCAATGTACGCACAAATCCAACACCGCCCCGCCCCGCCCCCTTTCCCCCCATCATCTCGAAACACTGATGCTTACTGTCAAAGGCTACATTATTTAAGGGCATTCATTACGACATAATTCGTTTCCTTTTTAAATATTAATATTTCTTATAATATTAATATTTCGCTCACTTTAAAATTATGACATATTAAATTATAAATTTGCATATTACAGAAGATGGTGATACAACCATTAGTGAAGCATTAAACCCTTATTTCTACTGACCGAAAATCATCCACCCGCACAGTTGAGTAGTGGACGGACTCAATCAAAAATGTAATTTATATATTTTCTTGGAAAATTTTTTTAAAACGAATTTCAAATAGTTTGTCTCATGGTTTAAATATATTTGTTGGTCAGTCATTTATTTGATAAAACAGAAGAACTAATAACATTTGAATAACATTCAAAACAAGTCCGCTATATGCTTCAACAATGCCAAAACACGAACTGGGTTGTCAAATAAAATAATAATCTAGCCTAAATAAAATTAAAGTGGAATATTCACAGTTTCAGACAAGCCTATATTAAACAGTTTTTCCTGTTGAGCCAGTCAATTACGATTTAATTCATTTAATCAAATAATTTGAATGAGCAGGACAGGCGTCCCACATTACCTTGGAAGAACAAACTCGGTTGGAAGGCTGAGACAACTCCGAAAGTCGTTGTGAGAATGGAGATGTCTGCATCTTTATGTCAGTCGGTCAGATAAATTTGTGTGCAAGGAGGATGCGCACGGGCTAGGCCTGGAGTTTCCCCGGCTCAGGTGCTGATCAGACTGCGGTCTTCACTCCCTGTGGGGGATCAGTATTTGTCTCATTAGTTTTAGGCCTATTGGCAAACGTCTTAAATAAGTTTATCTGTTTCAAAGGGTGTTTACTCACTTTGAACCTTGTTTTAAACAATAAATAATTGTAATTTTTATTTTGCGGAAAAACTGCCGCAAAAATAAAGCCTAAAGTAAAGATTTCTTTACCCATGCAAAATGCAAGTACATACACGCTTTAAAACACACAAACACACACCTTTATTTGCTGGTATGGGTTTTTTTTGTTTTGTCAATATATCGTAATATATACTGGTTAATAATCAATTTAAATTATGTAATAAATAAATAAATAAATGAATAAATAAGCGGCATCAATTCCCGCCCTCTCGTGGTAGGTACGCACAGTGCGTACAGCCGTACAGTTGCAGGCGCCACTGGTTAGGGTTAGTGTAGGTTGACATATACTTGCAAAGTTTCTTACAGTCAGTTAAATGTCTGTTGAATGTCTGTATCCTCAAATGGACCATCAGAATAAAGTGTTACCAAATAAATAAGTGGCATCATTCATGTTAAACCTGGTGTAATGGGTCTGCACAGAAAAAATATACTGTATGTACAAGTGCAAAAAATACATTTATTATTTTTTGGATTAGGTTCTCTTACACCTTTTTTTAAACATAGATACTGGACGTTAAAAATAACCAGAGTTTAAAAAAAAATAACTGGGGTTTAAAAAAAACTATTGAAATTCTGAAACTTCTAAAACTAAAATGGCAATTTGATGGAATTATATTGGTTAATGCTGAAATACTGTACTAAAATTACTAAAATTCCAACTGAACTAACTAAAACTGATGATGTAAACAACTTAAACCATTATATATCTGTGTGACAAAAATATAAAAAATATTTTTGTATATAAAATAAATATTTTAATATAAAAAAGATATATATTATATATAGATATAGATATTAGATATATATTAGATATATTATATATATTTATATCTAAAGATATCTTAAATCTTATATAAAATGTTTCTTTTATCTACTTTTATATTTTATATATATAAAAATATTTATTTTAATTTTAGTAAGATGTAACGCTTTTGGTATTTTTTTAGATTCCAGTCATATATTTGAAGTGCAGATGCAAAATCCTCTAAATGTCATCTGAAATGTTCTTCTAAAATGAACATTTTTATAAGGCTCCAGTGTGTAGGTTCAGGAATTTCCCTTTTATGTCAAAAAATAAGTTCTTTTTATTGTCTTCAAAGTGAAATAACTCGTATATAAAGGAGACTGAACATTATTCTCATTTTCGATGGAAATTTCAGACAGCACTTAGAGGTTTTTCTTCTGAATTTTTCATATATTGCTTTAATTCATTTAGCATTTTTTTAATCCGTTTTAGATTGATTTAGGTTTCATAGTAATTTTAGTATTTTAAGAATTTTAGATTACTCAAGATATAGCTGTTCGTTATTAAATTTGTTTTCATCAAGGGACAAAAACAAACAGCTGTGCATTTATTTCTGAATTAAATTGTAGCAGCCTTGAGGCATATGTATGTTTATGAGCTTACAAATCCATGTAGAAAGTATGTTTTATTATTCATTATTGCTATAGTTATTAAAGAAAATATTTCGGCCAGGAGGCAACACGCATAATAAATGGTATGTTGTAAAAAAAAAAAAACATTTTTGTGAAACATACATATTCACACTGCATTTGCTGAAAAACCACAGGTAATTTGCTCTGTAATTAATAGTGGTTGTTTGGGAAAAACACATTGTTTGCAATCATAGATAGCAAAGTTTGCATTCTAGACAATCACTGTAAAAAACACAATCATTTTTCCACACAATCGATTTGTATTGAGATGACATGAAGGAATTAAGTTAACTTATTCATTTTTACAAATTTAAGTGCATTGAACAAAATAATTGAAGTTGTCAGTTAAAAATTGTGTGTTGTTTCAGCTCATTTTAAATATGCAGTTTGATCAAAAAGCAAACTTTATCTTTAGAGTGTTGTCCTAAACACCTCATTTACAGTTTGACAGAATACACTAAGTCATCCAGTTTGTGAGCAAACTGCGAAAGAGTAAACGATGATTGAAGTAATCTTTTGGCATTCATTTCTCATTTAAACAAGCATTCAATGTTTCAGAGAAGGGAAAAAACAAAGCCACGGTGCTCCTAATGATTTATTTATCCTAGCCAATGGCTTACCCGACTGCTGCCTTTCTCCCAGATGTTTCCTGCCCACTCATTACCCTTCATTCTTGGCAAGAGAAGACACTGTCAGCTTTCTCACAGCTTGTTCCTCAGACAGACTTTATTCCACTGACGCGGGATCGTGTTCTTCCAAGTCAATCCCTAAAGCTCCTGCTTGTAAGAGGTCCTGCCAAACTGAGCTCAGATCAGTGTGCATGCATGTTTCCTACCAACATATCCCACATGTTCTCCGAGACCAGCTCAGGCTCAAGGACATCAGCCATCTTGATCCATCATTTATACATCGCCCCCACCGGCTCTTGTCTTTTTACCTCACTTTCCAGAGATTGCTTACTGTCACCAAGAATGACAGAGCACGGCCCATTTGCAGAGAAAGAGATGAGCCATCTTTTGTGTTGAGAGCCAAACGCCAGGTTCACCACCTTCGTAATTATATAATTTAATTAATGAGAGCACCCCCAGGGTAGGTTTCTCTTTTTGGAGTGAGCTTCATCCTTCATCTCAACCTCTCAATGTCAGATATGGAGATTTTAGGGGGAACTGCTCTCTCATCACTTTAGCACACAGTTCCAATCATTTGCAAATAGTTTTTTGGAATAAAAGATCCTCTCAGTCATTAGACCAAAAGTGGTGCTCGCAAAGCGAAATATCTATTGGGGAAAAAAGGCCCTATGGAGACATTTCTGCAAATTGATCTTATGTCGCATTGACTCATTCTGAAAACGTACCCCTTATACATTTCTGGAGATCATGAATTATGTAGTCAGAAGTATGTATAGCTGCATTTCGTCTTTAAAATGAACGCTAGGGGGTGATATGACGGCGTTAATTTTCACACTTACTAGCTGACCACTTTTGAGTTTGTCCAGTAGCTCGCCATGTACGTCAGCATGTACTTGAGATGCATAGAGGAGTTGACCACGATGACGAGGTTTGAGTCCAGCAAAGAACGGTTCCAGAAAGCGGGTAAGACAAAAAGAGAAGCCAAAAAATAAAATAAACAAGTACATAGAGTGAGAATCAGGATTGTCCAGATTCAATCACGTGATCAGAAATCAGGCCCAATTACGCAGTTTCGATCGGAATCGGATGTTACCTCCCGATCAGGACTTAATATGTATGGGAATACATATGTATATGTTTTATCATTTTTTTAACACATACTGTAGTCATGCGGCATCACAGAGTGAGACCTCTTTCTTGACTTCACACAGAAACAGCAATGCATGTGGTATGATATTACTTTATTGCAGAGACACTATGGGAGAAATGACGGCAATGTAGAATACGGAAGCAGCTTGAAGTGGAAAGCGCAAGTATGTTTGCGGTCTGGAGGTATTAGAAAGTTAATGACGACAACATTGCCATAGCAAACTCACATATGTAAATTTGGGATTCCCAACTAGGTATTTGAAGTTAAGGTGCTCTTTTATTTTATGTTAGATTTTTTAATATATTTACTGTTGCGCTGAATTCCAAAAGTAAGTTTTTATGTTATTTATTGCTCTGTTGTTCAAGCGACCTCACAGAAGTGAGGAGTTGTTGAATGTTAAAAAAAAGGTGAATTAAATAAAAAATAAGGAACATCCTGGATCTGTTTCTTTTTATGTGTTACTGTAAGTATCGGATCAGGTTTCAGTATCGGCAGATACTCAAAATCAAATGACTCAGACTCGTACTCGAGGGCAAAAAAAAAATGTCCTTGATCAGGACATCCCTAGTGAGAATATGGTAAAATCTGAGAATGTGGTAAAAATCAGGTGAAAGGCATAGTGGGTGCTTTTGGGGCTTTAGAAAACACTATTGATTGGGTTAATGGAAGGAGGAAGGTGGGTCAGTCGATCGGTCAGTCAGTCAGTCAGTCAGTCAGTCAGTCAGTCGACAGCGGCCTCTGGTGGATTTATGCGAGAACAGCAGGCGTAAATCCACCAGAGGCCGCTGTCGACTGAGAAATTTGAGATGTCAAAAAGTGTACACAGCGGCCTCTGGTGGATTCGTGAAAACAAAAACTGCAAAAAAATGTTTCTCCTGGGATGTATATGGTGCTCTCTAGAAATAGCGTAGTAATAGTTTTCAGAATGAGCCTGGGTTGCACTTTTGAATGAAATGCTTTTGATGTCTAGTGGGTGCTGCTAAAAGTGTGGTCGGTTTTATACAAAATGGACGAATCTGGTAATGGTTACTATGATGGTTGATGTAGTATTTTGCAACTGGAGTTGTCATTGGAGATGTCTGGTAAGTGGTTTGTGAATGTGCTTTTTTTTATTCAGTGTTTCATTTATATCTCAATTGAAACACAAAGTGAGGGCGAGATATAGAGTAGCTCTTCCCCTTTAAAAAAATAGCCAATAGTGTTTGTTTTTCGCCACAGCTGTGTCAGTGATACTGGTTGAGCTCAAGCACATGAAATGAAAGCAAATGAAATGCATCTTGAGGGGGTGGGGCATGTCAGATACTAGAGAACATTTGATTGGTCAAGATTTGATGAGAAACCGAAGTTCGAGGTGATGTGAAAAATCGTTCATCCATATAGGTGGATTGACGAACTGCAATCTTTGAATCAGGTTCATATCTTTTAAATGCAATTATTTAGCTACTTTTGAGAACACTAGCTTGTAGATGTTAGTTTCACTATGTTAGATTTAAGGGTGTAAGGATACAGGACCTTTAAAGGAACTGATCATCCAAAAATTTAAATGTATGGTAATGTTTTACTTAAAGGGGGTGATTATAAAGGGGGTCGACACACCAGATGCATAGGTTTCTAACAGAGTAAGCACACTTGCACAGCAAGTCCATCCATGGCGCCCAGCTACGACTCAGGACACTGTTCATATTTGTGCCACGCCACAGAGTGGCATCTGAATAGTTTAATTTTAAATAGCTTGCGAATGTGCACTTCTGGTGTGCGATACTTCTAACTGTCATGTGCACGCCATGTCATGCCCCATCTGGTGTGCGATGCCCTTAAGGCTGTCATAACATCTTTTGAGCATAAAAATAATTTTGGATAAGATTATATGACTGGGCGCCACGGTGGCCTAGTGGGTAGCACGTTCGCCTCACAGCAAGAAGGTCGCTGGTTCGAGCCTCGGCTGGGTCAGTTGGCATTTCTGTGTGGAGTTTGCATGTTCTTCCCATGGTTGCGTGGGTTTCCTCCGGGTGCTCCGGTTTCCCCCACAAGTCCAAAGACATGCGGTACAGGTGAATTGGGTAAGCTAAATTGTCTGTAGTGTATGTGTGTGAGTGAGGGTGTGTGGATGTTTCCCAGGGATGGGTTGTGGCTGGAAGGGCATCCGCTGTGTAAAAATATGCTGGACAAATAATTTTATAATAATACTTAGCCACATAATAATTTGTGCTACTTTAGTGGATGTCAAGATTTACATATCAGCATAACAAATGTAGTTGACTTTTACAAATCTTTTTTTCTTCTTCTTCTTCTGGCAGTAAATTTTAGTCTGAAATCATTTTAAATTTCTGTTCAATTTCTGAATTTGATCATTTCTGAAATTTCTGAAATTGACATTTGTTAATAATGTGAAGGATTGTTATGTTATGTAATAGTAATGTTAAGAAATGTTAAAATATAGATTAAGCAAAAAAAGATTTATAAGTATGCAAAAAACATGATAAACTTCCATCAATAGTTCTAAGAACTATGAAAAAGCACCTCCGCTGTGAAATCCCCTACAGTTTTCTCAGTGATCCAGCAGTAGATTTCCCCTCTGTCAAACTCCAGTGCAAAGGGTACATTTGCACTCATGAACAGAGCCAATGCAGTTCTAAAAATTTGGCTCTCCCTGCTTCCTAAAGGTCACAGATGGTTAATCTACAGTACTGTTGTCCAAAGTGTTTGTCTGCTGAAATTGAGATGAATTTTAATTTGTAATATTCAAGTAATGTACGTCACACATTTCGACACTAAACATAAATAATTTCAAGTATATTTTTAAATAATTAGGATTCTAAAGATAAATCACAACCTAACATAGATAATTAATGATGTGATATATACCTTCCTTGTAATGCTGGCTTCAATGTCAAGAGGTACTGTACATACACTTGCCCATTAGTATATTTGCATTTAACACTTACTTCTATTTTTTGAATATATTTATTATCTGTTTTTTTTGTCCTGTCTCTGTAATTCTGTTGCACTGTTAAAGCTCTGTCACGAAAACAAATTCCTCGTATGTGTGAACATACCTGGCAATAAAGCTCTTTCTGATTCTGATTCTGATTCTGATATAATATATAAAAAAGGAAAGAAGTGAAAACTATTTTATTACATGCAATAATATAATATACAACATTGTTAAGATACAGCAAACAATGCACACGGACAGTTTATGTGTGTATCAGTGTTAAACACCCAGCTAGACTCAGGCCCTGTTTACACTAATGCATTTTCATTTTAAAATGCATAAGTTTTGTTACGGTTAAAGCTTGTACACACCTGCAAAGCATGGATGGTTCAAGTAGCAGCTCTAGCGATGAAGAAATGATTATTGTTCACCAGTGCAATAAGCAGCTCCACGTTCATATCGCCTCTGGGCATCTTCTTCAATGTGCGCTCGCATTGACAGTTTTGCACTTGAGTGCCTCCAAGGGATGTTTACTGTAACTTCAGCTGCTCCGTACACGTGAACAAAAATGCCAATCGCTTTTACACATGCCGTTTTGCACCTTGGTGTGCACAATCACATTCACGCCCTTTATTTAGTCACGAGGCATTAAACGTCGACCGAAAACGCAAGCAAAAAACGTCTCTGTGTGCACGGGCCTTTACACCATCCGTCCACACTACGCTGTAGTTTTTGAGCCCCGAAAATGGAGCATTTTGGAAACGCTGGAGAGGCCGTTTTCATTCTAAAACGCTGCTGCTCTGTCTCAGTGTGGATGGGGGGAAACGGAGACCTTTGAAAACGGAGGCGTGGCTGTAGAGATTCGCTACTTAATTGGGGCTTTTGGGTGATTCTGTAACCTTCCCTTTTTCGTCAAGCCCCCATCACATGACTATAACGCCACTGGAAGATGGCAGACCAGCCTTCACTGTAAACATCAACATGGACACAAAAATGGGAGCATTGTAGGCGCCACTGTGCAGTTAAACTCTGCCTTTTTTACTACAACAGCTGCATATATTCGCAAGAAGCAAGCTATTGTTCGAGCACTCGCTAATCACTCGCATTTCAATCGACGGAAGCCCTATTTAGAATGCCGTGCGAGACACATGCTTTCTGTTTATACTTTAACGCCCATGTCCAGAGTGCGCAATGGTCACCTGATATACGATATACGTTTTCGCTGGAATGGTTGGGTAAACTAGGTTACATTTTTAAAAAATACTGGATGTCCCAGCAGTGTTTTCCCTTTTTTCTCTTGCAGATGCATGATATTCAATCATGGGCTGTCTCCAAATCTCTCTATTTCTATTTTCAGTGCTTCTTCAGACATCATACTGTTACTGTCAGATATTCCGATATCTTAGATGTGCCGCCGGATGTGAAAATTGAATGAAATTGAAATATGATCAGCCCTGAAATCACTGAATGGGAAGAAAACACTCCCAATACATTCAGAATTTTAAACAGCTTTTTATAAATCCGCCGTGACAGGAGACAGCTGAGAATGATCTAATATACTGTACAATGTATTTAGAGCGTGTATTGTGTTATGGCTTACTGCGTTAGGACTACCTGTCTTATTTGTACTTGACTTGTTAGGATCAATGCCATTGTTGCGGTTTGATTTATTTGTAAGTATTAAAAAAGGACTGTGTTTTATAAGCTTTGAATCAAGACAGCCTAGGCTCATGAAAAATACATGTGCAATGTAGGCAAACTGATGGTGAGTTGAAGTGTAAAGCCCAAGTTATTAAACAGAGTCCTCATACTCCTCTATGGAGTGTCTGCACTGCAGGAGGCAAACAGCAGGGTTCACGTTTTCAGTCTAGCTTTCGGTTTAGTTCACTGATGATAAGCCGATAAGAGCAGAACTTCAGTGCAGTTTACTGAACATAAATACAAGCCAAAAAACAGAAATGACTATTAACTTGAACAATAAACACTCAATAAAATGTCTGTTGCTGCTTGTTTATACTGCTTAATTAAAATCTGTTGAAACAACACAATTCTTATTGTTGGGACAACTTAGTTTTATGCTCAATCCACTTAAATTTTCTAAAAACAATTAAATTAAGTGATTTGATTTGTGTTGTCACAATATAAAGAAATGATGTAGAAACCAGCGTTTTTCACAGTCAATTTACCAGTAGGTTACACACCAAAACAAATGTAGCTGCTTGTTCAATTTACTTATTTAAATTGAGTTAAAACAACAAAATTCTTGATATTGTTTTTGGGACAACTTAATTGTTTTATGTTTGTTATGAGTGGGGTGGCAACAGAGGTGAGTATCCAAATGCAGCTTTATTTAGAAATGTCAGACAGGCAAGGTTCAAACAGGGACAGACAGAAGCACGTAGATCATCCAGAGAGTGGCACACTGTAAAAAATTTAAAAAGTTGAGTTAACTTAAAATTTTAAAGCAACCGACTGCAAATACATTTTGAGTTTATTTAGTTGAAGTTGTGCCAAATTAACTTTTTAAGTTGACCGAAAAGGTGGGTTTAAGTCTATTATACTTTACAGAATAATTTGGCACAACTTCAACCACTGAAGCTCATTCATTCATTCATTCATTCATTTTCTTTTCGGCTTAGTCCCTTTATTAATCTGGGGTCGCCACAGCAGAATGAACCACCAACTTATCCAGCATATGTTTTAGCAAGAGGATGCCCTTCGACCCGCAACCCATCTCTGGTAAGCATCCACACACACACATACACTACGGACAATTAAACCTACACAATTCACCTGCCTCATGCCTTTGGACTTGTGGGGGAAACCAGAGCACCCGGAGGAAACCCACGCGAGCACGGGGAGAACTTGCAAACTCCACACAGAAATGCCAACTGACCCAACCGGGGCTCGAACCAGCCACCTTCTTGCTGTGAGGCGAACATGCTACCCACTACGTCACCGTGGCACCCCACTGAAGCTTAATAAACTCAAATTCTTTGCAGCCGGTAACTTTAAAATTTTACGTGTACTCAACTTTTTATTTTTTGAAGATATGAAGAAATCAAAATTTAAAATCTCCTAAACTGATTGTTTTTTTTAACTTTCATTAAACAAACAGTTCCAAACATGCAGCTGAATCATTTTTATGAGTAAATTCAACTTTGAGCTCAAAAATATGTCCACCTAACTTACTATTTTAAGCTGAGTTAACAATTTGTAAGTTGGATTTTTTTACAGTGGGCTGACGTGAAACTGACATTTCGACACAGTGAGTCGACACAGAGATTTCGAAGCGCAAGTGTTTCTGATGTTTTCATATGATTAATGGCAAGTTACCATTTTAAGGCAAGGCAAGGCAAGGCAAGTTTATTTATATAGCACATTTCATACACAGTGGCAATTCAAAGTGCTTTACATAAACAGGAATAAAATTGAAGTATAAGAAAATAAACACAAATAATAAAAAAAACAGATAAAAACAGATTAAAATGAGTTAAGACAAGTTATAAAAGAAAGAAAAGAAACGAAAGACACAATAGTGCGATCTGTGGGACGTAGCACAGTGCTCATTCAGTAAAGGCACAGCTAAACAGATGTGTTTTCAGTCTTGATTTGAATGTGCCTAATGTTGGAGCACATCTGATCATTTCTGGAAGCTGATTCCAGCAGTGGGGGGCGTAATAGCTGAATGCAGATTCACCCTGCTTTGACTGAACTCTTGGAATTTCTAGTTTATTTGATCGTAAAGATCTGAGTGATCTATTAGGTTTGTATTCAATGAGCATATCTGTAATGTATTGGGGTCCTAGGCCATTTAGCGATTTATAGACAAGTAATAATACTTTAAAATCTATTCTGAATGTAACTGGGAGCCAGTGTAAAGACCTGAGGACAGGTGTGATGTGCTCTGATTTCCTGGTTCTGGTCAGAATCCTGGCTGCAGCGTTCTGGATGAGCTGCAACTGTCTGACTGTCTTTTTGGGAAGGCCAGTGAGGAGGCCTTTACAGTAATCCACCCTGCTGCTGATAAAAGCATGAACGAGTTTCTCTAAGTCTTCACTGGAAACAAAGCATCTAATTCTTGCAATGTTTTTGAGATGATAGTAAGCTGATTTAGTTACTGCTTTGACATGGCTGTTGAAACTGAGATCTGACTCCAGAGTCACACCAAGATTCTTGACCTTATTTTTTGTTGTTTGACCCTTAGAGCCAAGGTACGCATTCACCTTGAGAACCTCATCTTTGTTCCCAAATGTAATGACTTCAGTTTTCTCTTTATTTAACTGAAGGAAGTTTTGGCACATCCAATTGTTAATTTCATCAATGCATTGGCAGAGGGTGTCAATGGGGCTGTAGTCATTAGGCAGTAAGGCTATGTAGATCTGAGTGTCATCAGCATAGCTGTGGTAGGAGATTTGGTTCTTTCTCATTATTTGGCTCAGAGGGAGCATATAAAGGTTGAACAGGAGAGGTGCCAGAATTGAGCCTTGTGGGACTCCACATGTCATGGGTGTCCACCTCGACCTATGGTCACCTATACTGACATAGTAACCTCTCCCTTCAAGGTACGATCCGAACCATTTGAGGACCGTCCCAGACAGCCCAACCCAGTTTTCCAGCCTATCCAGAAGTATGCTGTGATCGACAGTGTCGAATGCAGCACTGAGATCGAGCAATACCAGCACTGTTAGTTTGCCTGAATCTGTATTTAGGCGAATATCATTGATGATCTTTATAAGGGCGCTCTCTGTACTGTAATGTGCTCTGAAACCAGATTGAAAATTGTCTAAACACCCTTTCAAGCTTAAGAACTTGTTAATCTGGTTAAAAACAACTTTTTCAATGATTTTGCCAATGAAAGGGAGATTTGAGATTGGCCTGTAGTTGCTCAGTAGGGTGTTATCCAGGTTGCTCTTTTTCTAGAGGGGTTTAACTACTGCAGTTTTAAGTGAGTTTGGAAAAATCCCTGAGAGAAGTGAAGCATTCACCACTTTCAGAAGATCCATTTCTAGACAGTTAAACACAGTTTTGAAGAATGATGTGGGGAGCGTGTCAAGATCGCAGGTTGATGTTCTCATAATTTGCACAATCTCTTCTAAGATTTTACCATCAATTTCCATGAAATCAGACATAATGTCTGATTTCTGAAGTTGTGGTTGAGCTTGTCTGACGTCGACACAACTTGGCTGATTGGATGAGCTGATTGCCTTTCTGATATTATTGATCTTATCAGTAAAGAAATGAGCAAACTCATTACATTTGCTTTCAGAGAGTAGTTCACTAGGAATCCTACTGGGGGGGTTTGTGAGTCTCTCTACCGTTGCAAAGAGGGTGCGGGTGTGATCTATATTGCTGTTTATAAGGCTACTATTTTAAAGTAGTCGTGTCACAGATGTTTTCATACTGCATAAATATCTGGGGTAGTATTTCGTTGCTGCTTTGTTTACACTGCAAGATTTATCGGCGACAGGGGGGTTCACACTGCATGACTTTAAAATAGGATGAATCGCCAACAACTTTGTCCAAACTACGTCTCACAACCAAACACAAGCGAGAAGTGACATGGAAACAAGGCGAGGTCACGTAGTATATTTCAGAATCTTATCATCAATTTATATTCAATCCACTTGAATTTGCTAAAACTAATGTTTCTTGGTTCAGCATTTCTTATAGTGTAATGCTGAACCACCGAGGGACACTGTGAATGTGTCATGTGGTATTTAGTGCATAGGGTCTTGGCCACTCAATACCCTGTTGATGATTTGTGGTTTGTCCCTCCTCAGACCACTGCTGACTGAGAGCAACCCACAAGCCTGGGGAATTTGTTTAGCTAAAGATATAATGAAGAGTTCACATGCAAAAGCCTCTATATACTGTCTAAATGTTTACTCTAAAATCTGCATTTTTCTCAGGCTCCTGCGTTTTTATTTAGTTTAATTTTAATTTAAAGGTAATAAAAAGAACCTATTCATTGGCATATAAATAAAATTACAAAACCTACAAACAAAAGTCTGGGGAAAAAGTCTAATTTTGGAAGAAAGTTCCTCAGACTTTTGCATCTGGACTATTCAAATCTATTCACTTGTCGTGACTATTGTGACTTGTCGTAATGTTTTGGCTCACAAGCAGGGGTGTGTTTCCCAATCAATGACATGCATCCTTTGGGAAAAGACTGATGTAGTTTTTTGTCACAGATCTATTGTTTGAAGCACGTAAGTTATAATATAAAACATTCATAATGGCGCTCTAAAAGAGGTAGAGTAACTTCTTTAGAGAAAGTCCCCATAACTATATGTTACAAATCATATTGTTTTACATGCACACACATTTTTTAAAAAAAGTTGTTTTGGTAAAAACATGCACTCATTTTCCATATTAATTGAAATATTTGTAAATGGCACATATAGGGCCTGTGTTTCCTTTACAAAAATTATTGAGATATATATTCCATATTCGACTCTAAAACATAAAACCACTTAAAAAAGGTAACACATACTCTTATCTTAAATATAAATCATATAAATTGTTAATGGTTGTAATGTAAAAAATCATTAATAATAATAATTATTATAATAATAATAATAATAATAATAATTCATTCATTCATTCTTTCTTTTCAGCTTAGTCTCTTTATTAATCTGGGGTCGCCACAGCAGAATAAACCACCAACTTAACCAGCATGTGTTTATACGCAGCGGATGCCTTTCCAGCTGAAATCCATCTCTGGGAAACATCCATACACACACATACACTGCAGACAATTTAGTCTACCCAATTCACCTATACCACATGTCTTTGGACTTGTGGGGGAAACCGGAGCACCCAGAGGAAACCCACAGGAAGAACATGCAAACTCCACACAGAAATGCCAACTGACCTAGCCGAGGCTCGAACCAGCGACCTTCTTGCTGTGTGGCAATCGTGCTACCCACATCGCCACCATGGCACATAATAATAATAATAATAATAATAATAATAATAATAATAATAATAAT
>CAIGQQ010011877.1:379736-394844 GCA_903798035.1 Danio albolineatus | reverse complement strand
CCGTTCTGTCTGGTTCTTAAATCTGATTGGTTCCCAGCTATTATTGGTATCCCTGCTATTATAAATTATTGCAATAGTAGGACAAAGTAATAAACTCAAATTTTCAAAAACTGTAGGTTGTTTTCTAATTTTGATCTCCAGTTAGTGATGTTACATTTATGGTTCTCATTGAGTGAATATGTCTTCAAGGAAGAATTTTTATTATTAAAGTATTTTTAAATATTGTATTTTTTTCTATTCTTTTATTTTCTCACTTTACTTTCTTCTTTTTTGTGCAGCTCATATTTTTGTCCACTAATAATTTTTTTTTCTTTTCATTTTATTTCTTGCATTATTTTCTTGTTTTTTTGTGCAGCTCATATTTATGTCTGCTATTAGAGTTTTTATTATTTCAATAGTTGGTTTAACATTATTAGTAATTCCATTCTGTGTGTAGTTTGTTAGCATTTAATCTCTTATTTTGAGGAATGTAAAGCAGACAATTTCATGGTTAGCCAAGCACAGTAATCTCCAACAGCAGTTGTGCGCACTGCTTTTACAGTAGTTTGCTTTATACAATTGACCTTAGACATCATGAACATAACGAGAACAGTGTTTGTTTACACTTTGAGTGGATACGCTTAGTGCTTATAGTCAGTAATAATAATAAATAAATAAATAACACTGCACCTACAGTGTTGTGGTTTTTAACAAAGAGTCAGCAAATTTAGTTTTGAATATGATCTTATTGCTGCTCAGTAGAGGGCTCTTGGAGAGGCAATTTCTATGGTGCGCTGGCACTGGAGATTAATTTTCTATGTGAAATTATTGAGAATTAGCCCAGCATGAAAATGTTCTCAGCGGTATGGTTGCAAGCCACCTAATCTCTCCCAACTCTAGGGAAAAACTAATAGAAACAGCCAGTCAACCCTGCAGAGATTAGTTGCTTTCAAGTCTTTCTCTTTGGTGATGAAAACAAAACAGAGAATCAGCCTTTAATGGGTGGAATTGCTCTGTAGGAATTTGGGAGTTAATATTCTTTTCATGCTCTGCATATTTTTCCACTCGCTGCTGGTTTGTTCAAAATGAAAGAGGTGAAGCGGCACAGTTTGTCTTTTGGTATTCAAATGAGGCGGATCATTTGCTAAAAAAAATGGCACATTTCATTTTGCTAATATTTTTTGCTATCTTTTCATGCTGAAGAAGTTGTAGACAGATGTCCTACAGGGACCTCAAAAGTTGGTTAAAAGGAAGTTGATAGAACTCTCACTCTATTTTGACAATTAGTGTATACTAGGGCAGAGCAGAGATAATTAAAACATTGTCTTTTGGTTGGATGTATGAAACATTTGAAGGTTTAAAACTTTTGCTTCAGACATGTCAGTCATTACCCTTGTCAATTAAATTTGGCCATAATGTAAATGAGTTGGAAATGATTAATGTAGAAAAATGGCAAAATGTCTGAAAATATTAGCATTTTAAAGTTAATTATATGCCTCCAAAATGAAATGAATAATTAAGTAATTGAAAAAACTAAATTAATGAATGACTGAACAAATGAATGAATTGATTATTGCAAGTTTTATGCAAGTTTGTTTTTAGGAAAGCTAGTTAATATACAACGAGCAAGATACATTTTTTCCCAAATAAATCTGCAAAATTGGCTTAAATAATTCATTCATTTTTTTTTTCAGCTTAGTTATTAATCAGTGGTCACCACAGCGGAATGAACTTCCAATTTATCCAGCATATATTTTACACAGCGGATGTCCTTCCAGCTGCAACCCGTCAATGGGAACATCCATACACACTCATTCACACACGTACACTACGGACAGTTTAGCTTACCCATTTCACCTATAGCAATGGCGCAGTGGGTAGCGCTTTTGCCTCGCAGCAAGAAGGTTGCTGGTTCAAGCCTCGACTGGGTCAGTTGGCATTTTTATGTGGAGTTTGCATGCTCTCCCCGTGTTCGCATGGGTTTCCTCCGGGTGCTCCTGTTTCCCCGACAGTCCAAAGACATGCGTTAGGTGAATTGGGTTTGCTAAAATTGTCCGTAGTGTATGTATGTGAATGAGTGTGTATGGATGTTTCCCAGTACTGAGTTGCAGCTGGAAGGGCATTGGCTGTGTAAAACATGCTGGATAAGTTGGTGGTTCATTCCGCTGTGGTGACCCCTGATAAATAAAGGGGGCTAAGCCGAAGGAAAATGAATGCATGAATGAAATGGAATGAGGAACGTGAGCACTAATGAGAAGCTTTTCAGAACATAGAAATACAGACAGAACAGATAGAAATAAGCTAATAATTGGGCAAAGAGAAAATCATTTAATCTAATACTGCATCAGAATGTGTGTTAGCCTTTTTTTGTCTTGAGTAATGTCCAAACATTGAACATAAGTCATCCTCATCACATTTCCGCTGTTACCAGTTTGTCCGGTAGTGTCATACGTTGGCGGACTTGAGATGCAGAGCAGAATTGACCACAAAGACAGGATTCGAGTCCAGTGAAGAATGGGTTCAGAAAGAAGGAACGACAAAAACAGAAGCCAAAAAATAAAATAAACAAGTAAATAACAGGGTGAGAATGTGGTAAAAATCTGAAAACATGGCAAAAATCAGGCCATGGCTTTTTCTGGATTGCTTTTCAAAACACTGCGGTTGGGTTTAGGGAAGTGGGCGGGTCAATCAGTGCTTTTAAAATACGTTGTGTTTAGGGAAAGAGGAGGGTAGGGGGGAATCAGTCGATTGGTCAGTCAGACAGTAAGTCAGTCGACAGCGGTCTCAGGTGAATTTACATGAGAACAACAGGTGCGAATGGCACTCGCAAGAGAAGTTTGAGATCTGAAAAAGTGTACACAGCAGCCTCTGGCGCATTCATGAAAGCAAAACTGCAAAAAAAAAAAGAAAAAAAAAGTTGCTCCTGGGACGTATTTTGCTCTCTCCAGAAATGTATATAGGAGTATGTAATCAGAATGAGCCTGAGTTGCGTTCACAAATGAGGGCTTCAGATTAATACTGCTTGAGCATGCGACCGCAAATGCTGAAAGCTTTCTCCGTGCAGCTTTGTGTAGTAGGTAAATAACATTTTTAGTATTTTTAGTATTTTTTTTTTTAGTAAATTAATTTTAAGATGTTTCTATTTTGTCGGAGTCCCACAAATAATGATATTCTCCTGCAACCTGCATAAACATGAAGATCTTATCACCTGCACCCACATTTATTCATCAACCTTTGTTCTGTGTCACACTTTGTCTTGTCTCAGCCTTGTCATTAAAGTCTTGCGTGGTTTTGTACACTCCCGTGTCAATGTAATAGTTGTTGAACTGTTTGTTGACACAAATATCTAATCAGAAAATCACATGCCAGCTATTAAGTGTGTAAGCATGTAGACTGCTAAAGTTCAAATTGTGAATCAAAATGCAGGAAAGGTGACTTTAAACACGGCATGGTTGTTGGTGCCAGACCCTCTGATCTGAGTGTTTCAGAATCTGCTGGTCCACTGGGATTTTTGCACAACCATCTCTTTGGTTTACAGAGAAGAGTCAGGAAAAAAATATCCAGTGAGTGACAGTGACAGTTCTGTGGGTGAAAATGTTTGTTGATGTCAGAGGAGAATTACCAGACTGGTTCAAGCTGAAAAAAGACAACAGCAACTCAAATAAACACAACAAGTCTGCATGAAGAGCACCCAAAACCTTGAAGCAGATGAGCTACAGCAGCAGAAGAAGTGTACATCGGTAAAACCCCTGCCAGCTAAGAGCAGCAAACTGAGGCACAGGCTAACCAAATATGATGACTTCTGAATTCCGCTGTAACATTCAGATAGTAGGGTCAGCATTTGCTATAAACATCATAAGAATGATGGATCCATCCTATTTTTTTGTCACGGGGTGAAATGGTGTGTATTAGGGGTGCAAGAGATCTGATGCGTCTCGTGAGATTTGACTGGTCGGTGCCTTTAGCCACATGGAGAGTAAGCTGACATATGTCAATACTATTTCACGCCAGTAACTTTTCAATTTAGTGGCTAATTCGTATGAATTCGTACAATCTTATTGGTACAATTTGCTCGTCCCCCAATAACGGTTGGGTTTAAGGGTGGGGTTTGGTGCCATGCCTCCTTTTTAAAAATCATACATTTTCATATGACAGAATGACTGCATTAGCCAACGAACTGACCAAACGTAAAATAGTTACAGTTCCTCATGAGATCAGGCTGCATAAATGCTGATTTGGTGCCAATGTCTAGTTTTAAATAATTTATTTTATTTTGACACCCATAGCACCGCTTGCATCAACGGCTGAAGTCAGAGTTACCATGACCAACAAGAGTTTGGACAAATAGTTTAAAGTGCCATTTTTGTTTAAATAGCTTTCATTATCTACTTTCTCTCTATTTAAATGATGACACGTGAAGAAGATCTTTTATTCTTTTAAAGTGTGCAGTGAAAAAGTCTAACTGTATAACCATCTAGAGATGTATAGACATGTATTTTGAGGAAAAAGGGCAACAACTGGTGGTGTATTTTAAGAAGAAAGGTGACAACTAGCAGCTAGTTTTCTGCAATTCTCACATGGTCGCCCACTGAAGCTAAGCAGGGCTGCGCCCGGTCATTGGATGGGAGACCACATGGGAAAGCTAGGTTGCTGCCGGAAGTGGTGTTAGTGAGGCCAACAGGGGCCCTCAACCTGCAGTCTGTGTGGGTCCTAACACCCCAGTATTGTGAAGGGGACTCTATACTGCTCAGTAAGTGCCGTCTTTCACATGAAACATTAAACTCTCTGTGGTCATTAGGAAAAATCCCAGGCCCATTGGCCTTTGTCTATCATGGCCTCCTAACCATCCCCATATAATAATTGGCTTCATCACTCTGTCTCCCCTCCACCAATCAGCTGGTGTGTGGTGTGCGGTCTGGCGCAATCTGGCTGCTGTCGTGTCATCCAGGTGGATGCTGCACACTGGTGGTGGATGAGGAGATCCTCCCCATTTTGTAAAGAGCTTTGAGTGTCTAGAAAAGTGCTATGTAAATGTAAGGAATTACAACTGGTGGTGTGTGCAGAATGGGTGTTCTGCTGAGGAACGTGTGAGGTCACTATTGTTTTTGAGCTGCTGGAGAATGAGTTTGGTCACACTTTATTTTGATGGTCCGTTTGTTGAATTTAATTTACATTGCAACTAATTCTCATTAGATTATAAGTAGACTGTTAGGTTGGGGTTTGGGTTGGGGTAAGGGGTAGGGTTAGTTGACATGTATTTGCAAAGTGTCTTATAGTCAGTTAATTGTCTGTTGAATGTCTGTATCAAAAGATATTAAGTAGAAAGTCTACTAATACTCAGATGGACCATCTAAATAAAGTGTTACCATGAGTTTATATGTAAAACACTGATAGTATATGTAAAACGCACATATGAAGTTATATCTGTAAGAGGCTTTCAGGAGAGTGAGTGACATACTGTATTATAAAATTAATGTACCATGATGTAAAAACTCAGAAGAGATTGAATCTATGGAGAGAGAACTCTGGTGTGAAAACAGGTGTTTGCATTGCAGGAGACAGGGCCCAGAATAACATGAGCACCTAAAGACATAGTGAACCTCTCAGTAAAGAGAAAACATCCTAAAATGGTGGAAGTTAAACAAGATCACCTAGAGGTAAGGAGGAGAAAAAAACTGTATGAAGACTGTGAAGAAGTCTGACACTTTAGATTTGTCCTGGGGAGAGACTAAGATGGGTTTGCTCCAGGCTGTCTCTGCTTTTTGGGAAAATATTCCAATGAAGTATTTTCTTCTGATATTCATAACCTCCAGACTAAGTTTGATTCATTAAGAGAAAAGCCGGAACAGTGTTGTTTTCTTCTTTTATATGAATTATGGGGCTCTGCATGAACAGGTTATTGCTAGTCATAATCTACAGAAAAAGGTTAATATAGCATTTACTGTACCATTGCACTTAAGTCCCAGACCTCTGGCTTGTGGACCTTTTATGATCCATTCTTTCTCTCCAACTTTGCTTTCTCTCTCCATTCTGTTACAGTGGTCTCTCGTTATTCGAGGGGACCTACAGTACGTTGTAAAAATAACCCACAATAGGCGAAATACGCAAAGGAGTAAGCTTTATTTTTGCAATTATTATAGATGCTTTAAGGTTGTAAAACCCCTCAATCAGTGTTACCAACTTAGCAACTTTGTCACTACATTTTGCGACTTTTCAGACCCCCCTAGTGACAAAATTTTAAAAAAGCGAAAAGCGACAAATCTAGCGACTTTTTTGTGTGTTACTGGAGATTTTTATAGACTCTCACGTGTCCGTACTATACTGTCCATACTCTTCTTAAAGAGCTGCGGGTGATGCCGTCGGCCCCTCTCCCGCCTCAGAGCACTGACAGACAGCCCAGTCAGTTTTTGTACAGCAGTCTCTCCCACCTGCAGCCTGCGTACCGACTGCAAATGATTTAGCACCGGCAGTAGTGTGATGTATTTCCATTGTACAGTCAAACTGATCTGCTTTATTTTCACAATTTAATTTGACCGTTTATTATTTTTCTTGTTCACAATCACAGATAATTTAGTGACAGTTTCGGAACTTGTCTGAGTTTATAACGTCTGAGAGATTACTGCAAATAAACTACACATTTAAATTGATGTATTCAAACAGCAATGAATTTAGCTAAATGGACATCCTTAAAGCGTAGTGCAAATATAAATACCCCTTTATTAAGCAGAGGCTGTTAAACAGACAGAAACAGTAAAACGTGATGACGTTAGTAATATGCAAATTGACATAATCTAAATGTAATGACATAATCTAGCGACTTTCAACGACTTTTCGCCTTTAGCTTAGCGCCTTTTCATTGAAAAAAGTTGGCAACAGTGCCCTCACTACACAATTTGTACACTTTTTTTCAAACAGGCATTAACATTTTCACTCTTTTCTCTCTTTTAGACACCCTCAAAGTTCAAACTTTCGTGAAAAAGTCCAATATTATAAAATGAAGCCAAAGATCAAAACCATTTGATCTTCATTTATTTATTCGGTAATGGCGCGTAACTTCTACCTTCTTTTAGCATGTCCAGAAGTTCAGCGTTTTGTGCGACGGTTAGCATCTTCCTCTGCCTTTTGGGTGCTACCGCAGGTGCCTTTGGCGGTTTAGAACGTTTCGTCGGCATTGTGGGGAGAAAACTTGCAAACGTACAGCACTTTAAAGTCACACTGCTAGCGATCGCAATTTATGTAAATTTGGCAAGCTGAATGCATTCTGTACTGTACAGGAGACACGACATGGAGGAGATTGATTGACAGTGGTCTACAGCCAGTCAGGATGCAGAACACAATGCACTAATGAGGACGCCGAACAAAATGCGATGTAAAAAAAAAATCATGCCAAATTGCACAAAAAAAATATGCGAAACTGCGAGGCTGCGAAAAGTGAACCTTGTTATAGTAAGGGGCCACTGTAGATCCAAATAAAGGCAAAAATGGCACAAACAAACTGCATACAGCGAATCAAAGTTTTTGTTTTTGCAAATGCACTAGAGGCTTCTGTGTGCATTATTATGATCTCCAATGTTATAAATCGTAAATGTAAAGGCGTAAATCTTCTGAGTGCATATTTTGTAGACCTGTGTATGTATCCACAATGAGCCTGTGTTGAAAATATATGACTATATCTTAGGATCCTCTGTGTTGTACACTACCATCTTTTATGCTTGGAGAAAGATGTGCAGATGCTTTTTGAGTTTCAAAACACATTGATTAAAAACTACATTGATTGAAGTTAATTATTCCAGTTAATTATTGCACTTAAAATTATATTTTTGTGTTATATTATATATATTTTGTGTTATATTGTGCTATTATTACTGTATATACTATTTATACATTTTATCCAGGTACTTGCCTGTCAGTTGAGTTTGTGTTCACTGTTTCGCAGTGTTTACATGTTTATTATATCATTTATTAAAATATCATTATTTCATTATTATTTTCATTTTATAAAGTCGATTTCAAAATGCACCCACAATTTTTCAGTTGAATAAAATACTTATTAACATACATTTTATCAATGAGGATTTTTTTAAAGTCTAAAAATCTTGTGAACTCAGTCTCCTGTCGCATTTTATGGTATATCTGTCACATTACTCCCCTAGTGTGTATGGTATATTCTTGTCTCATTTGAGCCTTTAGTTCCAACTGAGAATCTTTGAAACACCACAGTTATTCAGCTTTGTGTCCATCCCTTTATGGCCACAGTGTGCCATGCAATGCTACTTCCAGCAGGAGTACACCATACTCAAATTCCCCCTGATTTCTTTCCAACCGAGCACCATTGGGTTGTGCTGGAATGGGAGATTTACGTCATCATGGATGTGCAGCCAACAAAATAGTGTGAACCGAAGTCTCCAAGGAATGTTTTTTTTAACACCTTGATGAAAATAGAAAGCACAGAGAAAGTTTACAGTGGAGCAATTAAATGTGATAAACTCATAATTACAACTTGGGAAATGGGAAGTAGGAAATCTCCGATATGTGAAGGCAGCTTATGATTACAACCCGTGCCCTCATACGCTCTAACCCCAGAAATTACAACGCAAACATTTGCTGATTCAGAAATGAGGAGCCGTCTGTACTTCAGCTGCGTGCAATCAAGAGATGTTTGCATTCTAGAACTCCTGTATATGCAATTATAGAAAATGGAGAGGGGGAAAAAATCACAGGTGGGTGCCGTGGTAAATTAAGACCCAGAAGCAATGCTCAATCATAACCATGAACATAAACGTTCATCTGAAAATTCCAGTCAATCAGCATCATCAACAGGGCTCTTCAGACTGTCGGCTCTTAAAGCAGCACTTCACTTTTTTTTGTTTTTGCAAATATAGGCTCATTTTGCAAGTCACCTAGAATTACACTTGAGTATAACCATTTTTCAATCCATTCAGCTGATCTCCAGGTCAAGAGGAGGCCCTTTTAGCTTAGCTTAGCATAGATCATTGAATTGGATTAGACCATTAGCATCTCACTCAGGAAAAAAAAAAAGAGATTGATGATTTTTCTATTTAAAGCTCGACTCTTCTGTAGCTGCACATTGACCTAAGACTGATGGAAAAGGAAAAGCTATTTTTTTTAAGTTGATATGGTTGATATACTTGAATCCTAGCATAATAATCAAGGGACTTTGCTCCCATATGGCTGCAGCAGACACAGAGATATTGCCCAACACCATTACCTAGTTACCAGCATTAGCAGTGTTGCCAGCATTACCAAGTTGGGGCAATGTAATCACAGAACAGTAATGCTTTAAATCTGAAAATAATCAATCATTTAGCAAGATGCTAATGGTCTAATCCGATTCAGTGACTTAAGCTGGATTTATACTTTCGCCTGGCGCCGCATCGCGCGCACCTCTGCTCACTGCGCGCGCACTTCGCGAAACGGACAAGGCTTTTACACTCGCCGCGTTCGCCGTTGTGATATTATTTAAAATGACAGGGGGCTGTCAAAAGAAACTGACCGTAAAGTCAGACAGATAAACCGAGAAGTAGAAAGTTTCCAGAACTACCTCATATCATTATATCGATCAAGATTTTTTTAACTAATTGTTTTTATTGTTTTAATAAATAGTTTTAATGATTATAAAGATTTTTATAACCATTCAAGAAATTTTTAATTAAACTTTGCTGCATCACTTGCTTTTGGTTATTTCTCGGACAGTTTTACCTATTAAAGTGTATTAAAATATTAATCACAAGAGAACACGGGTTCCTCTACAAATATATAAGAATAAAAGAATAAAAGCAAAAAAGTACACTTACTAAATAATACAGATAGTTTTTTTTTATTTAGCCCGCTCCACAATTCACACATTACTGTCTGGCTAGTTTCTGTCCTCTACTTATGTTAAAAAGGCAATAATAATCCAACATTCCCGACCATTATCACCATAACGCCTAAAAAAACAGGGCATCATGTTGGAAACCGATTGGTTCAAATATTCCTGTCCAGTTATCAAAGAAATAATTTGTTACTTCATTATAGTTTTGTGACTATTAAATTCAATTGTAACATATCCATCAGTGTTAAACCTGGTGACTGGTGGAAAAATATATTCTGTAATGGTGTATCTGTGTCTCTATTGGCCTTTTTTGGCTTTAATAAACTCATCCCTCAGGTTTTTCCAAACCTTTTAACAAAAACTTTCCTCCTTTCTCACGGCTGTTGCAATTTCTAGCCAAGAATTATTGATCACCTGGTTATCTCTATGATCACTGATCATGAATATGTCTGTACAGTCATACCTGTTTCAGACAAAATCTCTTCAAAGTGATTCATATTCAACTCAAATCAGACGCGGCGCTGCGCGCACTGTTCACTCGAGTCTCAAAAAATCCAATTAGCTCCGCCAGCCAAAATCAAAGCGAACATCCGGAAACTCCGCGATGACGTCATATTTGCCGCACGCACTCAAGCGAACTAGCGGACGCGTCGAGTATAAACTAGGCTTTATGCTAAGCTAAGCTAAAAGTGCTCCCAGACTGTGAAGTTGGCTCAATGCATTCAAACATGGTAAAACTCAACTGCCTAACTCTAGGTGACTTATCAAATGAGCCAAAAAAAGTGGAGTGTTCCTTTAAATACTGTAGCTTTAACTCCTATCTGTCATCATACTAAATTAGTCAATGCTTTTTCCCCATGCTCGGAGACACAGCTGCATTCGAGAGGTTGCTGGTGCCAGTTCTGGCCACCTGCTCGGACTGTGAAAGTCAATGCTATTTTGAGCCAATCAGAAATGATATAGAGGAAGCCGATATGTAATTTTAAGGAACATTTCATAACTTTAATCTCAGAGTTTAGTCTTGCTGTAATTTGAGCTGTTTTAACGCTGCCATTAGTGCCTTTTTGTGCTGATCCATGACCAGCTTCCTGCACCTAAACACTGGCCGTATTCATTAAAAATCGGACCGCACAACTGGCCTCAAATCAGAATCAGAGTGCATAATTTTCTCTCACTCTCTTTCTTTCTATCCCTCTCTCTCTCCTTTGAAAAAAAAAAGCCATTAGCAGGACGACTGCAAAGCGAGAGGTGACTGCGAATCCGTAAAGCAGCCTGAATCACTACTGCTCATTCAGCTGAACAGTTGCCATAGACACAGTGGCGATGGTGTGTGGCTTGTCTGTTGTTTTAGACCGCTGTGTCACCGTGGTTTGAAACAGATGAACTGATCTGAGTTACAGCCGTGTCTGATCTCTGACGTGTTGTAATTGCGGCTGGTTGAAAATAATAATTACAGGAGCCTAAATCGGGACGAATCGGAGAGTGAATTAAATGCTGTGAGAGTCTTGCGTCATTCTCTTGCACTGCACAGTAGGGAAGTCATCATATCTTTTAAGATTATGTTGGTGTTATATTCAAACGGTAAAGTAGATGAGATATCTTATCATGTGACAGAACATATTTATCATTAACACTCTTGATTAATATCATGTAAAATATTATACAGAAAGAAAGAAAGAAAGAAAGAAAGAAAGAAAGAAAGAGAAAGAGAGAAAGAAAGATGAAGTATATTCAGCAGGTTGCTATCACAGAGTATTACGCAGCTGTCTGGAATACTTGATTCTGATTGGTCACTGCATTTTAAGGTATGTTATTCCCAGATAACAAGCCCTGTAACTATTAACACAGATTCCTCCAGGTACTTTGAATCACCTTGATCGTCGATAAATATGTTCCCATCCATATACAAATATCCTTAATCCTATTTTTATTTTTCCATCTGTCATATCTTGCTCTATAGAGTAATTTTGCAAAAGTATTTGATAGTAACTTCATCAGGGTCAGATTGGTCCAGGGAGTCAGATACAATGCTGAGACTCGAACCAGCGACCTTCTTGCAGTGAGGCAATCATGCTAACCTAAATCTGATAATATAAAAATTGCAAACTCCACAAAATGTTAGGACATTTAATTGATTGTGTGTTAAGTTAGCGGAAAAGCTAATTTATGTAGGGTCTGTGTAGTTAAATTGCCAACATTGGCTCTGTATCGCTGGTTAGTGGCACTGACAACGGCGGTGAGGATATAATCACAGATTTATTGGTAACTCAGCAAACCAGTGGTCAACGGGAGCAAAGAGATGTATACAGCTATTCAGAATCGTAGTCGTAGAACAGGCAGAAGGTCAACAAGGCTGGTAGCAGGCAAGGATAAACAAACAAGCAAGGCTAGGATCAAAACACAAAAGACTAGACAAAGGGAACGCGTTGTAATGCCACATACAGTTAACAATACTCAGCAACAAGGATGAGTGTATTTGCTGTTTATGTAGTGCGTGTAATCAGTCCAGCAGCAGCTTCCGCTGTGAGAGTCTAATCAGATGGTGACTTGGAGCAGGTGTTTGTGTGTGTTGCATGACTGGATCTGTAGTCCGTATACAAGCAGATTTGTAGTTCATGGAATGTGTGTGTGTGTTTACCAACAATCTCTGGCTGTTAGATCGGTGGTGATCGTGACAGGCTCATTCTGAAAACATAGCCCTATACACATTTCTGGAATGCGAATGATGGAGCCAGATGAGTGTATGGCCACATTTAGATTCTAAAACGGACGATTCTAGGCGGTATGACGACGTCACTTTTTTGCACTTACCAGCTGACCACTTACCTCTGTGTGGACGGCTTTTCCGTCATTACCAGTTTGTCCAGTTGCTTACCGCGTACGTCAGAGGATTTGAAGCGCAGACCAGAGTTAACCACGATGACAGGGGTTCTGTCACGATCACCAGCGATCTACAGCCAGAGATTGCTGGTAAACACACACTCACATCTCATGAACTACAAATCTGCTTGTAAATGGACTACAGATTCAGCCATGCAACACACACAAACACCTGCTCCAAGTCACCATCTGATTAGACTCTCACAGCTGAAGCTGCTTCCGAACTGATTACACACACTATATTAGCAGCACAAACACACACAGTCTTGGCTGAGTATTGTTTGCTGTAAGTGACTCTACAATGTGTTTTCTTTGTTCCTGTTTTTCTGTGTTTCGACCCTAGCCTTGCTATTTGTTTATTCCTTGCCTGCTACCAGCCTTTTTGACCTTCCACCTGTTTATCCTGATTATCTGTATACATCTATTTGCCCCCGATGACCACTGCTCTACTGACTTTATATTAAATCTGCAATTGGATCCTCACCACTGTTGTCAGTGTCACCATCATGTAACAGGTTCTAGTCCGGCAAACAACAGTTCCAGAAAGCAGGCAAGACAAAAACCAAAGCCAAAAAATAAAACAGAAAAGTAACAGTATGAGAATGTGGTCAAATCTGAAAACATGGTAAAAATCAGGCTGTCGCAAGGGCTTTTATTTTTCTTGACTGCTTTTCAAAGCACTGTTGTTTGGGTTTAGGGAAGCGGGTGGGTGCTGGTCAATCAGTGCGTTTTAAAACACTATCGGTTGGGATTAGTGAAGGGGGTGGTTGGGGGATATCGGTCGGTTGGTCAGTCAGTCAGTCGACAGGATTTACATTAGATTTACATGAGAACAGCAGGTGCGTATGCACTCACGAGAGAATTATAAGAACTGCATAAGCATACACAGCGGCTTCTGGTTGATTCCCCAAAAACAAAAACTGCAATTAAACATACCTCCTGGGATGTATTTGGTACTCTCCAGAAATGTATATGGTGTACGCAATCAAAATGAGCCTGGGTTGAAAATTGCTCTCATGTAGAAAATAAGAAACTTTAGATTTCTGACTCACATTCACAATATGCTTGTCTGCAATCTGCTCTTGTCACCATATTAAACAGTAGCTCTCCAAAATAAAAATAAAAAATAAAAAAAAACATCATTATTTACTTGCCATGTTGTTCCAAACCCCATATGCCATATTTTTTTTCTTTTTCGTCTTCTGGAGTCCTCTGATAGCTTTGTCTGGATTTCAGTCTGCTCTTCACACAGAGCACAAGGCTTCAGAAGACTTGGAATAAAACAGAGAGTTGTGTGGACTGCTTTCACGAGGCTTCTTTAACATGACACTATAGCTGAGGTAAAGGCTGGTGTATGACAGTCACTTTTGTTTACTTTTCACAGCCATCTTTACCGCTTCCCGCTGTTATCCGATAAAAGTGATGAGCTTGATGAACGTAAACAACACACTTCAGATAGCGGACCCATGACTCGTATCAACATCAGCCAGATGGCAGGTACAGAAACATTTCTCCTTCATTTGAAGTATTGATCTTTCAAGAGTTGCATCATTTTCCGTAGTTCCTGTGAAACAGTACTTGAATGGAGCGCTGAAGCGCAGTTATGAATCCTGATATGAAAACTCGACACATCAGTCCCTGACAGCAGTTTTTTGAAGGTGGTTTTAACATAAATGTTAACTCAAAATATTTTGTGAACTAAAGTTATGTATATTCTGGGCATATATTGTGATATAACTTAGTTTATTAGTAGGCCTATCTAATTAATTCCAATGTGGATGAAGATCATTTTCTCACAGTGGTTCCAGTGGCATCTGAAATCAAGAATACTAATCATTTCAACATCATTAAATGCTCTTCTCATTATGTTTAGTAAGATGTAGGTAACTCTTTAATAATCAGTGAACTTAAAGAATGAAAATAATGCATTAATTGTTAAGAATGTTTATTATAACGGCTATAAACCATTATTAGGTTTGTACAGTGTCAGGGTTCTGTGTTTTTGTCATGTGATTTCCCCATGTGCTGTGCTCCATGAGCTTCTGTTTATGTCTTGTGATCCTTTTGTTCTGTTTCCCGCCATTTCTTGATGTTCATGTGTTTCACCTGTGTCTCTCCCCTGTTTGTAATCTGCTGATTAATGTCCTGTGTATTTAAGTCCTGTGTTTTCTTCAGTTCAGTTTTGAAGTGTGTATACTGTATTGTCTTTATTCCTTGATTCCTGCGTGTCTGTTCCAGCGTCTCCAGTGAGTGTTTTGTTATGTGTTTTGATAACTCCTGTGATCCTGTGACTTTGTGAGAGAGCGAGTCGTGACGTACAGTCTCTCCTTTTTATTTATTTATTTATTTATTTATTTATTTATTTATTTATTTATTTATTTATTTATTTATTTATTTATTTATTTTATTTTATA
>CAIGQQ010011877.1:358041-373855 GCA_903798035.1 Danio albolineatus | reverse complement strand
TGTGTGTGTGTGTGTGTGTGTGTGTGTGTGTGTGTGTGTGTGTGTGTCAGTGTATCAGTCCATATAGTTTGCAGCTGTAGCAGGTGTTGATTGGCGCTAAACATCATGGTAGTTGTAGTTCTGTTCATTGTTAGAATTGTAGTTCTCCAGCGATCTGCATAGGCTAGATTGCTGGTGATCGTGACCGCATGGAAAACAGGAACAAGAAAGTAATGTATAAACACCATAGTCATACACTGTCAAAAACACTCGGTTCCACTCAATAGATTTGAGTTGAGACAGCAATAAATAAATTAATCAAGAAATTAAGTTAACTTGTATGTTTTTACAAATTTAAGTAGATTAAACATATAAAACAATTAAGTTGTCCCAAAAAAACTCAAGAACTGGGTTGCTTTAGTTCATTTTAAACAAGTAGTTTGAACAAGCAGCAAATGTCATGACATTTGAGTAAACAATAGGCTGAGTAAACAATAACAGAAGTTTCGGTTTTGGGGGAAACTATTTAACCACGTTAAATAGTTCATGACAGACATTGTAAAATGCAGGCAAACTTTTTTGTTTCATGGGACAACTGAAGGACCAACCATCGGTGGTAAAGGTTTTATGCTGAACTCTTTATTTATTGATCACGAATAAGAATAAAGTGGCCCAAATTAAATTTTAACCAGAGTTCCGCACTCCACCATATAGAGGTCTTAAAGAAAGTGACTGTCAGAACAAAATGTCAAACGGGTCGATACTGTTTCCATTTGGTCCGTAAACAAGCCTGTAAACACTTAAAAAAGAAGCTCTTCGACATTTCTCCAACAGCAGGAAGAGTGCTGAAAATGGCAGAGCGAGAGAACGCCTGTCTTTCATATACTGTGGGACGTCCATTCTACTATAATCAGTTTCATCTCATTGTCTCACTGAAACATGTAGCCATCAGCCCACTTTGGGCATAAAATTACAGTGCACTCCGTTTAACAAATGCTCCTCAAATATTAAATTGTCTGATTGTGCTGCTGGGCATTACGCTGCATCTGTGTATTCTAGCATGATCTGAAGGAAGTGAAAGAACTGCTGGCAGTCACCATCACTTTGCACTTGGACAGGAATAGCATGTCATCATTTCAACCACCAATGGACATTTATTTTTATGGATGTCACTGCATGAATGCACTTAAAAAGCATCAGAGCGACATCTAACCAAAGAAGCGCTACCGATAAAAGAGGTTTGTTTATATTTATAGAATGCTTCAAAGTCCTCCGTGTCCCAAATTCATTCAATTAAACTATTAGAGCATGCTGATCAAGCTTTTCAAAAGCAAGACTGAAAAGTTCCTGAACAAACCGGGATGTATGGAGTTTGTGCATTAAAAATAAATCGTGTTTACTGAAGTGAACATTTCTCTTGATGGGGTTTAATGTTGATGCACTGTAAAAATGTTAAGTTACACACAATCGATTTGTGTTGGGACAACATGAATGAATTAAGTTAACTTAGTTTATTTATATATTTATTTATTTATTTATTAAAGTGAATTGAACATAAGGCGACACGGTGGCGCAGTAGGTAGTGCTGTCGCCTCACAGCAAGAAGGTCGCTGGTTCGAGCCTCACCTGGGTCTGTTGGCATTTCTGTGTGGAGTTTGCATGTTCTCCCTGTGTTCACATGGGTTTCCTCCGGGTGCTCCGGTTTCCCCCACAGTCCAAAGATATGCGGTACAGGTGAATTGGGTAAGCGGTACAGGTGAATTGTCCGTAGTGTATGTAAGAGAATGTATGTATGTTTCCCAGAGATGGGTTGCGGCTGAATGGGCATCCGCTGCGTAAAACATATGCTGGATAAATTGGCGGTTCATTCCGCTGTGGCGACCCTGGATTAATAAAGGGACTAAGCCGAAAAGAAAATGAATGAATGAATGAATGAACATAAAACAATTTAGTTGTCCAACCAAAACCTCAAGAGTTGTATTGTTTCAGCTCATTTTCAGCTCTTTGTATGTGTCTCTATTTGTTTTAGCGATTATTTAATTGATTTATAGGTTTTTACTGTGCATCATTGGTGCAGTTTTTTTATTTAATTAATTTTTTTTAGAATTATTGCCCATGTAAATAAATAAAAAAATATAAATAAATTAGTAGATCAATAGATGACTCGCTATATGTGGTTATCACAATAGAAAAAGCAGACATATAAAATATAATAATTATGTTTTGGGCAATAAATATTTTAATTCACAAATGGCATTATTATTATTTATAATTATTTATTATTTTAAAATTCTACACATATTTAAAAACTTTTTAAAAAATTAACGTTTAACTTGCCCTGCACTTTGTATTTATTTCATAGTTTGTAAAATACAGTTGTGAATGTAACGATCCATGTGCAGTATTTATTAACACAGAATAGTCAAGCAGGCAATGGTCGACAAGTACAAACAGAGGCCTACAGATAATCTAAAGAGCGAGGTCAAAATAAACAGGCAAAAGTTCAGGACAGGCGGCATAGAATAAACAGGAACAATTAACAATGCAAAGATCAAAATCACGGCAGGATAAACAGGGGAAACCCACTCCGTAATGCTTCACAAGGAAAAACAAGACTCAGCAAAGTGTCTGTGAAAGTGAGTGGTATTTATAGTCCATGAAATCAGTAATCACGAGTATCAGCTGTGTGTGTGTGTGTCCGGATTATTGTCAGCTGTGGCAGGAGTTGATGAGTGCTGGGAGTTGTAGTTTGTTAAGAATACCGGAAGTAATCTCCAGCTGAGAAAACACAGCTGGAAACAACAGTAAACGGTAACTAAGTATTTTATTTCACTACTGTACTTAAGTACTCATTTTAAGTATCTGTGCTTTATTCTATATTTGGAAACATTTACTTTTAATTCACTACATTCCAAAACTTAATATTGTACTTTTTACTTTTCTACATTTCCTGAATTAAGCGGAGTGAAAACAAAATGTTTTAAAGGGGAGAAATTGTGCTCAGTAATGAGTCGTTTTTACTTCGTGAACAAGCTGAAGTTTATCAGTTGACCCATTAAATCAGTTCACAAATTGCACTGAACAATTAATTTGTGAATAGGACTGACATCTGCTCAAGAGTCAACAACTCACTAATTCAAATGATATGTTTAATGTGAGTCTCCAGTAAATGATTCACTGATTCAAATGATCCATTCAGAGTGAGGCTGCATTTCACTCCACTCTTAGACACACACTTGGGAAATTCTATTCCCTTCTTCTCTCAGTGGAATCATTTTAAAGTGTGTTCCAGTTAATGAAGTGAGCAAGGGATTTGACTTGATCCCTCGGTTTTGGCTGCTTTGTCAGCTTCATATGACCACTCCAGCATCTATAAGTCCCAGAATGCATGCAGTTGTGACGTGACAACAGTGTTTTCAAGTGCTAAAGGTTGCTAAAGGTTTTAGGCTGTTCCAGCTTAGCAGATGTTTTGCCGGTAGTGGACACTTGTGTAACATAATAGGGAACAAGGTAGTTGAGTGAAGGGCAGAACAAATTGGATTGGAATGCAGCCTAAGTGTCCCGGAAATGATTAAATGATTCAATTATGCATTCACAGCAAGTGTCCAGTACATGATTCACTGATTCAAATGATATGTTCAGAGTGAGTCTCCAGTACATGACTTACCAATTTAAATGATGTGTTCAGAGCGAGTATCCAGTAAATGATTTACTGATCTAAATGATGCATTCAGAGCAAGTCTCCAGTAAATGATTCCCTGATTCAAGTGATGTGTTCAGAGTGTGTCTCCAGTAAATGATTCACCAATTCAAATGATGCATTCAGAGTAAGTCTCTAATAGTGCATTCACACCAGATACAGGTGGTTCACATGTTGTCATTGCAAATACGCGAATAGACATCCTGCGGTGCGATTCGCGCAAATGAAGTGGTTCGAATTGATTATTTTGCGCATGTGACGTCCTTAACGCATGAATTGCTCCAGTTGGAAAATCTGAAGTTTAGCTGACATTCATGCCACGTTAACCAATCAAGAGCTTGCTCTTGTAGGGCCGTGATTATGACGTGTTCCCTGTTGTTAATGTCCCGAGAGGAAATACTCATGCCGGCATGAAACAACATCTCATCAAACTGAGCTCGGCTCAATCAGAAGCACAGCTAAGACCTTCCTTCATCCAGGAACAGTTTCTGGAGGAGTTGATGAACTCACAGAGCTGGGTACACCTCGCAAAGAATCTTATGGACAGCGGTGAACAAATCTATGCTGTTTTCAGCCTTCCCAAAGCACATAAAGCAAGATAAAATCCATTTTAGCCATTTAAAAACAAAATTATAATCACCGGACAGACAGATGCCCTGCCCATGACCTGAATCAGCATCTATTGTGAAGTGAATTTGATGCGTGAATGAAGCACCATGTCTAGTATGAATGTCCCATAAAGATTCAATTATTTTGCAAACTTATCTGAATGGAACTCTTCAAGGTTTTATTAGTTTTGGTAATTTAAATAACTTGCAAAATAAACAATTCTCAATAAGTAAAAGTAAATGAAAAAAAAAATCAAGTACTTTTGTAGGACTGATATTAAAAAGGAGGACTCTATACTTCTACTAAAGTATTATTTTATCACAGTATACTGATAAAATATTGGCACTACTTGTAAAATATAATAATTATCTTGCAATCTTATGGATAAACCAGCCTGATATCACGAGAAAACGTAAGCATTTTACGTTTTGCCAGTTTAGAGGCTAATTTGTACGAATGCGTACAAGTTCAGTCTTACGAAAATGTACGATAAAAAAGGTGGCGTGGCACCCAACCCCACCCCTAAACCCAACTGTCATTGGGTGATGAGCAAATCGTACTTAATTGTACGAATTAGCTCTTACGAATTCATACGAATTAGCCACTAAATCAAAAGTTACGAATTGCTGTGAGATAGCGTTGGATAAACTTAAGGCTGAAATATTCATATTAATAAAAATTATTTAACCCTACCCCATTTACCTTACCCTTTTTTTACCGTGGTCTAAGTAGTTGGCCATATCTCAAGAAATCTTAGTTTTCTAAAACTTGAGTGAGTGAGTAGCACATTCGCCTCACAAGAAGAAGGTCGCTGGTTCGAGCCTCGGCTGGGTCAGTTGGAATTTCTGTGTGGAGTTTGCATATTCTCCCTGTGGTTGTGTGGGTTTCCTCCAGGTGCTCCGGTTTCCCCCACAAGTCCAAAGACATGTTGTATAGGTGAATTGGGTAGGCTAAATTGTCCGTTTTGTATGAGTGTGAATGAGTGTGTGTGGATGTTTCCCAGAGATGGGTTGCGGCTGGAAGGGCATCCGCTGCGTAAAAATATGCTGGATAAGTTGGCGGATCATTCCGCTGTGGTGACCCCAGATTAATAAAGTAACTAAGCTGAAAATAAAATAAATGAATGAATGAAAAAAAAACACCTTAAAAAGTTTATAAAAATACTATTTAATATGTTACACTCTTAGAAATAAAGATATGAAAGGTACTTTTTTGTCATTAAAGATACATACTAATACCTAAACATACTTCATAATAAGTTAAGGGTACAAAAGTGAAGCTTGAAGGTACAAAAGTGTTCCCTAAAGGTACTAATGTCCACCTGTATGGTACAAAAGTGTACCTTTAGAAAAGGGACCACCCCAGATTTTGTACCTTTATTTCTGAGTGTGTAGTAATAAGGATCAACTCTGGTGAGTGGAACGATTTTGAATTATGAATGGATGGAACATAAAAGTAAAAATAAAACAATACATTGGGAAAATCTTATTTAATGTCTGTATACTGTAAGAAACTGAGCTAACACCCTGAAACATTACTCAGAATTTCTTTCTTCTGAGTTTGTCTTTTTCTGCTCACCCACTGTGAAAATGATTAAAACAGCAGCGGGAAAGCAGCTCTCCGTACACAGAAATGGATTGAGTGAGTTATCTTTTACCCAAAGTAGTTTAAAACACCTTCAAGGAGGAAACTTCAGTTAGAGAATCGACAAAATACAAGCACTTTTAATTCAGCTGAAAACGGATAAGAGCAGTACAGCTGTATCAATGACTGTAAAGTATTTTCACTTCATACTAATTTGGATCTTCTTACCCCAGTAAAACAATATACAGTTCTAAAAGCCATTTAAGTAAACAAGAATATCTGTTTAAATAAAACTTAAACCCACAATGTAGTGTTTTTTTCTGCACAAGTGAAGCTCTTGACCTGGCTTACTAAAAGTACATTTACTGTACCTTGGAGTTTATGGTTAGCATGGAGCTTTAAATATTAAATAGGTTTAGCAAGAGAGACAATCTCCTTTCTCAACTTCTTTTCTGTTGACAACATGATGAAAATCATTCGAGTGTATGAAATCTATAAAATGAAATGTTCATGACTTGAGAATACTTGTGAACAGATATTGCTATCATGCACTGAAAGAAATGTTGTTGTTTTTTTTTTTTAATGGGACACAGTGCAGTTAATATAAAAAAGTTACAGTACACATAGTCATTTTTTTCACAACATCTACAAAGATTTAAATTTTTTAATGCATTTTCTATGACTTGCATTAAAAAGCACCTATTTTAGCCCTTTTCAAGATTTAATATAAGTCTTAAGTGTCTCCAGAATGTGTCAGTAAAGTTTCAGATAAAATACCCATCAGATTATTTATTATTCTTTTTTAAATCTGGGAAAATTTATCTGTTTTGACATTGTAGCTGTTTTTGTTGCCTGTGCCTTTAATGCAAGTGAGCTGGTTCTACCCACCCATTGTTAATATACACTGCTGTATGAACATACGTTATGTTATGTTAATGTAAAAAATAAACATGAATTAAGTCCACAAACTGGGATATTTGTACTGACACTATGCGGCTGTGGTGATAAATTACATAGTGATTTTACTATATTTATTACAAACATGCACTATTATAAAAATGTTGAGGTGCAGATGATCACAGAGAGTCGAACAGATCTTTTGATCCCAGTTTTTTTGCGCACGTCTTTCTTGTTGATATGATTATATGCGTTTCTACGGAGACATGTTACGCGTCTTTCGCATGTCGGGAAAACCACATTCCAATGTCACGTCGTGGTGGGCCTCAAAAATGGAGGGATTTGAATCCTATTTTAACAGAAAATTAAAAACAAAAGACTTATTATGTTTCTATCACTCCAATATGACTTTGGACACACTATACCTGCACACAGTTCAGTCCAAACAACTCCCATAAGATGATTTTCATCATGGGTGGCCTTTAACTAACAGTGAGCGTAGTTTGCTAAAAATACAGTGAGTCAGGATTATTTCTATAATGGCCTGTATAATACAGATGTATTGTATGTGATATACATTATATTAAAGTGATTTGTATTTAAGTTGAGTACAATTTTAATCTAAAAAAATTACATGTGTAGTTATTTAGATGTATCTTTTACTTTTAGATTATATTAAAGTTCCTGTTATTATGCTGTCCAGCGGACTGGGTTGTATTTAGCACCACACAAACTGTTAATTAATGTCTCTGTACCTTTGAATTTTCACTTTTGAAATGCTTTTGTTTTTTTTGTCATTTAGTCTCATGTGTCTGTTAAGCATTGATAAACACAACAAATTTAACGATTATACTGCACGAAAAAAAAACACAAGGGTTACATCAGTAATGGGACATTACAGAAGAAATATTGGGTTATTTAAACCCAACTTGGGTAAAATAAAAACTAACTTAAATATTGGATCAAATTTGGTCCTATTAACTTAATAAAAAACAGCAGTTGTGTTAGACTGTATAACACCTAGAAACACCTAGGGGCTTGATGTCCACTCTGAAAACTTTGAATCATATAGAAGTGTGTAATGTTTTTTTTTTGCTAGTTTGAAATTATATATGGCTTGAGCTTTTCATGGAAATGAACAGCAAAAAATAAATAAAAATTTGTTTTTAAGACAGTTTTTAAGGCGCTGCTGGTCTGCATTTTAGTCCTAGATTCTCAACATTCACCACCAAATGTCTAAATTGTCAGTGAAAAACTGGCAGCTGTGGTTACCAGAACTTTACTGTAAACAATACAATAGAAAACATAAAATAATTTTCTAAATTTCACACTAAACTAGCTTGTTTCATTCCTTTTTATAGTATTAAACATCTGAGTTTTCAAGTACGAACATTTGCACATCATACCTTTGTATCGCAGACTAAAACACAACTATAAACATTATTTTAATTATATAATGTTAAAATTCAAATGTACATCTCTGATGAAAAAAAACTAATATAAAAAAAAAACTAAAAGAACTTCAGTAATGTCAACAAAAAGGATTAAAAAGCGAAGTGTCATGGAGGGTTTTTGTGTGTAATAATTAAATATATAAAATTGTTAACTTAAAATGACACCTACATTAAATATTACAAGATAATTGTTTTGGTGAAACAAATTATTCATCCTGAATATATGTAATCATATACAGTGAGAAAAGCTAGGTTTATAGCTTGAGTTGTGAAGTTTATTTGATTAAAAACGCCTATATACAGCTGGGTCTGTAATCTGGGGTATGTATATGAGGTATTTATTGTGTTTGAGCTGGTTTTGAGAATAACATACTTGGCATTACTTAAGGATTTGGTAAAACTGCATCTATAGAGAACAGCAGAAAGGATGACGAGAGATGGTGCTGGAAATTTAGCAGAATTTGCACACAGCCGCTCATTTAGAACGCTCCTAAATTACTAACATTAAAGCAAGGTTAAAGAACTCCAATTTTGCCCATTTATAAGATGTAAAATACGTCTTTTGTGTCTCCAAAATGTGTTTGTGAAGTTTCAGGTCATACACATCTGGTCAGTTATTATACCCTGTTGAAAATGTCACTTTTTTGTTGCAGTTGTTTTGCATCTCTGCCTTTAAATGTGATATGAGATGGTTCTCCCCAAGTTCTCATCGTCCACTCACAGCCATTTCACTTGAGAGAAAGATAACAGATGTCCGGAAAAACTAAGCAAACATCACAGACAGCAATTCAGACATGATAACCTAGTCCACTGTCACAAAAACCGCAGTAAAGACTGAACCAGGAAATTTCCCAATAGTTATTTGATGCAGTTTTGGAGATTATTCAGCCTTACCGCAGTGATGAATGAGCCACACACAGATGCTGTTACAATGTTCGCTGCATGCACACACATACAAAAACACACGTACATTTTAAACACTGTGCTGTTTTTGCTCATCCATACTTGCGTCAGCCATGACAGCATGAACATCAAATGGGCAAAACTGCAAAATGTTTTTTGTGCACTTACAGCTTTTAGATTTGAGGCATTTTATGTGTGTGCGTTTTTTTGTTTGTTTGTTTTTTCTGTCTTTTTTTTGTTTTTCTTCCATCTAATCAAAAGAAACGTGCAGAACACACTATAAGTTATAATTTTGTTACACTTCATATATTTGTGTTAGTAGATTTCAATTGCAGTACATTCCAGCAAGTGTTAAATAGATGTCTTGGCGAAAACAAGGCTAAATTTGGGCTATCAGGGTTTTAGATATGTTTGTTTTTCTTATTGACAACCCAAATTTTGTTTTGTTTTAGCCACAACTACTGTTTAGATGTCTATTAGATGTCTATGAAACATTAAAAAAAAAAAAGGAAGAAAGAAAGAAAGAAAGAAAGAAAGAAAGAAAGAAAGAAAGAAAGAAAGAAAGAAAGAAAGAAAGAAAGAAAGAAAGAAAGAAAGAAAGAAAGAAAAGGGTGGCACATTGGCGCAGTGGGTATGTTACAGCTGGTAATGATGAATACAACGGGGTGAGGATCCAAATGCAGATTTTAATATTTAAAGTTAATACAGAGGTGGTCATCAGGGGCAAACAGGTATGTAGTGGAAATCCAAATCGTGGTCAAAAACAGGCGGAAGGTCAGAAGGGCTGGCGGCAAGCAAAGATAATCAAACAGTAAGGGCTATGGTCAAAACACGGACAAACAGGAACAAAGAAACGCGTTGTATGGTCACTATAACAGATCGCAATACTTAGCGTCGACTGAGAGTGTGTGTGCTGTATTTGTAGTGTGAGTAATCAGTCGTGATGGTCCTCCGCTGGTGTGTGTGCAATCAGTTGTGATATGGAGCAGGAGTGTGTGTGTGTGCTGCATGACTGGAGATGTAGTCCAAACATGGCCGATCTGTAGTTCCCGGAAGCATGAGTGAACCAGCGATCTCTGATAGCGGAGCGATCGCTGTTGATCGTGACAGGGTAGTGCTGTCTCCTCACTGCAAGAAGGTCACCGGTTCGAGCCTTGGCTGAGTCAGTTGGCATTTCTGTGTGGAGTTTGCATGTTCTCCCTGGGTTTGCGTGGGTTTCCTTCGGGTGCTCCGGTTTCCCACACAAGAAGGTGAATTGGGTATAGGCTAAATTGTCCTTAGTGTATGTGTGTGAATGGGAGTGTATTTGTGTTTCCCAGTGATGAGTTGTGGCTGGAAGGGCATCCGCTGTGTAAAACATATGCTGGATAAGTTGGCGGTTCATTCCACAGTGGCAACCCCTGATTAATAAAGGGACTAAGCTGAAAAGAAAATTAAATAATGGATGATGTTTATTAAACACAGAAAAAAATGTTTGCTGGGATATGTTTTCTCAAAAAGCTGTTTTCTCAAAAGTATTACTATTGGGCTGTCAGGGATTTAGATGTTTATTAGATTTTCACTGACAGCCCAAATTTAGCCTTGTTTTAGCCATACACTCTATGTTTAGATGTCTATTAAACATCTTTTAAAAAAAAAAAAAAAGAAAACGATGTTTATTAAACACAGAAAAAAAAAATTCTAGTATATGTTTAAAGGCCATTTTGTCAAAGTTATTACATTTGGGCTGTAAGGGATTTAAATGTTTATTAGATTTTCACTGACAGACCAAAATTAGACTCGTTTTAGCCATAACCACTATAGAGTCTATTAAAGAGCCCCTACTATGGGTTTTTGAAAATGAGCTTCCATGCAGATGTAACATCCAGCTGAGGTTTAAATCTGAAAGTATACTGTATTTGAAACTATTGATTCTTCAACAAAATAGTTGACTCAGAGTTGGGTTCGGATCTTTTGCTTGATCACATCGACGTCGACACAGTACATCACCAAATATGTAGTTCCAGTTCTGGTAAAATAGGGATCACGGGACTAATCATGACACGAAGATAAAGATCACTGACAGAAGGAGATTCAGCTGCAGGGAATAAAGGGTTAAAGTTAATTTCCAGATCAACATCACAGTATAGCCAACCTAGTGCTGTGTTTGTTCCTGTAATTTTTCTGATGAAGACAATAACCTACGCTGCAATGCAGGATTCGCCAGCCATTTGCTATTGAAGGAGCAACAGAGACTATGGAACTTTGTCAGAAGTTTTTCAGGATTTGCCAGTATTTTTTACAGTTCAAATGGACCAGTTTCTTCTTCCTCTGGATCATAACATGTAAGTGTAATTAAAATCGTTGCCTTGTTTTGTGTAGTTTGCAAAAAATAATTATTTAATTGTGTTTTATAGGTTGTAATCGCACCCAGGGGCGTAAATCCAGGGGGGGACGGGGGGACATGTCCCCTTCCATCCGAGGGTTGTCACTGGCAGGGGCCCTATGGCAACCTTTGCTGGGATGCGTTGGGTAGTGTCATTAGGGCTCCTTATGATATCACTGGGGGCCCCAAAACTGCTTGGGCCCTTAGAATCGTCCTAACTTTTCCCCTCCTAGCGGCGCCCCTGGGCTGTACACATATTGTGTGCAAAACCACGTAAAAAATGTGACGTGCTTCTTCCTTTACCGATTTAAATGCGTTTCTAAATCTGTGATCCTCTGCCGTTTGTCGGCCACCATCAGCTGTTCCTCACACGCGCAGCTTTTGCCACTGTGTGGATTAATACTGAATTAAACTGTCGTTATTACTCAGGGTTAGGTTTAAGAGAAGAGTAATATGCTGGTGTTTAACTGTATTGGGCTCACATACTTTCTGCTACTTCATACTGTAGCCGCGGTGAGCGTTTCTCTCTGTCTCGCGCTGAACGCAGTCGACCAATCACAACAGACTGAATCATCTGTCCAATCAGCGCAGATTAGCTTCACGCTAAGGATAGTTTGGGAACAAATGAATCACTGAAGGAATGATATGGGAGTCAATGGGATAATTAAGTAAAAGTAAATGCATATTATAAGACAATGAAAGTGTTATTTTGACCTTGCATGCAAATCAGCCTGTTGTTGGAGGCCCCAAAACCAAAATATGACCTTTTATAATGCAAAATAGGGGTTCTTTAAATGTCTATTAAGCATCTTTTTTAAAAGAGAGAGATTTTGGGATATGTTTAAAGGCTAATTTCTTAAAATTAAATATTTTTTTCTGTGTCAAGCTTTAAATCTTCTCATCCGCAGAACTTGAATACACTGAACTTCAACTACTTTTATTCACATCTACAATGTGAAATTAGTTTGAAAGGTTTTCTGAATTATGGTGTGATAAAAAGAGATTCAAATGTTCACATTTCTTTAATTCATGCAAATTAGCAGATATTTCATTAAATAATGCCCCGTTTGCACATTCAAATGTAACATGTGAGAAAACCAGTAATGCAAAAGAAAAGAAAAAATGCATCCCTTCACGCAAGCAATCAACTAATGAAGCCAGAATTAGAAATATCTTTTTCTGCTTTTGTTTTTCTCCATTTTTTTTTACAGTGCAATTTAATTAAGTCCTGATGAGCAGTCATATCGATGTTATATTAAGTTAATTGCGCATTTGAAACGTGTGACCTTGCAAATCCAAATGACCTGCAGTGAGCGAACAAAGAAAGAGTGCTGGAAATAATGATGGATGTTTTAGTGAGCGTGTGGGATGTGTGAACGCACCACACATCGATGCAGGGTGGCCAACTCACTAATAGATCAAGCTGGGATTCTCCGTAATCATTTGTGTTAAGTCACGGAAAGGCAGAACTGATACACACAACAGCAGTAGGCTTAATTAATGCAATTGTTGTTTATGAAAGAGGCCGTTTTAAAGCATGAACGCTAATCGTGCATGCTGTTAGCATAATGAAAACCAATGGAGACCAAATCTTAGCCAATAGTAATGCTTTTCTAAATACGCAGAGACGTGCGGTATTGATTTACGTAGTTCCTTATGGTGCAGGAAAAAAAATGATGTGTTAAATCTGTCCACTTATTTGCTAATCGATCATTTAGAGGCTGCTGTTGGAGAGTAGAGTTTAGGAATTCATGTTTTTAACATTACAGAAAGCAGTAGATACTGTCAATAGGCAAATTATTCATATAGTTTGATGTATGTTATGTGTACGGTCTGCTCAGTGAAGTCAGAGAAATGACGCACAATAATGGGGTGTTGAATAAAATGAATCGTAGACAGGGTTCAACGCTACAAGTTAATAGCTTTCATTTGTTAGCCACATATTTTGAATAATGTGTCAAAAGCCAAACACAGCCAAACACTTTTTATTCAGCATAACTTTTCTTTAAATACAACTGACAATTTAAAATATTAAAATCATGATGTAAATACATTTGAAAAAAATAATAATATATTTTTATTCCATGGTCTGTTGAAATTCTTGGTTCTGATCGGCTGGAGGGTGTGCATTATTTTCAATGAAACGCACAGGTAGTTCCAGTCAGTTTTGATCTCCCAAACGTTTATAGTTACCATAGAAACTAGCATGAGCTGCGCATGAAACCAATGAGGGCTATTAATGGCGGATGGGAAATCCACAAAATTAGGAAAATACTCATCAACTATGCCACAAAATCAAGTTTCAAGAGTTTTTCAAGCGATAATGTTGATATTTTAAAGTCAAATCGGAGGTACGGATAGCACGTCTTTAAAAATGTTGGAAGCTCCAGGCGGTAGGCGGCAGCTCCGCAAACGGCTCCCCCCGAGCGAAGCTTTATGTCAGTCAGACCATCTCAAGACTAGGTACTGGATCTAATCTCTTGCATCTCTGTCGTTTAAACGTGGTATATAATTAATCGTTGGTGTATCTAACAGTCAGTCTTTGGACTTTTGAACCTATTACTTGTTCTCAGGTGTATTTTTTTGGCAGATCGCAAAGTAAGTTTCCAAATTTGTATAATTTGACCGTCAATAATGTAATATTACACTGATCCTGCGTGTTTGGCTGATTGCTTTTGTTTTAAAAAAGATAAATAAAGCATGTTCTCCTACCTGTCCTGATGTTTTTTTTTATTATGCAAAATATACCTATATTTAACAGCAGATTTCTGAAATAGACTTTGGCTGCTTCAAAGACTCTAGAATACACTTGAAAATGCATATTTAATTGATATGGTACCTTTTTTAAGATTTGTAGGTTTATTATGTTTATTATGAAATGTAAATCACGGAAATTCTGCTATACTGTAGGTAGCCCAGTTTTTTTAAGACAAAATGAAGTCCTCCCTCGTCAGAGAAGCGCTAGAAAGTAGACAAAAGAAACGTTTGGCTGAGAATGTAACTGGAAACACACTGGGACTGGAAACTGACTGGGAATGTCTTATTTGTCCATGATCGGACTGATGAAATCGCATCCTAATAATATTAGCAGGTACAGTATAAACAGCACGCACATGCTCTCTCTATCTCTCTGTCAGCCTGCCTGTCACAGCTGATTTTGTGGAGGGACTAGAAGATCTAACATGTAAAAACTGACAAAAATTGGGACAAATATTGCGCTGCAAAGACCATAACTATTTTAAACTTAGGTCTACCTTGGCAAATGACCACGGAGTAAGCGGGATAATCAATGGCCTGCCGTGCGTTAAGGATTTTAATGCACTTTGCGGAGGCCTCCACGTTGTGCATTAAAATCCTTTAACACACAGAGAGCTGTTGATTATCCCTTACTAACCCTATATATATATATATATATATATAGATATATATATATATATATATAGTCAGAATAATTAGCCCCCCTGAATTACTAGTAACTCTGTTTACTTTTTTCTGTAATTTCTGTTTAACGGAGAGAAGATTTTTTCAACACTTTTCTAAACATAATAGTTTTAATAACTGATTTATTTCATCTTTCCCATGATGACAGTAAATAATATTTACTGTGAAAATACTGTGAAAATTTCCTTGCTCTGTTAAACATCATTTGGGAAGTATTTAAAAAAGAAAACTGAAAGGGGAGGCTTATAATTCTGACTTCAACTGTATATACACAGACAGTTGAAGTCAGAATTTTTAGCCCCCCTTTGAATTTTTTTTTCTTTTTTAAATATTTCTCGAATTATGTTTAACAGAGCAAGGAAATGTTCACAGTATGTCTGATAATAGTTTTTTCTTCTGTCTCATTTGTTTTTATTTCAGCTAGAATAAAAGCAGTTTTTAATTTTTTCAAAAACATTTTAAGGTCAAAATTATTAGCCTCAATTTTCTTTCAATAGTCGACAGAACAAACCATCATTATACAATAACTTGCTTAATTACCCTAAACTTCATAGTTAACCTAATTAACTTAGTTAAGCCTTTAAATGCCACTTTAAGCTGTATAGAAGTGTCTTGAAAAAATATCTAGTAAAATAATAATTACTGTAATTATGGCAAAGATAAAATAAATCAGTTATTAGAAATGAGTTTTTTTTTGTAAAATCTATCTATTGAATTAATCAGTCTTTCATTCATTCATTCATTCATTTTCTTTTCAGCTTAGTCCCTTTATTAATCAGGGGTCGCCACAGGAGATTGAACCGCCAACTTATGCAGCATATGTTTTATGCAGTTGATTATTATTATTATTATTATTATTATTATTATTATTATTATTATTAT
>CAIGQQ010011877.1:346467-358031 GCA_903798035.1 Danio albolineatus | reverse complement strand
ATTATTATTATTATTATTATTATTATTATTATTATTATTATTATTATTATTATTATTATTATTAATTTATTTTTGATTGTTGTTGTTGATTATCAAGTTGAATGGACATTTTGTCCAAACAATTTAGTTATTTTGGAAATGACTCTCCTGTCATTTCAGACCTGCCTGGTTTTCTTTCTTCTGTCCTTCTTAAAACATATTTTTGAAGAATGTTTTTTGATTTTGTCCACAAAATTGGAAGTCAGTGGTCACCAAAACTATTTGCTTGCACAAAATAGCTTCTTTTGTGTTCCCTAGAAGAAAGACAGCCATAAAGGTTTGAAACGACAGGAGGCTGAGTAGATGATGACAGAATCTTTTTTATTATTTTTTTTTCCCTTTAACTCTAAGGGATATTTCTTGCTCAGGGTCTCTGTGAATGAGAACACAGCTTTAACACTTTTGCTTTTTCCCTTGCTTTTACAGTATATGAGCAATGAAAGTTGGTGAAGCAACAAAAAATCATGCCAAATTGATATAAATAGGATCCACTGAATGAGTTATGCGAATTATTTTTGGAAGCTGCTGAGCGAGAGCAAATGCTACGTCTTATGCACATATGGGAAACTAATATTTTTCAAGAACAAAAAAAGGAATTCCCTTGGTCCCGAGGCCATTGTAGCCTGCATGGAAGACAAAGGAATTTAATGTTGGCTAAGCATATGCATAAAACATGACTGAAGTGTGTATTTCTTTGGTGACCTAAAATTCTACGTTAACTGAAACAATTAGTGCCAGAATGTAAAATACACACTTTGATACACTGTAAAAAAAAATCTGTTAATTAACACTTTCCATACTTTGTGATTTACAAGTGTTTTTCATTTATTTACAGCTGTGAAATGCATTATGGGATGTTGATCTCTGCTCTGTTGACTTGAAGTTTCAACTCTACAATTTCACTAACTAATTTCGAGAGAAGCACGTGATATGATTCTCCCATATGTAATCATTAGTAAGTCAATCAGATTAATCCAAATTCACTATCAATAAGCTGTCTAGAATTACTCCGTTATCTTTGTTTTCCGTAAAATCCTCTCATTCACCCCATCTTCCCTCTTTCCTTCTTTACCAGGGGGAGCTCTCGAGAACTACCTGATCTTGTACCCCTTTACATGCTTTTCGACCAGATGGGAGTCCTGGGCTCAATTATCTCTGAGATCAGGGTTCTCTCCTGAGACAGCATGCTAAACTTGCTAATAGTATTAAGCAATATCTAAGTGTCAACTCTTGAAGTGACTTTTATTGACATTTTTGTAGTTTGAATTAATATAATGTAAATGAAATAAGTGTGTAAAATAACAGAACAAGTACCGGCAGTTTATTACAAGGTTTTTGTACCAGAATATACAACACCAACCCAAACAATAAATTACTTTAAACTATTAAAAATGTCGATAAAAGTCGTAAAGTTTGAACTTTTTTAAGGTTAAATGTTGTTGGAGGCGCCACGGTGGCCTAGTGGTTAGCACGTTCGCCTCACAGCAAGAAGGTCGCTGGTTCGAGCCCCGGCTGGGTCAGCTGGCATTTCTGTGTGGAGTTTGCATGTTCTCCCCGTGGTTGCGTGGGTTTCCTCCGGGTGCTCCGGTTTCCCCCACAAGTCCAAAGACATGTGGCATAGGTGAATTGGGTTGGCTAAATTGTCCGTATAGTGTATGAGTGTGAATGTGTGGATGTTTCCCAGGGATGGGTTGCGGCTGGAAGGGCATCCGCTGCGTAAAAATATGCTGGATAAGTTGGCGGTTGATTCTGCTGTGATGCAATCACAAAAGCATAAATAAATAAATAGTGAAAACATGAATCACAAAATACAGAAAACTGCTAATTTTTGGATATTTTTACAGTGTACAAGAACCTTTAGTCAAGCTTTTTAAAAAAGTTTTGTATTGTAAAAAATGTATCACTTTTTTCCATGTTTTGACAGCTTATGGGTGAAATCGGTTTAGAAATCTCGGTCAGTGCATGATTATTAACTTATGATCAGCCCAGTGTGATTTACAACAGTTTTTTATTGCGTTTATGAATAGATCTTTAAATGATGATGAGCAGGTGTTTCATTCAGTGTTTTTTTCTCCTAACTTAGGACAGTAACTGTTGGGAAATTAGATCATTTTGATCTTTAATACGCTCTCCATAAATAAAAGATAAGTATTTTGAAAACGGATGTTTCAAAGGGCCATGAAACCCTAAAACACATTTTTAAAAATGTTAAAATATATAGTTGAAGTCAATTTTATTAGCCTTTCTGAATTATTAGCCCCTGTGTATATTTCCTCCCCAATTTCTGTTTAATGGATTTACAAATTTATAATAACTGCATACTTTATAATAACTACATAATATTTTACTAGATGTTTTTAAATATATTATTTTTTCTTAGCTTAAAATGTAACCAGGCAGTCAGATCCATGTGCAGCTTTATTCAGAAATGACATGCTGTGTTCAAACCAGATGTGGCATGTGCGAATAAATCATGCTATTCGCGCGTAAATAGACATGTGAACATTTTGAGTTTACCTGCTTCATTTGCGTGTCAAATTCACTTCATACACATGTCAAATCCACTTCACAATAGACGCTGATTCACATCATGTGCAGGGCATCTGTCTGTCCAGTGACTCTAGCTTCATTGCTAAATGGCTAACATGGATTTTCTTGAGATAGTAGCTGTGTTTATGTGCTTTAGTAAGGCTGAAAACTGTAGATTCGTTCGGCACCGTATCTGAGTCCACTAGATCCTTTCAGAGGTGCACCCAGCACTGTGAGTTTATCAACTCATCCAGAAACTGTAACTGGATGATGGAAGCTTTCAACGGTGCTTCAGACTTAACCCCCGGTCAGATCAAAAATGTATTAAAATTAGCCTAATTATTAATATTATATTATATTACTATTATATTAATTATGAATTAATATAATTAATAGTTTAAATTGTTAAAATACAATGACATGCTTTCATTTTCTCGGTCTCACTCGCGGCAATGAATAAATGTAGCCTTTGACAGCAAGCATCAGTGTTATTTTAGATTGAAATAAGAAAAGGATGATGGGGCGGGGGGGAGCTGGATATGTGTGTATCTTTAAATAAAATCCTGCAGGTGCCCCAAGAACTCAGAAACTCGTGACAATGGAGATGGAGATGTGGGCATATTTGTGCCAGTCTGTCAGATAAAATTGCTTAAAACACCTTAATATTTTAGAAAAGATAGTTAAAGATTGCATAGCCAATGACTGGTCATATCCACCCGTGACCAACTCATAAGTAAATATGCAGCCTATTTTTGGATTACCTTACCCTGACATTAATGGAAGCACCCACTGAGATAACTGAAGGACCAAATGATGTGCTTCTATGGGCCGTGTCACACAAGTGACAAAACTTGTCGTGAAGGACGAGAAAAAAATTAAACATGCTAGACGTTCTGCGACGGTGTCCTGTAGCGTCGCAGGCATGGAATCGGTTGTCATAAACTACTGTATGCCAGGTTACATGGGAAGAAACGATTGAATCTTGTGTCACGACACCTATTTGTCGTTTACGAATCTCTATGACACCCTTTGTCAAGAAAATCGTGCCAAAATTGTGTGATCTAACCGGGGCTTTAGCCAATCCCAGTTTGATGAACTGTTGTCAGTTGTCAGAAAGAGGATTTCCTCTCAGGACACCAACAACAGGCACTACGTTAATAATTGCGCCCCTACAAGAGATTGCTTAACATCATGTGAATGTCCGCTGAATTTAAGATTATCCAACTCTTGCAATTTGCGTGATACTTGCGTTAGGCATGTCAAACAAGCAGGATGTCTATTCGTGTCTTTGCATAGACTTAACATGTAAATCACTTGTGCTTGACGCTTCATCCGCATCTGGTGTAAATGTAGCATTAGACAGGTAATAGTCAATCACAGTTGCAGATGGGTACATACAGGGAAATCCAGAAGTATAATCAGGTCACAGGCAAATGTTCACTATAGGCAGCAAACACCGAAAACAAAGAAAAAAGGCGAGGGTCACGAAACACGGAAAGACTAAACACAGAAAGCGCTTCGTAATGTTACAGGGATATACCAACAAGACTCAGCAAACTTTGTGTGAATGTGATCAGTGTATATAGTCTGTGTAATCAGTCTTAGATTAGCTCCCAGCTGTGTGTGTGTAGTCATCTGTGATTACGGAACAGGTGTGCGTGAGGTGCATGGTGGTATTTGTAGTTCATAAAGTGACAGATCTGTAGTGTGGGTGATGGTGCATGTTTACCAGTGATCTGCAAGCCTGTATCGCTGGTGATAATGACAATAATTATGTTAAGTTAGTGTATAACAGTGGTTTGTCCTGTATACAAATATATATATATATTGCTTAAGGAGGCCAAGACATCACTAGTTTCTCACAGACATCACTAGCCTCTCTCTGGTCTCTCTCTCTCTCTACAGAAAACACCACCAAATCATGATTACCTCATCCACTATCAGTAAATTCAGCACACACTGGGTTCTTTCTTGCATAGTCCTTAATGTTTCCCGCTGGGCTCACATAAATTAAACATGGTTTCATCACTAAAGCGATCTTTGGACCAGTTCTCTGTCCACACAACATTCTCCTCAGCAAAGGTTAGTCTGGCCTTTAGATTCTTTCTGCTGACGAGAGGTTTGGTCACTGCAGAGCTTTCAGTCCAAATTCTCTTAAACGTCCAGGCACAGTATGTCAAGATACAGATACTTAGCCTGTTCACTAGTAAACTGGGAAGCAATTCCAGCGTTAGTGTTGAACTGCATTGACACACTCTACATTGTATAAAGCACTATAGATATAAAGGTGACTTGGCTTGACTTGTGTGCCTGCTGTCTGCATTGCAATTCCAATAGAAGCAGTTTTTCCACAGATTTTCAAGTTAAAGTCTACTACATGGCTTGGATTTTTTACTCACTAACTCACTTTGCTTCAGCTTATTCCCTGCTTTTTCAGGGCTCGCCACAGTGGAATGAACTGCCAATTTCTCTGGCAATTGTTTTACACAGCAAATGCTCTTCTAGCAACAACCCAGCACTGAGAGTACAGCCCTCAGTGCTGGGAAACACTCACACACTCTCCCATTCACACACTACTGCCATTTTCATTAATTTATTTTTCTTTGGCTTAGTGCCTTATTTATCAGGGGTAGCCACAGTGGCATGAACCGCCATCTATTCCAGCATGTTTTACTCAGCGGATGACCTTCCAGACACAACTCAGTACTGGGAAACACCTATACACTCTTACATTTACACACTACGGCCAGTTTAGTTTATCCACTTCACCTATATCGCATGTCTTTGGACCGTGAGGGAAACCGGAGCACCAAGAAGAAACCCTATCAGACACAGGAAGAACATGCAAACTCCACACAGAAAGGCCAAACAGCGACCTCGAAAATCAAACAGCATCTTTCTGTGAGGTGATCATGCTAACCACTTAGCAAACATGCTAACCCTCTTGGTTGGCTTGTCGAACAAAATGGCAGATAACAATGGAAGCTCATAATATCAGTGCTAAGTTTGATTGAAGTGACTGTCAATTAAACTCCCTGCAAAAATGACAATTATCGATCACGTGATTTATGAAGCTTAACCAGAGCATAAATCATAATACATAGTACATATGAGATCATAATACAACGTGTGGTTGTGCCAAATAAATATGATGCAGTTATGGTGTTTCTGCACTGTAAATGCAATTTTGATAAGTTACTTAATTGAATTTCGCAAACTCATTGCCTTTAATTCAATTAAGTGATTTTAACTTAATTGTATTAATTATTGGTGATTCATTCCACTGTGGCGACCTGTGATGACCAAAGGGATTAAACCGAAGGTAAATGAATGAATGAATGAATGTATTAAGCATTTATTTATTACTGATATATTAAAAATATTTCTTGCTTCACATATAGTCACCTTTACTTAGACCATTTAAGTTTTGTTGACTTACTTTGATCTGTAGTCTAAGTTAGTACAGCTTAACAATTTTGTTTTTACTGAAAACTCTCTCACACTAAATTATCTCTCCTTTTAATTTTGTGCAATAATACACAATAACACTTTGTTATGGTTCAGTGTGACACAACGCATACTAGGAACTAGAAATCTGCATGTTTGGGTGAACTCAATAATTTTAGGTTCAACCTAATGCAATCAAATTCTGAGTTCATTTAACCTGTTTCTGTTAAGTACAATCTTAATAAAGAAAAGTACAATCAAGTAAAGTAAAGTACAATCAAAATAAAGGTAAGCGAGCTGTCACCAAGGTGGTACCTTTTCAAAAGGTACACATTTGAACCTAAAGGCTCCATATTAATACCTCAAGGGTACATATTAGAACCTAAAAAGTACATAAGTGTTCCTCTTAAAATTGTTAGGTACTAATATATACTTTTGAGGTACCAATATGGACCCTTTAGGTACAAATGTGTAACTTTTGAAAAGGTACCACCCCAGTGACAGCTCGCGTACCTTTATTTCTGAGAGTGAACAACGAATTTTCATTAAAAGCGTAAGTCAAATGAACTCTTTTCATTCAATTAATTGCACTGCTCAATTTTACAGTGTGAAAGGAGAAATAGAGAACAAAAAGGAACTGAATCAAAGCTGATAAGAGGTCCTTGAGGATTTGCAAAAAAATAATAATAATAATAATCCAAGTCAATGACTACTGGTACTTTAAGTGTCTAAAAATAAATTCGGACCATGATACATTGAGACCTTATGAAGGCAAATGATCAGTCTGTGCCAGAAGATGAATGTTATTTACAACATTATTAGCTTTAATCAAGTTTCTGTCACAAGTACATTCACAACAGTCTGGAGCTCGAGCTTCCTGTCACAGTGCCTGTTTACATCTGGTCACTTCATGGGTTTTCTCTGAACAGATAGTTATCTGATTTGTGAAGCAGTTCCATTTACAGTACATTTGGCCACATAAATGTGTCTTCACTAAATGGATATAAATCTGATCATGAAATCCAGCACTATATGCAGATTTATATAGGTTACGTTAACTAAAGTTATAGATACACTGCATTTTATTATTATTTTTTATAATTAATTTTATGGGCGACACGGTGGTGCAGTAGGTAGTGCTGTCGCCTCACAGCAAGAAGGTCGCTGGTTCGAGCCTCGGCTGTGTCAGTTGGCATTTCTGTGTGGAGTTTGCATGTTCTCCCCGTGTTCACGTGGGTTTCCTCCGGGTGCTCCGGTTTCACCCACAGTCCAAAGATATGCTGAATAAATTGGCGGTTCATTCCGCTGTGGCGACCCCGGATTAATAAAGGGACTTATCCAACAAGAAAATAAATGAATGAATAATTAATTTTATAATAATAATAATAATAATAATAATTATTATTATTATTATTATTATTATTATTATTATTATTATTTCATTATTTAATATAAATTTAACCAAATTAATTTAATATAAGCTACATGTCTTATTTGGCATACAGTTTATAAAATATAAGTAACATAACTGTAATATAAAACAAAAGGCTGGTTTAATTCTGCGTTGACTGATCACCATGAACCATGTCGCATGCCTTGCGTGTAGCCTTGCATTTATACTTCTGCATGCTGTTTGTGTTGCTCTGCAATAGCACTTCCGAAATGCTAGCTGGCAGTAGGTTAAGTTATGCTCCTCTATCAAGTTTCTTCGAGGGTGTTTTGTTTTTTTCTGAACGCTACCTTACTGTACAAGTAGCTAAAACTCGCTAATTCATTCAACTTTAATCATAAGGGAAACAAAAACATCTGGAGCTGGAGCTCCTTTATGGGACTCGATACTTCTAAACACACATTCCATTGTGCTTGTGGCATAAACATTTTTTATTATTATATTATCTATATATTATATTATCTTTTATTTGATCTACATTTGTTTTTTTACTCATAATGCTGGTTGCCTGTGACTTGCATTCCATGAATCACTAAAGACTTATTCTACTTAATAAAACCATCACCTGTATCTAGACTTGCCTGAGGGTGAGCAAACTAAAGGGATCCCGTACACTGATGTCAAAACTACATAAAAAGATGTCAAAAAAGACATCAAAAATGCAAATTAATTTGACGTCAACTACTACCTTGATATCAAAATGACATCAAATTGACATCTACAAAAACATTGTCATAAAAAGTAATTAAATTGATCACTGGACAGTCCTGTTATGAAACAACATTTGAAACTGAAGCTTTCAAATTTTATTCAGATCGTTTTTTTCATATAGTCATTATTTTGTTGATGAGAAGGACATCAGTGTGTGGATGTCAAACGCACATAAACGTTTTGACATTAAATGGATTTGCATTCATTAGATGTTTTTTTGACATCAATGCTAATTTGATTTTAACATCAAGGTGCCAGCTGGGATAGTTCACCCCCCAAAAAGGCAAAAGAAGATATTTTGAAGAATGCCAAAAACCTGTAACCATTCACCTTCATGGTAGGAAATACAGCTACTATGGAAATCAATTGTTACAGATTGTCCAACTTTCTTCAAAATACCTTCTTCTGTGTTTAATGCATAATGATTTAGAAAAGTGAAAGTCGAGTTATTAATGGCATAACTTTTGTTTTTGTGAACTCTCCCTTTAAATGCTTTTGGAAAGAATGCATGAAGCTTGACATCTTTTTCTCTTGGCTCATTAATATATTCGATCATTAATGTAATGTCTCTGCAAACAAAAAGCAGTGTTGCATTTATTTAGGCTGTATTTTGACTCACTGCGTTTTACCTTATTTACCTTTACCTTCAACAAACCATTTGAAGTTTCAAAAGTGGCGTCCATCATTTCCCTTTGCATTTGACCCTGAGGCGAGACAAGTAGATGAAGGATGCTCATGTTATGCTGTAACCTTAGATGTAAATGGATTGGAAGGATGAAGATATAACAAAGTTATTATCTGAGAAATGAATCAATGCAAGTACTCTAAAATCCAGTCCTAGGGCCATTACCCTGAGGTACCAGTGTGTACTACAAGGGGACCATGTTAGATTATCCCTATTGCACAAGTAACCAATATCCTTATGAGTGTGCAGTCTCACAATGTAAACAAAGCCATCACTGGTGCATTAACACAAAGCATCAAGGGACACTATGTAGGAAGACTTTCAAGCAATAAATGATTAATATGAAGAGACCCTAATATGTTTTCCAAATCATAAACTGTGGAGTTAATGCATAAGCACACATTTAGCATGCTACGCTCATTGTTGAAAATGAGAATCGCTTTATTACAGTGGCAATATTATGCACTGTCAAACAGCGTTCATTTTTCTTTTCTTTTATGGTCTTACATATGAAAGTGCGATGTGCATTATATTATTTGCATTATGCATAAGCACAAATCTTATGCAAATTGCAGTAGTGAAATGCTCTAGCCAGTAAAGCGCTGTTTATTTATTATCACATTAGACTTTTCAAATGAGCACTAATAAAACCAGCTGCCAGGGCGTGTGTTTCCTGCAATCAGTGATATAAAATATGACCTAAACGAATGTGAGAACTAATGAGATGTGCAAAAGCATCAGATTTCATGTCAGATTGTCCTATCATGTGAAACTGACAAGCTGACGTAAGCTTTGCACGACCCTAATAATGTGGCCCGCCAGGAGATGTCACTGTCGTGTGACACCTTAAGCAACGTCAGCTTCAGGAAATACACTTAAACTGGGAGTTTTTATATTGTGTATTGCACTCTTCTGGATGATATGCTTTTGATAGAGATATCTTGTTTGAGCATGTTGTATTATGATCTTTTTTAATTTACTGCATAGACTTCAGAATGTATAATGAAACAAAACATGAAGAGAAGCTTTTCAGGGTCGCTCCTCTGTTTGCACCTTTACTAACTGTATGCATTTATTTGATCTATTTACATTTTTTAATATAAATATTCAAACTATTTTGGTCAATGAAATAAAAATATGTAAATGTAAAGTAGCAATTTAAAATGTGAATACATTTAGAAATATTTTTCCTGTGATGTTAAAGCTATTTTCAACATGATTCAGTCTTCAGTATGACATAATCCTTTAGGAATGTGGTGATTGGTTGGTAAAGAAACTATTTAGGTTGTCATAGATGTTGAAAACAGCTGTGTTGCTTCATATTGTGTAATGTAGAAATAATAATAATAATAATAATAATAATAATAATAATAATAATAATGATGATGATGATGATGATGATGATGATGATGATGATGATGATGATCATGCAGGGTTCAACACTAAGAATTTTTTCTACTAGCCCAATTGGACCAGTGGTTCAGATTTTTACTTGCCCTGCCAAAGTTTTCACTGGCCCCACCAAAAAAAAAAAAAAAAAGAAGTCAATTGCTATTTCTTAGCCCCATATTTTAAATAATGTGTCAAAAATAATTTCTAAAAATGTTAAGGAAAATGTGCAGGGATTTTATTGCAAAACCAAACCTGGCTGGCTTAATAATGCCAGCAAAACATCACAAAACAGACATTTTTTCTCAGCCTCATAATTTGATGTTGTCGTCATGTAGTCGTCTCTTCGCTGTGTTGGTTTTTACAAGGTTACGGAAAAAATTAACATGCTCACGACATCCAATCAGATAAGAGGAACCCAAAGAAGCAATATGGTATTTACGATTTCACAGAGAAGGTAGCATTCAAATACTTAAAAGCACAAATTTTTTTTTTGATTTTAAGACTATATATGCATGCAATTGACAAATAGTCGCAGGCAAATTAAAATGTAGTGACAAGGCAGCACTGGCCTGATAGGGCCAGTAACGATTCTGTCTACTGTCCTGAGCATCTCTCACACTGTCCCCGGGCCATCGGGCAGTCCTTATTGTTGAGCCCTGTCATGATCATGATCATAATCATAATAATAATGATGATGATGATGATGATAATAATAAAAGAAAACATGTAGTGCAATAAAAAAATTAACTGATTAAATTAAGAACCATTATTGATGGTTGAAGATCTATAATAAATGATCATATTCATATCAAAGCAGCACATTTGTACATTAGGATGACTTGAGAGTATGAATGAATGAATGATAATGATGATGAAGATGATGATGATGATTATGATGATGATGATAATAATAAAAGAAAACATGTAGTGCAATAAAAAATTAACTGATTAAATTAAGAACCACTATTGATGGTTGAAGATCTATAATAAACGATCATATTCATATCAAAGCAGCACATTTGTATATTAGGATGACTTTGAGTATGAATAATGAGTAATGGCTGCTTGAAATTCAACTTTAAATCACAGGAATTAATTAAATTTAAAAGCAAATCCACATATAGAAACAATTTTACCGTTGATATAATAATAATAATAATAATAATAAAAATAATAATAAAAATAACAAATATAACCTCTAAAATATATATTATAGATAATAATAATAATAATTATAATTATTATAGATTTGTTTATTATTGCAATTATTATTATTATTATTATTATTATTATTATTATTATTATTATTAT
>CAIGQQ010011877.1:332634-346457 GCA_903798035.1 Danio albolineatus | reverse complement strand
ATTATTATTATTATTATTATTATTATTATTATTATTATTATTATTATTATTATATCATTTCATTTTATTTTTTAAATATATGACTATAATATAGCTACTTATGTAAAGAATATACACATTGTTGTAATTTAAATTGTGTTGTAGACTTTCTATCACCCAAAAAATCATGGAGAAAACAAACTAAAACATCTGATCCCGTTGCATCAATGGCAATCTGATATCAAGAAGAACTCTCTGTTGCATCATCATCATCCTCATCTTTTCTTTTGATTTTAGGGTGAAATGTGACACAGCTGTCAGTTTTAATGAGATGCAGCCAAACACGACGGACGCTTGAAAACGTCAGAGCGGGTCTGATTGTGAAGGCTCGCGTCACGTGACCGCCGTGAACCGGAGATTTGAGCGTTCAGGGATTCTCCCGCTACTTCAAGTGCAAGTCCAGCGGAACGCGACGCGCACTTCACACCATTCACAGCCCGACTGTTGAAACGCAAAGTTCGCCAGTGTGACCTAAGGAGGGGGTGGTCTTGAATTAATCTCTCTACTTTGACGGAGCTCAACAGTGACGCCGAGTCTCTTGTTTTACAGACCGGAGCGCTGCATTGATAACAAGAACACGCTACAACATTTATAAGTATTCGGAGTTTTAATAAAATGGACACGGTATGCTTCATACAGTGATGTCAACGGTGGCTTGCCATCTGTACTAGTTTATCGGGAAAGATATCCTTCAGTTCCTCCTCAGAAGAATCTCAAGTCATCTCTTGGACTTCATTCAAGAAGAAAACACTTTTTTTCTAATCGACGAGGACAACTAAACGTTTATTTCCCTGCATCGCTGAGCCGCGACCGTTTAACTTCAGGTTGAATGCTACATCCGGATCTCATATATGTCAAGAAAATCCTAACACTGTAATTAAGCACGAGCGCTGTGGATCAGCTGTTTGTTTCTGATACCTCAAATCTGAGATGCTGTTAAACTAACAGGCTCACGGACGACACCGTTATTGTGCTGTTGCTGTTCGTGCATTCTCTGGATTACAGTCTGAATTAAAAGCTGTGGATGGACGAAACAGGCAGTTTTTTCCTGTCGTGTGGATTACTGAGAGCGAGAGATACGCGTGGGAATCGAGACACCTGAGTCGGATACCTGTAACTTTTCTCTCTCGAAAGCTCTTCGGTCGCTGCTAGACTCGGTCTTTTTTAATTCAACCCCAACCTGGTTTGGTATAATGGACGTGGCATCTGTAGATAAAGTTCCCCAGCATCACAACCCTTGCTGGGAATTCGTCTCTGGACTGTAGTCGGTCGGTCGGGAGAGATATTTCGGAGGAGCGCTGTTGTTTATCATCACAAACGGGATTTAGCCTATTCTGGAAAACTACGATGTCTGTTATACGCTCTTGGATGGAAACTCTGTTGCTGTATATGTTCATTTCGTACGGTAAGTCTGCTTATGCACGTTTTAAATAATATTTATTATTTATTTGCACTACCACACTTGTTTGCTAATTCACGTTTGGGTTGCTGTGAGTGACTGCAGCGGATTTTAGCCTATATGTTTGGCTGCAGTGGGGTTTATTAGTCTTAATTGGTAATTCAGCACGCATACACTAAATCGCAGAGCTGAGAATAAACCGATTTTACGCTTGAAGTTTTTGTTCTCCAGCCTCGGAGGGAAATATAAGTGCTAAATTGGCTTTTTTGACTTCATTTATAATGCTTTTTGTTTCACAACGTACACTTATAATTCAAGCATAGCAACTGCCCGCAAGGTGGGAGCACGACTAAAGCTAAGGCCAAGCATGACAACAGATGCCCACTTTATAAAACAATTGACAATTCATTTCTGAACCTGTTCTGTCAGAAATTATTTATTTATTCGTGTGTTTTGGTAAATGAAGAGTTTGAGTTAGGGCAGTGAAATGTCTAACTCCCTTTTTTTAAGATTATAAAGTGTGTGGTGTGGAGTACTTTAAAAGTAGGCTACACTTGCTAATCTAACAGTAGTTCTGCATTGTATGGAACGTTTCAAATAAGATTAAAGTAAACTTATGTCACAAGTTAGGGTTATTTTTTTTTATTGTCCATTTTCGTCAGGCACAATGAGATGCATAAAGGTAACCATAGAAACAGTATGCAGGACATCACAAGTGTGTGTGTATATATTTACATATATATATATATATATATATATATATATATATATATATATATATATATATATATATATATAAAACTAGTCTACATATAGAAATCATTTAATTCATTTTATTAGAGCCTTTAAAATACTGTAATATTCTGGCAAGCTCTGAATCTTTTATTGTTACTTTTTACAAGTCTCTTCTGACTCTTAGTTTCAATGTTTTTATTGGGTCTGGGATGATTTTGGAATATTTTTTCTTGATTATCTTGTGCTTGTTAATAATTCATTTCTGTAAGTAAGTATCTGTTCCTCTTTGTCGTTTGAATGGCACTTCTGCCAGTGTGCATTGATATAAATATATTTATGTCTCTTTTTTGATCTGTGATCACAGCTTCATTTTATAATTACAGGGAATGTTTTTATTGAAATATGAAACAGTCATGCATAGTCTGTTTTAGATTCAGACCACTATTATGGAAATGTATTGTGGCTGCAAGATAATTGCGTTGGCAGTCATTAGTGCAAAAAAGTTCACATGCTACAATAAGCAGCATTTCTACATACGTTTCGTATAATTAATGAAGTTAAGTCAAAGTTAGGCTTTTGCATTTTCATCAGGTGCAATAACATGCAAAAAGGTAACCATAGAAACAGTACACAAGTATAGAAGCATTAAGCATTGATTATATTCCTTTGAAAAGCCTACTTTTATTTTTGTTTCAGTGTTTAATGTGCCGTAAAGATCTGGCAGAATGTGAATCCATTATTAGCATATAAACATATTTAAACAATTTTCATCATCAGGCTGCTTTTTTTGAGAGTAATAATATATTCAGTGTAAACTTGGTTTATTATTTGCTAAATATCTGCTGCTTTTTTGTAAATAAGGAATCAGTGTCTTGAATTTATTTCGGATTTGCTCCATGTTTGTCTACTGCATACAGTTTCAATGGAATATAATAAAAGGATAAAACCGTGAAGCAGCTTATCTGCCAGTCTGCATTCATATAAATATACTTGTGTGTCTTTTTTTTTTTTCTGATCCGCTATCACAAGTGCATCTCTCATCATTTAATTAAAAGCTCTGGCTGGTTTGCGTCTCAACATCACAATGGATCTAATATCTATTGAAACACGAAACAGTCATGCATAGGCACTGCTTTAAATTCAGATCACTTTTATGGCAGTATATTGTGCCTAAGATAATTACATTGACAGTCATCAGTGCAAAAGAGATGTGTCTTTGAAATATTCCTTTGAGGTCTGATCCCATCCTTTATTTTCCTTTCATGAAGCCATAAGAACAAAGGCAACATCATTTGGGAGTCATCAAAGTCCTGAGGGTTTGTAATGTGACTTGACTATAATCTATCATGGTATTTGACAGAAGCTTGGATGTGAGGGAAAAGCAGAAAGGAAATTTCTTTTAGAGAAATGTTTTGATTTTTAAGTTATGAATTGTGCCTTGGGAATTCTTTCATTTTGATTCGATCAGCTCGCTTGGATTCCTTTTTTCCATGATTCATGCGACGAACCTATAGAAAGCGGAAGCATCGGGAGGTCAGATGAGCTCATGATGCCGTGTGTCGGGCTCTGTCCAATACAGTTGCGCATATTTGACAACAATGCCACTCAGTCATGCAATCCAGACAGACTTCATCTGCGGTTGATGCTGATGCAGTTGGGCAATAAATTGGGCCAACACAAGTGTGTCTGCTCCGCTTCCAGTTACAGAAGTGACAGACAGGAACCAGGCATAAAGATCAAGGCTTAGGAAAACATCAACAAACCTGAGACGTGCCGCGAGCTCTCTAGGAATGTCTTGTTTGCTAATCCACAGCATTGCACCTGTACGGTCTCAGATGCCCTGGTACGGTTTCAGAGATGCTTCCTCGTGAAACCAAATCATCTGGAAAGAAATCACTTTGTTTTGTACTCTTGTTTTATTTATTAGGCCTGGGAAGTGGCATCGGTGGAGCATCGGCGCCGGCGATTGTTAGATCCCTGCGCTTCTCCTTGACAAACTAACCTGAAATTATTCTCGACTACACTTCTAATTGGATTCTCATTAATATGTGACTCACTTTGGTAGAAAGTTCTTGAACTCATTGTACATTGAGAACATCAAAGAAAGGTTTTTGTGCAAATGGTCATTTCTGTAGAAATTAAAGACGTAGTTCACTGAGTTCACTCAGCCTTTACTACTTTCAAACAGGAATAATTTTCTTTCTATGTGTTAACCACAAAACAAGTTACTTTGGAAAAAACTGGAAACATGTAACCATTAACTTCGATAATTTTTTTTGTTTCTACCATAGAAGTCAATGGTTGCAAGTTTTCAGATTTCTTCAAAATATATTATTGTGTGTTTCTCAGAAGAAAGAAATGGCAAAGAAGGTTTGGAATCATTTTTGGCTGAACTATTTCTTTATACTTCTCTCTGGTTACTGAGGGAAAAAAATTAAGACATTTATTTAAAATTTAATTTAATATTCTCTTCTAAAATAGAGAACTTGGAAATAATACTTGATGGTGTGCACAAGTTATGGCACATTTTTATTTACATCATTTTTGGATGAACGACCTAAATTGTAAAAGTCATTTATTCACTCTTAGGTCCTTCCAAACCATCTTAGGTCCTTCCAAACTATCTCAGAATATTTCATTAAATTGTAGTGATTTCTTTACTTCTTTCGAAATTCTGTTAGCTCAAAATTAGTTCATGAAGAGATCATAAAATAAAAATACTTGAATAAAGTGGTTTAATCTAAGTGAAGATTGATAGGAAAGAGTGATTTAGTTTTTTATATGATCAGCAAATTTCATGACTTCTAACTTTGACTTTAAATGTCAACATCTAAACGTTTATCAGCAAATATTAACAGAAGCTCAGTTATACCTACTTGATCTGTGAGAGCAAATCTTTTTGGTTCTTGTACAAGCCTGACATGCAAGAATGAACCTCATTGGTTACAGCTTGAGCTTGATGATTAATCTTTTTGAATGAAGGGCCAAATTAAATCTGTTCGTCATATACATTGATTATATCTCCTTCACATGGAATTATTAAGGATCTATGTAAACATTTTGGAAGTGCTGAGGTGAATTTGTCAAATTATCTTTAATCCGAGGGGTGGAAATCTATCATATTTTATCAAAATAAATGTATTTGATTCTAAAGATGAAGCTAGGGTGAGTAAATGATGACAAGATAACCTACCTAAACTAAAATTTCAAAGTTAACAGTCAGTCATCAAAAATTAAGCTTAAATGGACTTAAATTCCACAGCATATGCATACATTTTTATTTTTTTATATAATTGCAAGTAGTGTTATCATAAGTATTAGGTTCGGTACCAATCGGTACTAAAATTTCCCGCAAACATTTGAGCACTGTTTAGTGCGTTCTTAAACACCGCTGATTGCCCATTGTGTTCACTCAACAGAAAGGACTGTGTTTGACTGTGAAGGTCAGTTTACAGTACCACTATCACTGATATCTACCAAGTGCAAACACCGATACGATGCTTTTGACTACACTAATCCAAGTATTTTTTTCTGGAAGTGTTTAATTAGAATTGATGTATACCCATATATTACCCATATATTAGAACAAGACCCCTTAGGGCAGGGGTCACCAATCTTGTTGGAGGGCCGGTGTCCCTGCAGGTTTTAGTCCCAACTTGCCTCAACATCCCTGCCTGGATTTTTGAAGTATACCTACAGTAGTAAGAACTTGATTTGCTTGTTCAGGTGTGTTTTGATCAGGGTTGGAGCTAAAATCTGCAGGACACCGGCTCTTCAGGAACAAGTTTGGTGACCCCTGCCTTAGGGCATACTTGAAGGTCTCAAACTCGATTCCTGGAGGGCCACAGGTCTGCACAGCTTTGGTCCAACCCCAATCAAACACAGCTGATCCAACTAATCAAGATGGGACATTCTAAACTCCTGATAACCAAAATCCTTTTTTTTTTTTTTTTTTTTACATTTCATACTCTTCGTATTGTACCCAGGGTTAACAGTAAGTTGTGGGTATTCATAAGTTGACATTTTACACCATACATTACTAAACTCAGGGTTAAAGTGATTTGCATATCTGATGTGTCAATGATTGGATGAACAACACGAAAACATGATGATGGTTCTATCATTGTGCATCTTTGTATTATATTTTGCCTACGGTACTAGAGTTTGCTTTTCTCCCATGGGAAATACAAGCATAAATCTGTCTCCTTTTCCTTTTTTACTGTTATTCAGTGTCAAATATTTACCTTTTAACCTGACTGTCTAAAACATGTGAAAAGAAGTAATAGGATTTATCTATCAGTTGCTTTCTGTAGCGTCTAGTCATAGCATTCTAACATCGCATTGATTCACACTGCACACATTTGACACCACAATGCAGAGTTGTGTAACTCTGTGTAAATGGGTGCTAACTTCTGAATGACACGTGTGAAATGTTTCTGTACCCGCGGTGTTTGGAACGATGGTCGCACAGGGTTTATTGCAGTGTGAAAAGCCCTTCTGTCCAGTTGCTTGAGCCAGTTTTTGGCATGTCACACACTGCTTGAATACTTCTTTAGGCTTACAAGGATGCAGTCAGTTGTTGTTAATTGGCTCTACTTTTTTTCATTTTTTATTCACCTCTTTATGCAAATTCCTTTACAAACAGAATTTGCACAGATTCACCTGGAACTAATGAGATCTCTTAATAGGATTTAAGTTTGTGTGGGACACTTGTAAAATTAGGCTGTGGATTATCCTAGAATAGTATGGTCATTTGGCATTATTGACCAGAAGAGCGAAAAATACAGTATTTTTTTGGCAGTTCTGCTTGTTAGAGCTAAAATTAGGTCTACTTCAAATCAGACACAAAGACCACTTGTATATTAGGCCATATGGTATTCATTTAACTTTGAATTAACTGTTGAGAGAGAGAGGCACATTATGCAGTGGTAATGATATATGGCACAGTTCTATTATTAACTAAATAAATTTCATTTAAATATGAAAAAATGAACATTGTGGTTGAGCAATATTAGGGGAAAACTGACAGTGAAAAACTGATATTTTGTTTTTCTGCAGTATTTAGAGTTTTATATTTCGAATGACTGAGGTGATTTAAGTAAGGAAGTGCATCTGCATAAAATGTAATACATTTTTAAGCATTCATAAATTCAATAAAAAGACTCAAATGAACTATGCAACGCTTTCTTTTTGCGGTGTCTATCTGTATTCAGAGACAATTTAATACACAATAGTAAAATAACACGGGAGAGTCTTTAATGTATAGGTTGAAGCTTGAAATTATATAGTTTCTTGCACCTGAGTGCTTTAAACTCCAATGAAATGTTTACACTAAGGCCCCGTTTACACTAGTGCGTTTTAGTTTTAAAACTGCGTTTTAGCATGAAAACGATTCGCGTCCACACTAGTGTTTCACCCAGCGTTTCTGAACATATCTCCGTCCACACTACGCCAACAAAAAATGTATATGACGTGACCGTTCGCGCACTCTGGGCATGCGCGTTCAAGTATAAACAGGAAGCATGTGTCTCGCTCAGTATTCTGAATAGGGCTTGCGCCGCGTGAAACAAAAGCGATTAGCGAGTGCTCGAACAATAGCTTGCCTCTTGCAAATATATGCAGCTGTTGTAGTAAAACAGGCAGAGTTTAACTGCACAATGGCACCAAAACGGACAATAGTGCAAACAACTCTCCCATTTCTGTCCATGTTGTTTACAGTGAAGGCTGTCCTGCCGTCTTTCAGTGGCGTTATAGTCATGTGATAGGGGCTTGACGAATAAGGGAAGGTTGTGCAATGACCTAAAAGCGAATCTCAGCAGCCATGCCTCCGTTTTCAAATGTCTCCGTTTCCCCCCATCCACACTGAGACGGAGCAGCAGTGTTTTAGTATGAAAACAGCCTCTCCAGTGTTTTCAAAACGCTCTGTTTTCGGGGCTCGATGAAAAACTTATGCGTTTTAAAATGAAAACACATTAGTGTAAATGGGGCCTAAGGGTGCCCAAACTCCCTAGTTTAGCTACAACCCTAATTAGACCAACCTGGACCAGCAAATCAAGCTGGCATTTGAGCATGTGAAATCCTGTCATATGGTGCTGTGAAAAGGGGCAGGATTCATGTTTTGATCTTTGATTGGTCTCTCACAGTCTCTTTATGCGATTTCGCAGGTCAGAGTTCACCAAGCTTGAACTTCGCAATGTAGTGAACTGCGAACTTGTCTCGCCAGAGCTTGCGTTTAGTCTATTGGGCAAAAAGTGCAGTGTGAACGCAGCTTTAGGTTTACTTGAAACCTTCTGGCAGGTTTAATTTGAAGCAAGTAAGAGCTAATCTTACTACTCTACTAGGAGCTAAGCTACTACTCTCACACCCTAGTTTGGGCACCTCTGGTTTACACAGTAACAGGGCTTAAAAAAACCAAAATCAAATGATAAGCACTGTATTTTGGTCAAACTTTGCAACTTATATTCAAATCATGTGCATTCTGAGCTACGTTTCTGATCTCAAATTGCAAAATATTCCATTTTGTAATTCCTGGGTAAAAAAAATAAATCTTTTCATCATTTGTTGGCTCTCAGATGCACTTACCCCATCTATAATCTGCTGCACGGCACGTCAAATCATTGATTAATGCAGTAAAATAGCATTAGCTGGCACCAACAGTGACTCGGCAAACGTTGTTGCTGGAGCTGCAGTGAAAGAGAGCTTCGTCAAGTGGTGCTTTCCACAGATACGGCATGACTGAAGACCCCCTGCATCGGCCCTGAAGGCACACTGGTCTTTCTTCAGAAAGCGTGCAACTTGTTTACATTCAGTGCACATTGCCATTTAAAAGAAAGATCACCTCCATTCAGAAGCATTGTGATCAACAACCACACCAGGATGGCGACATCCTTTTAAAATGCTCTTATATTTCTATAGAGCATAGGCCTAATAGCATGAGATGGCTGTGCTTTGCCATCGTTAAAACATCCTCTGGGTTTGAAGTGACCCTTTGTCATACGAGATAAATTGCTTCTCCCCAGGCAACCCGTCTGACCCATCTGTCAACCAATCAGGGAAAGAGACACTGCATGTATCCTCTAGACTCTTTAGCTTGGTACCTACTGTGTCCATTCATCACTTACATCCTTCATTGTCGTCGTATACAGTCATCATATACCGATAGCTCTGAGAATCATGACTGCCCTGCTGAAAAAAACAAAAAACATCACAGAAGTTTAGTTTTAATGCTGTCCATTATGAAAACAATTACATTTTAACCATTTGAAAATCATTTCACATACATTTTGAAGTGGTTTCTAGTGTGATTCAGCGCTTATTCCATGAGTATTTATTGATTTTATTGATTTTTTTATTTTTTTATTTTTTTATTTATTTTAATACTTTGTTTTTTTATTATTATTTTTTTTACACTGCTCTCTGGATAACCTGTAAATCATGGCATTCAAATTTTATTAATGTCATTGATTAAAGCTGATTAAACTTCTAGGTACTACAAATCATTGCGACTGTTAGTATCTGTTGCTCTTAGTATCTTGTAGCATTTTTGCTTCAGTAAATCTGCAGTCAAAGTGTTTAAGAAACAAATTTATAAAATGTACAATTTCAGGCCAATCAGCTTAGAAAAACAGCATTTTCTATATGTTTAACAGTGTGACCAATTGGTTGAAGTTTATTAACATTGTCATGCTTTAAAACTGTGTTATATATGCTGCCAGGTTTTACCAAAGTTCAGAGTTTCTTCTGAAGAATAATGTGTGAAAAGTAGAGCTTGTACGATTTATTGTAAAAAGATCTTGATTCGACCCCCTAGACGAGTGGTGCTCAACACTGCTCATGGAGATCGGACTTTCTGCTGAGTTCAGCTACTACCCTGATCAAATGCACCTGAACCAATTAATTAGGACAGGTGTGTTTTGATATAAGTTGCAACTGAATTAATACAGGCAGGTGTGTTTGATATGAGTTGCAACTGAAATCTGCAGGATGGTCGATCTCCAGGAGCAGGGTTGGTCACCCCTGCCCTAGACAATGGTAATCCAGCATTTCTACGATTCTGCCAATCAAGTTCAGGAGAGAAGCAATGTCGGCCACACAAGTCTTCACGTTGTTTTACATACGATGCTTTGCAACGATCGTTAGAGCGATCGTTTGGGAGCCGCCCGAGAAGTATGAACCACAATGAAAATGAAACTGAAAGCGGTCTCATCATTTTAAATAACCATATCACATTTTAGAGTAATGATTACGACAAGCATTTAATATGTTTTTCTTTCATAGCGAACAGAGTGTTGTGCATGAGAGTAAATGTTTAAGTGTCAGTATAACTACGTTAGCCTGTGTAGTGTTGAATATAATGCAAGAGGGAATCTGATAATGACAAATGTCTGATTTTCCAGTAGAAAAAATGTGTCTAATAAGTTGTCAACGACAGATTGCAAGCATATGTCTCAAACATAATTCAACATCAGAATTATGAATAGTTGTATTCTGATGTCATCACTTTACTGTGCATTAATGACCAGGACAAATTTAAAGTCTGTTCAAGTCCACCATTCAAAGTCCATTCAAAATTGAGCATTTTAACCAACAGTAGACCCACACATAATATTATTATTTTAAAATAAATAATAATATTTATTATTTTACATCTACACAATCGTGAGAAAATCATGATCTTTATTTACTCATTCATTCATTTTCTTTTCAGCTTAGTCCCTTTATTAATCCGGGGTCGCCACAGCGGAATGAACCGCCAACTTACCCAGCATTTGTTTTACGCAGCGGATGCCCTTCCAGCCACAACCCATCTCTGGGAAACACATCCATACATTCTCATTCACACACATACACTATGGACAATTTAGCTTACCCAATTCACCTGGTCGCATATCTTTGGACTGTGGGGGAAACCGGAGCACCCGGAGGAAACCCACGCAACCACGGGGAGAACATGCAAACTCCACACAGAAATATCGTGATCTTTATTTTGAGCAAAACAATTGAGATTCTCATTTTAGCCAGAACTGTGCAGCTCTAAAAGTTGTGTAATAGACTGTAGTCACTTAAATGTGTAAATTACAGTATCGCCCCACAGTGGCCTGGGTGCCACCTGGGACAGACACCGCATGTGGCTTTTCAAGACCAGCGGTTAGTCAATCAAACTTGCTTTTTATATCTTTTTTTTTCTTTTTTCACACTTCTTTTTTTTCCACAGTTTAATGTACACCCACACCAAGACATTTTCTTGTATTTTAGTGGAAACTTGCAGCACTGTTGCCAGCAAGTTACTATAACTGCCCCTTTACAAAATTTACCCGTAACTGTGTTTTATTGTAGCAAAGCCTTACCGCAAATTCATTCTACAGTAAAATAGCCTAACTACAACTTTTTTTAATGATCAAATTCCCTTTACCACATTTAAATTTGAACACTCAGTAGAAAAACTTTATTTTTTGTATTAACTATTGAATTGAATAAAATCCAAGTGACAAGTACTGTAGCAGTACATGATTACGGTAGAACGCTGCAAATTCCTAACATGCAGTAAGTTACTGTAAAAGTTTTAATAAGACCCACAATGCAGTGCATATTAAAGTACTGAACTGTAAAGAATGTAATCAAGTTATTTTTACTAGATGTCCAATTGGACATGCAAGGTTAACCCATGGCTAGGCCCACACGGAATCTGTGCGCACAGATTTCCGCAGATTTTTAGCCCATCATTGATTCTGTTTATTTACTTGTATAAATGTGTGTAAATGTATATTTATTTAGTTTTTAAATTAATTTCATTAATAATATTGACCAATATGAAAATATTTATATGATTTATTTACAATACAGTTTGTAAAGTAATATTTTCTGTCCTTTAGTAGATATTTTATATGAGAGGCTTGCTTTGTTTACCCAATAAAGTGGATCTAATTGAATTCACATTGTAAGCATTAAATAAAAGTTTAAAAGGGTATTACTTTTTATTTCATATTAAGGTTTTAGTTACGATTCTTCCAAAATAATTCTGCATAAATCTGCCGATTTTTAGCAAATTTCTGCGCAGAAATAGCCAAAAATGTCCGCAGATTCTGTCTGGCCCTAGTTTTTGCTCAGAGGTGAAGACCCTACTCAATGTTTGTACTGCACAATTCTTCTTACGGTAAAAGACATTTCACTGGACTGTCCTGCTTTTAATGATTTCAGAACATTTTTTTATTGAAATGAACTCTCTTATGGACATTTTTAGCAAAGTGACACCAGTAAAAAATTATAATTTTTATCATGTACTAAATGTATGCATTCATTTGTTTGTAGATTTTTTAATTGTACATTTATTATCGAAATGTTCTTGCCATGAATATAGACTTGGTTGCTGACATGGCATTAAATAAAAAAAAATACATTACTGTAAAGAATGTATTTGCTATTTTGCTGTGCATTTCTGCAGTAAATAACAAAAATTTTAAAGGTATAATATATACAGTATAATAAGTATAACAGTGCAGTATGTGTTTCTGTCCTTACAAAATAAAGCGCTTCAGTCTTAACATGCCACAGGACCAATGCAGTCTCTGTTAAACCAGTATAATTTTCATTATGACCATTAAAGTCATTCAGTGATGTTTTTTTTCTCTCCCATGAGAGCAGGGATGAGGATAACGGACAGCTTTTGTGACATCCCTGCATCTTGCTTTGACTGTGTTTTGTGTACCGGCTGGCTGTATCATGCTCTTGCTTTAATAAGACTGCAGCTATGATTAAAGGGCTGAGTCAGGAGACTGTAACCTGTATTTCCTCCTCTTGTTTCTAGCCTGTCTGTCGTTGTATGCCTGCCAGCTGCACAGGATTAGTGTCTTGACAAAAGGAATGCTTATTAATAAGAAAATTGTCTGTAGCTGCAGGAAAATTAAGTAGATGTGAGATGCATATTTTGTTAGTCTGAAAAATCTCTGTGAGGCTATTAATTAGTCGACTAGGAGCATTCGCGAGGACGGAAACAAATAGATTAGCTGGGAAAATGCCTCTTGCCTTTTTGAGTAGAATTATCATTATCGCTAGCACTTTCAAAGGCTTAGTTGTGATGGCATAAATGTGCCAGCCAGAACAGGTTTTGCTGTACCGTTTATAGCAGGAGGACATTTCTTTTATTCATTTTTATTTTAAATGTCAGGGAAACTGTATTTTTTTTTTCAGGTTTCTTTGAAATGTAGGAAAAATACATGATAAATCTTTTTACTCTGTTTTGAAAAATATAAAGTGTTCTGCGATTGAAAAGATACACATACTGTAATTATTCATGAAAAAGGCTCACTTTCTCAAGCTGTAATGTCTTTCAGATAGGAGTATCTTTTTAATTCTATTTTGAACAGTGACTACACATTTAATACAAAATTGCAATATACAAACTAGAGCTTCACAATATATTGTGTTAGCATGTGTTAAATTGCAATCAAATGAAGCAAATTCAAACGAATTTAAACCATCTGGACAAGAAATTATAAAGTTTGCCACTATAACAAAGATTCAATTTGTTTAATTATTTATGCAACAAATTATCCATCTATAAACTACACATAAAGCAATGTTTATTTAATTTTTTTAGTTCTATTGTTTTCATCTGTTCTTAAATATTATATGATATATTATTATATTATAT
>CAIGQQ010011877.1:308731-332234 GCA_903798035.1 Danio albolineatus | reverse complement strand
CCCATCTAGCTGATAAAATACAGTTAATATGTAATTTAATAAATGTTATAAATAGTTGTTCAGAGTTCAGATCGCTTTTATCAACAACAGCAGTGCCCATTAATAATAACAAATATTACAATGATTATTAAGCTGTTTAAAAGATAAAAAATCAGTTCCAGCACATATTTGAGAATTGGAAAATCAGAAATTTCAAAAATATAATTCGAACATTTGTCAATATTTTAAGAAAAGGGCAAAAAGAAACAAATACATCGAACATTGGGCTGGTGAGTCATGTGATAAACTTGATGCATGGGGACTTTAGAATGCAATAGATTCTGAGGGTGCTTTCACGTGTAGATTTTTGTTTCAGAACCTGGCTCATTCGCCCAGTTAGTGCGGATCATCTGGCATATGCGAATCCAGCAATCGCGCTAAGATCCGCGCCAAGATCGCCTGAATGAGGTGTTTTCGGCTCGATTGAAACAAACTCGGAGTAGATCAATTGTAGTGAGAAAGCAAAATGGTCCAACGAAAAAATTTACCAGGCAATATCAGTGTATTATGGTTGTGTAATAAATATATATATACACGGCTATATTAAGAGAGAATGATGAGTAGGGCGAAATGCCATTCCTACCGGTAAATAAATATGTTGAATGCGAATATGAAAGCATGCTTAAATATTAACGAGAGCTGTTTATCCATTAGGAAAATTGACGGAACTGCATTCTTGGTTATTTCTCTCTGTAATGTAAAGCCTGTAATGCATAAGTCTAGCCAACGGCTGTGTATGAGAAAGTCTTACTTCTGATTTATATTTGATGACTATGTCTGTGGGTGTTATCATTCAAAATTAAAGCACAGATTTTCACCTATGTCTTATTGCTCATCGCCATAAATTAAAAATAAGGATGCACGCCAGCTTAGTGAGACTCTGACCAATGTGAGGAGTGTTTACTTGCACATGGCTTGCACGTGACAGGCTATTTTGGTCCGTTTAGAAACTTTTCCATGTGAAAGCGAACCACATCAAGAGCAAAAAACAGCATTGTAGCAATTTTAAACCCTGTTTCGGAACAAAGCACTTAATTTTTAAAAAATTATAATCATAGACATTTAAATTATTATAGGGGTGAAATTATTTATATATAAAAATCTAAGGACTAACTCAAACCTTACAACATTTTATAATTTCAGGTGGCCACGTTCAACAATATATTTGAGAATATTAAACATAAATGTAATAATGTTATTGAAATTGAGTAAAAAGTGTTCCTTTTCAGTAATATTGCGATATTAATATAAATATTAGCATTTTAATTTCCTAATGGTACTCATTCAAGATTTCATAGTGAAGCGTTGTCTTTGTTGGCTTTGTTTTGCATTTAAATGAGTTTTAAAAGCACTGTGTTATGAAGTGCATGTGTATAAATGATGGGCTTCACTCTGAAACTGGCAGCCCATTTGCACTAAGCCATGTCAATATATTGACCTTATTTCCATTTATTTTTCAGGGCTGTTGAATGCTTGATTCTGATTGGTTTGGCTTGACAAACGTGCAAAGGTTTTCAGTTATTTACAGGGAAATGTGCACATACTGTGTACTGGACACGCTCACAAACAACAAAATAGCTACATTACTTAAGTTTCATGACAGTTCCTACTGGCTATGTAATAGCGTTTTTCTTGAAGCAGATAAAATTTAAAACAGTTTGGGTGTTAGTCACTATGTAGCTGTCAAACACTAATTCATACATTCAAACACTAATTCATACATGTTTTTCTTTTGTAAGTGTGTTTTTCTGAATATCAGATGCTGGGATTCCATCGCCTGGTCAAAGTCTCTTTTTTTTGGTAGGGCTGGACAATATGGCCAAAATATCACAATGTAGTTCTTAATTTTGATTAATATGATACAGTTCTGATATTGATAAAATGCTGATATAATACTTAAAGTCTCTGAAAAACTGCCATTACACCTGTTCAACTGCTCGTTAACGCACATTTCTAATCAGCCAATCACATGGCAGCAACTCAATGCATTTAGACACGTAGACGCGGTCAAAACAATCTGCTGCAGTTCAAACCGAGCATCAGAATTGGGAAGAAAGGTGATTTAAGTGACTGAACGTCGCATGGTTGTTGGTGCCAGACGGGCTGGTCTGAGTATTTCAGAAAATGCTGATCTACTGGGATTTTCATGCACAACCATCTCTAAGGTTTACAGAGAATGGTCCAAAACAGAGAAAATATCCAGTGCGTGGCAGTTTTGTGGGCGCAAATGCCTTGTTGATGCTAGAGGTCAGAAGCGAATGGCCAGACTGATTTGAGCTGACAGAAAGGCAACAGTATCTCAAATAACCACTTGTTACAACCGAGATATGCAGAAGAGCATCTCTGAACGCACAACACATCCAATCTTGAGGCGGATGGGCTACAGCAGCAGAAGACCACACCGGGTGTCACCTAAGAACAGGAAACTGAGGCTACAATTCTCACAGGCTCACCAAAATTGGACAATAGAAGATTGGAAAAACATTGCCTGGTTTGAGTCTTGATTTCTGTTGCGACATTCTGATAGTAGGCATTCCGATTTGGCATCTATAACATGAAGGCATGGATCCGTCCTGCTTTGTATTGGTGGTGTAATGGTGTGGGGATATTTTCTTTGCACACTGGGTTCATTAGTACCAATTGAGCATCGTGTCGACGCCACAGAGCTACCACAGTGTTGTTGCTGACTATGTCCATCCCTTTATGACCACTACTTCCAGTAGGATAATACGCCATGTCAATATGGAAAAAATCTCTTAGGAATATTTCCAGTATCTTGTTGAATCTATGCCACTAAGAATTAAGGCAGTTCTGAAGGCAAAAGGGGGTCCAACCCGGTACTGGTTGGCTGGTGAGTGTATACAAAGTCTCAAAAATAAATTGGCCAAGTCTATGAAAGCTCAGTCATCCTGTCAATCAAACTATGTATCTACCATGAGAATCAATAACTTGGGTCCTATACAGTGTCATCCTCTGAATAATGCCCTGTCCGATCTTCAAAAGTTATTAATGACTGCAAATCTTCTCCCAAAATGACAGCAGCTTCTCGTTTACAAGTCTGTTTGGCATTCAAGTGGTTGCTGTCAGACTGTACAGACTGTACCTCACAATCCCCTTTACATAAATTACTAAACGAGAGAACAATTGTTTTCAAGTGCAGTCGATTCATTTAAAAGTGGAGGCTTCATGCTTTATCTTGATTTATTTGTCATGCCTGAGAAGCAAGTGTTTGCTGAGATTGCAGCATGTTTGCTGACCCCAGAGGGTTCAAAACAATGAAACTGCAGTAACTGTCATAAAACACCCACATCTGGATCAAGCCCTTCTCCTGGAGAATCATCTGTCTATAGCGATCAATGAGTCCTTTGCTAGAGTAGCTATATTGACTTATATTTTTTCCTTATTCAATACTGTATGAGTGACAAATCTTGTATATTCTATAGTCAGTCAACTTGATGGAATTGCACCCAATTGTCATTTGGGATTTTCTCCTTTCTTGGAGAAACTTTGTAAAGATTTGCTTCACAGATGGAAACCCGGTTAGACTCTCAAGCCTCAGTTACAGTGACGTTGTGAAATTAGCAGTGGACTCTTGATATGAGATTCATAACAAACTGTCTTATAAACAAAACGTTTTATTTATAAAATCTGATAAATACATTGAAGTACAACATTTGTATTACTGTAATCTCACTTAAGAGACTGCATCCTCCGAAAGATGATTCCGAAGGGCACTGCGTCATCGGGCCATGATGAAAACAGTCTAATTTCAAAAAAGTTTGAAGGCTCCTTCAAATGCAGCCTTTAAATGCGTCTATCATTTCCTAGATAATGAAGGATACAACTGGTGGATCATTCGCAACCTCAAACATCCCAAGATTCATTGCATGCTGATAATGGCAGGATGTTTTTTTAAAGAAAACTTCTAATTACAGTTTTGAATGTATGAAATTTGGCTTCATCTTACGTGTATATCTAAACACGTGTAGAGAAAAAAAAAAAAAAAAAAACAAGGAGTATGAAATGTCTTAATAAAAAGGGATTTTATAAACAGTTTACATTTTTATATGTACATAGGATTAAAGGAAAATATATTTCCAGTCTTTGTACACCTTGTTTTGACTTCAGATCCTTAATACAACTTTTAAATTCACATTGAGGAAAAAGTCATTACGAATTTTATTACCACTTATTAACGGCAGCTGTTACGGTAACTAGGTGACGAGATTCGTCCTCTGTAGGCTAGTTTTCAAAACACTCAGTTTGTTTTTTGCGGACTTCGAAGGACTCGCCTTGGAAGTCTACGTCCTTCGGAGAATGCAGCCTCTGAAATGACTTGACACAGCTTGTATGTCTTAAGGGTTGGCAGACGTAGAATAAGCAGGTGAATTAACTGTAGTCCATTGAATTATTTGAAAATATCTTGCACCTGAGGTGTAACATTATGTCACCTAGACATGGGCCAGCATAAGATTCTGACAGTATGAAACTGCAATATTTTTATCCAAGGTTATTACGGTATTGTTATTACTGCTCTAAAATATGTTCTTTTAAAAGTCCTTTCCCATTGAACACAAAATGTTTTATTTTAAGGAACACTTCTGCTGAAATAGACTTCATTAGTTTCAAAAACGGACTTTTATACAACTTGACAAGGCATCTTTGGATGCCTTTCTTGTCTGGTGTCAGGTGTGCATAATTATTAGGCAACTTCCTTTCCTTTGGCAAAATGGGTCAAAAGAAGGACTTGACAGTCTCCAAAAAGTCAAAAATAGTGAGATATCTTGCAAAGGGATGCAGCACTCTTAAAATTGCCAAGCTTCTGAAGCATGATCATCGAAAAATCAAGCGTTTCAATCAAAATAGTCAACAGGGTCGCAAGAAGCATGTGGAAAAACCAAAGCGCAAAATAACTGCCCATGAACTGAGAAAAGTCAAGCGTGCAGCTGCCAAGATGCCACTTGCCACCAGTTTTGCCATATTTCAGAGCTGCAACATCACTGGAGTGCCCAAAAGCACAAGGTGTGCAATACTCAGAGACATGGCCAAGGTAAGAATAACTGAACAAGACACGCAAGCTCAAATGTCAAGACTGGGCCAAGAAATATCTCAAGACTGATTTTTCTAAGGTTTTATTCACTGATGAAATGATGGATGGGCCCGTAGCTGGATCGGTAAAGAGCAGAGAGCTCCATCCGACTCAGACGCCAGCAAGGTGGAGGTGAAGTACTGGTTTGGGCTGGTATTATCAAAGATGAGCTTGTGGGGCCTTTTAGGTTGAGGATAGAGTCAAGCTCAACTCCAAGTCCTACTGCCAGTTTCTGGAAGACACCTAAGAACCTAAGAAAGACACCTAAGAAAGATGGCTATATTGGTCACTGATTTGTTTTTGTTTTGTTTTTGAATGTCAGAAATGTATATTTGTGGATGTTGAGATGTTATATTGGTTTCACTGGTGAAAATAAATAATTGAAATGGGTATATATTTGTTTTTTGTTAAGTTGCCTAATAATTATGCACAGTAATAGTCACCTGCCCACACAGATATCAGAGTTTTTGGGGTTCATTAAGAACATGGTTGTTGTTCAATAATAAAATTAATCCTCAAAAATACAACTTGCCTAATAATTCTGCACTCCCTGTAAAGTAAGGTACTACAGTGTTCAGATATTGGTGTATAAGCAATTTGTTTTTCAGATGTTTGCTGAATCATGGGCTGACCAGCTATTGATATGGGCATCTAAATAAAATATTTGTAAAACACATGTAAATAATAATAATGGTAATAATAAAACACATATACCTTAGGAACTTTATAACAGATATAACTTTTATGTGGTTTTAAAACATAGACTTTTCCAAACTGTGGTAAAACCGGTTATCCTTCCATGCCAAATGTCACCACTTTAGCTGAGCATTATTTTCTAGTAATTCAATGCCCTGCCATCGGTTATTCCTTACACAGAGTTTTGAGCTGGCTTGTTTCACTCTTCATGGAAATCTTTCCACTAGTAGGAGCAAGAGGGGTTTGCGCCCACTGAGACTGAAGTATCAGTGAGGTCAGATGATAATGTTGGGTGATGGGGTAATTTATCCCAAAGGTGTTCAGGTCTGGGATTTGCTCAGGTCAGTCAAGTTCTTCCACTCCATACTCAGTAAATCTATCTTTATGAAGCTCGTTTCGAGCACTGCGGCACTGTTGGCAGGTCGGAGCAGAAGGAGTACAGCACATTCTATTCGTCCAAGCAGTACATTAACTAAACATTTCTTTGAAAATTAGGTCTTAAAAAGTGGGCACAAATTACCTGGGTGATGTACATTGTACGATATCTGTAAATTAGCAGTTTTCCATATTTTGTGATTCATGTTTTGATTTTTTAATTTTTTTTTATCCCCGTTTATTTATGCTTTTGAATTGCATTATGAAAGCTTGATCTTATTTTCAACAACTCTTAACCTTGAAAGTTTGAAAGTGACTTTTTATTAACATTTTTAAGTTTAAAGTGATATATTATCTGGGTTGGTGTTGTATATTATGGTACAAAAAAACTTGTAATAACCTGCCAGTATGTTTTTAGTTATTTTACCGACTTATTTCTCTATGTATTGTTTCTCTTACATTATTTCAAACTACTAAATTATCAATAAAAGTCACTTTTGTAAAACTGCAGTGTTGAATTTTCAACATCAAAAGTTGACAGAGGAGAGATCGTGGTTCCATAATGCAATTCACAACCGTAAATAAACAGAAAATCACAAAATAGATTCATTCATTTTCTTTTCGGCGTAATCCCTTTATTAATCTGGGGTCGCCACAGCGAAATGAACCACCAACTTATTCAGCAAATCTCTGGGTTCCACGTACATTCACACTCATACACTACAATTTAGCTTACCCAATTCACCTATACCACGTCTTTGGATTTGTGGGGGAAACCAGAGCACCCAGAAGAAACCCACGTGAACACGGGGAGAACATGCAAACTCCACACAGAAATGCCAACTGACCCAGCCGAGGCTCGAATCAGCGACCTTGCTGCGAGGCGAACGTGCTACCCGCTATGCCACTGTGGCACCATCACAAAATACAGAAACTTTTTACTAACAGATGTATCTATTTATTTATTTTACAGTGTAGAGTACTCTTTCTGCCAGGTGTGCCAACATCATTGATCTGTGTCTCTATGTTTTTTTCATACATCACACATGCGTACAGTATACAGAATGTGCTATAATTGTTGAGAGAAGAAAGTTATTCAATAAATGCTGTGCAAGTTTTCAATTTATTGGTTATTGAGTGGGCTCTCTAGTAAGACTTGACCAAAAAAAAAAAAAAAAAACTGATAAACTCGTTTAAGGGGATCTGATCTGCTCTCGATCTGGACTTCATCAGCCTTAGATGTTTTTTTTTTTATTGTTTTAAGTGTTTAAAGAATATATTTAAACACTTCTGCTCCCCAAAATATTTTCTAGTGCACACTTGTACAAGTACAGTATGACATTATTGATGAAAACTGGATTATCTTTAGTAACGGGTAAATTTTGTAACACATGACATTCAAACTTCTCAATCATAATCCAATAGTGTTTGTATTTATTTTAGAATTTTGGATGCTAATATGTGTTGTTACTTTAAATCAATGAAACTATTGTAATTCTATATAATAGACTGGTAGATCCACAGCGACTTGTAAATTTTGTTTTGAACACAGATGTTATTCAAACTTATAATCCAAAAGCAGTTTTATTTATTTTAGAGTTTAGGATGCTAATATGAATCTTTAATACTTTGAGCAAATGAAACCACACTACTAATTAATATACTGTATTAGTATGGAAACAGGTTGGTCCTATATTCATCATAATGTGTGTCTGTGCCTTTGCTTTGAAGTGACCAGTGAATCTGTGTGCTTTGATTTGGAACGATCTTTCAGAATGGCTCCCATAATTGCTCTCACTCCAAAGTGCCCTTTGGAGCCACATTTATCCTGTTTGGGGTGAGCGAATGTGTAGTTACTGCCGACTGACAAAATCATGTCAGCGTAGATGATAGACGGAAGTGAGGAACCACTTGTCTCTGGAAATGTTAGCTCGTCAGGGTGGGAGTTTTTTTATTTGGTTTTGGTTTCCAAAAAAGACGTCTAACAGATCGAAGTCCTTTTAGAAAATGTTTTCACAGTTGGGGCCAAACATAAAAAAATATGGCAACTGTTGTGCTGGTGTGGTATGCCTATACAGTTAAAGATGTCTTTATAGTTTTTAATGTTATGCGTGTATGGTTTACAAGCTCTCAACACACAAAAAGAGGAAACAAAATAATCAAAACATAAAAATGAGTCACACTTATTTCATTTATTTAGTACTTTTTTTTTCAAGATTTAACCCTTTGCTCTACAATATATATATAGACATGCATATCAAACATAAATGTGAGTTTTGAAGCTGTTGTATTTTATCAAATGTATGCTTTTATTGAATGTTAGTTGTGTAGCTGTGTACGGTTTAGCAAAACAATCATGTGTCATTCAGTTATGTTCACCACATACCTTATTTACCTTATTTGGTGCACTAAAACTGAGCTTTCCTCACATTGTTTATTCCTACAAAGTCCGTCCTTTCTTTGTGTGGTATTGCTGTGTATTAATAACTCAATAAGTAGTCATATTCCTTATCATTGTAGATATGTTTGATAGAATGTCATTGCTTTTTTGCTTTGAGTTGGCTACTCAGTTCATGAGATCAGTTCAAACCTTTGTGAAGTTTAAACAAAATCAGTTGTTTACTCTTAAAATATAACATTTTGAAATATTTATATTTATCGGCTATGGTATATCAGTTATCGGCCTCCAAATCTTAGAGTTATCAGTTATTGATATCCGCCAAAAAAATCCATATATGTGCATCCCTAGATTCGCAAAGTGTGGTATTGATGCCGAAACGATAAATTGTGCAGCCCTACAAAAAAAATAAAAATCTTACATATTGTATATGGCTGCAACCAACATCCTCAAAACAGACAGTATGCCTTTACTGGTTCATTCAGAATGTTAACAAGCTACAAGAATACTGTTATGTGCACATAAAACAACAAGGACTTCATTCAACAGTTTCTTCTCCTCAATGTCAGTATATTGCACTCATTAGCACTTTGCAGTGACAAACTTTCTAAAAATGTATCGCCAAACTTTCTCTGTTTGAAACGAAGCACATTTGCATCCAATCTAATACATTTAGTGCAGTGTTTCTCAACCACGTTTCTAGAGGACCACCAACACTGCATGTTTTGGATGTCTCCTTTGTCTTTCACACCCAATACAGGTCGTTCAGTTTCTAATAATGAGCTGATGATCCAAATCAGGTGTGTTTGGTTACGGACAAATGGAAAATATGCAGAGCTGGTGGTCCTCCAGGAACGTGGTTAGGAAACTCTAAATTAGAGGCACTACCAAGCACGATACGTGACCGCACACCCAATACAAACACTGAAAAGAATATTTTTGTTTAAAGTATTCTCATAAACTGAAAATATTCTGATTGAACCAGTCAAGATTCATGGACTCTTAAGGCCCAAGCTGTTTTTTGCATACATTTTTATTTCTCTTTGCTAATGGGTTTATTGGAACCTAATTAGAATAAAACTTAAGTATCTTCTTTTGATATGATGTACTTTTAGAGAAAAATGATGTCCATATATGTGGACTCGTGGTTAATAACACATACACACATTTTTTTGACTATCAGAAAATAAAAAACAAAATGTTTTTCCCATTTTGGACAGTTAAAAATAGTGTTCATTTCATACATTTCATACGCTACAAAACAGTTGCAGGATGACACTGTATGTCTGTAACAAAATATAAAACATTTAAAGTATACAATTGTGGACATGAGTGTTGTGCTGTCCACATATGTGACCACTAAGCCCTAGGAGGTTAAGGGTACTGTATGTTTTTGGTACCTTTCTGGATTACGAATAAAGATTCCTGATTATGGAGGATGAGGGAACTCTGAGATTTCAACTAACACAACTTCGTTTGTTTTTCGAAGACATCTCAGGAGTTTGAAATAAAATTATGTTAATTAATTACAACATTTGTGGGTGAACTATCACTAAGCATAAAACCCAATAGGACAAATCTTGACTGAACCCACAGCAAATTATTATTCCAGGTTCGATGTCCTTTCTACAACAGTCTGTATTGCTATTGTGAATTTATATGGCCACGGTAATCATGTTGTATAAATCTGATATTGTGACAGTCTTGGTGAAATTGCAGAGAAGGGTTGACATGGTTGGCAATGCAAATATTCTCATGTTTGTGACATTTTAAGCTCAGACTTTCTGAGTCAGTCTTGCTGCTGGGTTTTCTTGGTCTAAGGAAGGAGATTTGCATTGTGAATTTATAATAAAAGAGCAAGACATTCTTCCATGATGTGTCACCTTTAGAGGAAGAGCATGTTTATATTGCTAGGTGTAAACTAAAAGAGTGCTGCCATTTTTTTTTTTTTTTTTTTTTCATCACGACACAATGATCGAGTTGAGAGAAATGCCCATTATTCCCTTTCTGGCCCTGAGGGAACTAAAACTGTGGAATGAATAAAGTTTACTGGCCATTTTATATAGAGCTTTATAAGACATTATAAGCTGTTCACAAGACACGCAGTTGCACAATATAGCCGGCGTCCTTCCACAACAGTGAAACCACATCTGTACTCCTAAAACACCTCTCAGCTGTCTGCTGGAGATCTGAATTAAAGATTACAAGGACAGCACAGTCAGCGTGTGATCGTGCACTTGCTTTGCTTATTAACGCAATATCCTTTTTTTTTTTTTTTTTTTACACAGCTCCGTTTTTCTTTATGTAACGTTTATGTATGCCTCCGCATTGAAAGACACACACTTCAATTCATGGCAGTCTACACATTTCTGTCAAACCAGTTGACGTTTTAGGATGGTTTAAGAACCGCATTTTTTACATACATACTTAAATATAGGCTTCCGTCGGTATCAGTTTTCTTGTTGCAATTAATTGCAATTAAAAGCTTTTATTGTGATATATGGTACAGTCACTGTACTGGCCTAAACTGCAAAGAAATTCCTTATATGGACATAGCAAAAACAATTACTTGGTTCATAAATGACATTTTAAAAGTCAGCTAAATTGAAAAAGTACAACAGATAACACTATAATAAAATCTCATTAGTAAACATTAATGCAGTTAAAATCAACAGTGAGATAATCATGTCATAGTTGATAAATGTGTTAATAAATAAGCTAATAAAAACAGATTTGAGTAGGTATTAACTTTATTTAATAAAATTATTACATTTTTGATTTTAATGTTACTTCACCCAAAAAGTGATTTTGGTTGCTTGTTTAAACTAATTTAAAATAAGCTGACACAACACAATTTCTATGTTTCTTTTGGGAGCAACTTAAATGTTCAATCCACTTTAATTTGTAAACATGATTAACTTAATTTGCTTTGGGAGTTCATGAAGGATTTGTGTGGAACCCATTTCTTGTTTTATTTCTTTTACAGTGTAGGCATTAACCAATAAATTAACCTAAATCACTTAAGATTGATAACTGCTTTTAAAGTTGTCATCACATTGACTTTAGTTAAATTAACTGTTAACAAATGAAACCTTAATGTACAGAGTTAACAAACACAATTCAGAATGCCGTAGGCTAGATTAACGGGAAAATTAAGCATGTATCAATTGGGGTTCTGATGAACAACCACTGCAAATACAATAATTTTGATTATTCTTAAAATACGATCTAAAAAATGTCAGTGATAAATAATTTGCTTATTAAGCTTATTCATGCGCGATATTGGGAAAAACTGACATTGCGTTATTTTGTTTTGCTGTAATATATATTGCGATATGAATATAATGTCATATCTGTATTAAGAAAGATTTCATTAATTTAGATCAATGGAGGATGTTTTTTTTCTATGCAGTGCATCCGCATAAAATCTAATAAATGACAAGCATATATAAATACGAAAAAACTAAAACGAATGTTAAATAAACAATTATTTATGGTTTTTGGAGGAGTCTAAAAGTATTCATGGACAGAAACTAAACAATCAAAAATAAAATAACATGGTTATTGATAGTACAATTAGAAAGTAATATAAATGTTTTTAGTCGTGTACTTTTTAAAAAAGTGGCTAAAAACAAAACAGCAGTGTTTACACAAATAGTCTACTTTTAGTTTGTTTGATCATGCCACCTTTTCATTTCATAGCAATTTTGTGTAAATAATTATAATGTTGTGTGTATGCATCTATTTTATTTTCATTTTATGTCAAGCGTTGGCGCCTTGGTGGCGTAGTGAGTAGCACGTTCGCCTCACAGCAAGAAGGTCGCTGGTTCGAGCCTCGGCTGAGTCAGTTGGCATTTCTGTGTGGAGTTTGCATGTTCTCCCCGTGGTTGCGTGGGTTTCCTCCGGGTGCTCCAGTTTCCCCCACAGTCCAAAGACATGCGGTACAGGTGAATTGGGTAAGCTAAATTGTCCGTAGTGGATGTCCGTAGTGACAGTGTGTGGACGTTTCCCAGAGATGGGTTGTGGCTGAAGGGGCATCCGCTGCATAAAACAAATGCTGGATAAGTTGGGGGTTCATTCTGCTGTGGTGACCCCAGATTAATAAAGGGACTAAGCCAAAAAGAGAATGAATGAATGTCAAGCCTTCCTTGGACAGGTTTTGAGAATTAGCAAGTCTGCTAAAACACATAAATAAATGCATTGGGTTGAGTGTAATTGTGATGTCCTTGTCTAAATAAATTAATAGATACATACAAACATACATGCATACATACATACATACATACATACTGTACATACGTACGTACATACATACATGCATACATGCATGTATATATGTAAATAAAATTAAGTTGTCCCTGTAATGAATTTCATAGCCACCTGGCCACCGGGAAGAAGAAGGTGGAGAACCGACAAAGTTTTAAATAATTTTTAATGATAAAATAAAACAAACGGATGGCAGCTCTTCACGGATATGGCCGTCAAACTGAAAGCAAAAGTAAAACAATACGTCCGGGCCCGGTCCTCTTTTGCCCTCTTCTGCCATCGTTCCTCCTCTTATAGCCCAGAGCTCCTTCTGTGGGGTTCGAGGCAGTTGTGCGCCACAGGTGTTTCTCATCTGTGGCGGGCCTCGTTTCATTCCCATGGCTCTCGGCCAATCCCCCTCGCCACAGTCCCCAAAGAAAGTTAAGATTTGTGTTGTCAATTAATTTAAAACTTGTTTGAACAATCACCAAAATGATTTAAAGTGTATGTCTTGCTATACAGTAGCTTACAAATATACACAATCTTGTTTCCAAGCTGCTCATCACATCACCTCAGAAAAATCCCCAGAGTCAGTTTGACTAAGAGCTTCCCTCCAAGAACAATTGTTGTTGCGGGCGACATGCCTTCTTTGTTGGGCCATCATTCCTGATGGATAATGGGGACGTTCAAAGTCTTTCCTGAGAGAATGAGGGATCCACTATCTTGTAGATCTGATCAGAGCGTCTTTGTACCTGCAAGAAGTCACTATAAACCAACAGTATTCAAAGCGGTGTCAGTTGTTATGATATAAAAGAGCTTTAAATCTATTTTGCAATACAGTATTTTTTATTTTTTTTGCTTCTAGAGGAGTAATAGAGCCATCAAACCTGTCTGTGCTCATTGTGTCTCTGACTTTATTCATTGTTTTGAAGACAGTAGAAGCTGCCTCCGAGTACAACAGTGATAGTCTTCCCTGGAGACCTCGGTGGTGCCTCAACATGGCTCTCATCTCTATGACGGTCATGTAAAAGTGTGACCCTGCTGTTTTTTCACCTCCCAAAAAGATGTAGAACATGTTTGCTGTTGATACTGCTCTCCAGTTGGCTTGTACTGCAAAACTAGCACTGCCACCGGGAGTGTTTTTTTTTTTCTTTCCTTCTTTAGTTTCAGCCATCATATGTTAAAGTGTCACTGACTGCCGTATGTTTCTTCCAGCCCTGCCTGAAATCCTGGCAAAACTGCCAGTCTGGCTCTGAGATCAGCGAACAAACAAATGTGTTTCCAGAATACATTGACGTTATGCCTGGGAAAAGTGGCAAATGCTGACATGTTGATGAAAAGGAGCTAAATATCCGATTTAGGTTTTTCAGAAATGTTTGTTTATTACTTTAAAATTGAAATAATTTACTCTTATGTCATTTCGAGCATTTTGTGACCTTTTTTTTTTAATTAGTTTTTTTTGTCCACACAAACAAGCTAAACATGCTGTGGACATGTTAGCAATGTGATTCAAGTTCATTAGCAACATACTACAAACTAAAACACCGTAATCAATGCTAACCCTGTTACTTGGCAGAACAGTTGCAACTTACTAGCATCTAGTGTTCTCAAAAGTATTGATACTGGAATATTTAAACCAGTATGATCTAGCTTTCAGTTAGTATAGGTCAGGGATGTTCAAACTCGGTCCTGGAGGGCCTGTGTCCTGCAAAGTTTAGCTCCAAACCCAATCAGACACACCTGGGCTAGCTAATCAAGCTCTTACTAGGGTTTCTAGAAACATACTTGCAGGTGTGTTGAGGCAAGTTGGAGTTAAAATCTGCAGGACACCGGCCCTCCAGGACCAAGTTTGGACATGCCTGGTAAAGATACTGGATTTGCTCTCTCTCTCTCTTTCTCTCTCTCTCTCCCAGCAGCAGTTGACACGCGCTACACAGCCCCATCTCTTTGGTATATTCAGTGGCGAGATGGCAAGTGTGATTTTCTTGAAGTATCGAAAATGGCATCGAATATTGTTTTTTTTCTTGTAATGTAATGTGTATTTATGTGGCAAAATCTCAAAGGGGTTCTCTCCAAACCACCACCAATGTGCATCATCAATTTGAATGATATGACGGCAGCCACAGGACAACAGCACCAGTGCGCTCACCACAATCCAGCTATTGGTTGAGGGGAGAGACCGTGATGGAGCCAATTCAGTAGATGGGGATGATGGGAAGCTATGATGGGTAAGGGTCGATTGAGGGAATTTGGCCAGGACACTGGGGTTGCACCCCTACTCTTTATGAGAAGTGCCAAGGGATTTTTAATGACCACAGAGGGTCAGGACTTCGATTTAACATCTCATCTGAAAGACAGAACTGGTTTTGTATCAAAGTTAGAAATTCCAGTATCGTGACCACACTAGCAAGCTAAAACATACTAGAAACAATATTAATATTCCCCTTAAAAGCACAGTATGTCTTTTTATTTATTCACAACTTACCAAGGTATAGTCCGATGCAGAGTCCATGTCCACACACACAAGGGTATTTTTATAAACTGAGCTTTCCCTGTCTTTGTTTATTAAAAACATAAAAAAAGAAAACCTCTGTCCACATGAAAACAAAACACACTGTCAGAAAAAAACAAAAACACTATGATACATTTTAATCATGTTCATGGATGACCTGACATATTCAAAACTTATCATGGTGGTATGAAGGCTGAAAGCCATCAAATCAATTTCCTACTCAGTTCATCAATTCATTGTTTCCTAAGAATGTGGATTTGTCTGACAAAACTAACCTTCTTTAATTGATAATCTAGTTATTCTGCAAATAGATGTGTAAAACAATACCTCTGCTTCTCTGAACTGATTTCTACTCAACTGCTGCAGTATTTTAGGCAAGTATATTTTAAGTAACATGTAATTTGAAAATCCCAAAAATGTAGTTTTTCAGTGGAAATGTAGTTTAATTACAGTAACCCAACACTGTGCACAACAAATTAACAAGTCTTTTACGTTTCCATGTTTGCAATAAGGCGCCACGGTGGCCTAGTGGGTAGCACGTTCGCCTCACAGCAAGAAGGTCGCTGGTTCGATCCCCGGCTGGGCCAGTTGGCATTTCTGTGTGGAGTTTGCATGTTCTCCCTGTGGTTGCGTGGGTTTCCTCCGGGTGCTCCGGTTTCCCCCACAGTCCAAAGACATGCGGTATAGGTGCATTGGGTAAGCTAAATTGTCCGTAGTGTATGTGTGTGAATGAGAATGTATGGATGTGTTTCCCAGAGATGGGTTGTGGCTGGAAGGGCATACGCTGCATAAAACAAATGCTGGATAAGTTGGCGGTTCATTCCGCTGTTAATAAAGTGACTAAGCCGAAAAGAAAATGAATGAATGAATGAATGTTTGCAATAAAACTGGACCGGAAATTGAGGCTGTATATTGTCATTATGGTGAGGACAAGTTCTGTGTTACTTGTTTAAAATAAGCAATTTTAACATTCTTTAAAACATTCTTTAAAACAAAATATATAACACTGTTATTATAAGTGGAGTGAATTGGTTATTGTCAAGTATGGTTGCTGACTGATACCTGTAATTGGTCCCATCCAACACTGTTATTGTTTTATTTATTGAAATAATTTTGCATTTAACTAACATTCCTTGATGTTAAAAGGTGTTTATTTATTATTTATTTCTTAATTTTTATTTTTATTTATTTATTTTAGGGCTGTACAATATATCGTTTCACCATTGATATCACAATGTGTAATAATTCTGCAATAGTCACATAGCAGGATATGCAATGTTATTTTTGATGTATAATTCACTAGAAGCCTTAATTTTCTTTTTACATTTTAAGTTGAAGTCTGCTCTTATTTGCATGTGTTTTTAAGGCCAGTGACTGTTTGAACATGTCGAGAGAGTTCAAAGCATTCAGGCACAAGAAATTGTACCATTTGTAGCTTTTAATAAAGATACATTTAATTTTATTATTTGTTCAATGAAGACTGGCGGCATGGTGCTAGCAGGCCATCCGCTGCTTAAAAAATTTGTCGGTATAGTTGGCGGTTCGTTTTGCTTTGGCGACTCTTAATAAATAAGGGACTAAGCTGAAGGAAAATGAATAAATGAAGACTATGCAGATTTCACATTAGAGTTTTTCCAACTTCTGTACCTAAATTTGACAAACCCGTAAAGCAACATTGCTTGTAATTTGTTTGTTTTTATGCATGATTTAATCAGCTGTTGCAATCAGTCTTAATTAATAACCCGAACACTTTCCAAATAAAGCTATTCAAGGCATCTGATGAAACTATTCATATCGCAATATTTATCGTAGACAAACAATATCGTAATGTGAGATTTTTTCAATATGGTCTAGCCCTAATTTATTTATTCATTTTCTTTTCAGCTTAGTCCCTTCATTAAAGTGGGGTTACCACATTGGAATGAACCGCCAACTTATCCAGCATATGTTTTAAGCAGCTGATGCTCTTCCAGTTGCAACCCGTGACTGGGAAACATCCTTACACACTCATTCACACACATACCTGTACGCTACCGAAAATTTAGCTTACCCCGTTCACCTATGGCTCATGTCTTTGGACTTGTGGGGGAAACCAGAGCACCCGGAGGATACCCACACGAACAGGGGGAGAACATGCAAATTCCACAAAGAAATGCCTCGAACCAGCGATCTTATTGCTGTGAGGAGATCATGCTGCCCACTGCCCCAACGTAATTTATTTATTTTTTATTTGAAATACTTTCAATTTTAATGAGCAAGCCAGCAATGGAAAGCTTCAACAATTCTGTTTAGTGCAACTAGTGCCATAGAAATGACACACTTCACCTTTCACCTTCGAGAGATATTCTGTATTAACTACTTCCATGCCTGCGGTGTTGCTGAACTCAGTAGGGAGCTCAGGAGCAGATAGCAGGAGAATACCTTGCAGACAAAATAGCTTTCTGGGTATTATAAGCCATTTTTATTGTTGACTAAAGACGTGGCACCAGTGAGATTGTGACACCTCCTCTGGTAGAAACGGATTAACCCGAGACAAGCATGTTGCAGGATGAGGGATGAGAACACCAAATCCCTGAAATAAGCACTGGGACCCTTGGGAAATCAAACTCTATAGCGAGCGGGAAAGCAACATGCGTACAACTCAGAAACGCACTGCATCACACATCATGCCCTTTTATATCTCATGTTCTTAACTGATGTCAAAACCCAGAATCCTCTCAAAGCTTTCCGTCTCAAACAAACGCACATACACGTACTGGGCCCATTTATCTTTCTGTTTTCCTCTTATGCACACAAAGTAGTCGTGAACCAAGAGTGCTTCTCACTGGCTTAAAAAGAAGTTTAGCTAAGATTATTTCGGTCTTCAGGGATTCAGCAAACATTTCATGTTGCCTAGGTTCATTGAGCATGGAATTAATATAGTGGGATTTTTATTTGTTTACTCTAGTGTTTTGTTTATTTATTCTAGTTTTGAATTAATTTATTATTTATTTATAAATTACAAGTACTTTTAAACTAATGGAAAATGAGATATGAAGTATAAAAGTACAGCTATGCATTATGTTATGCTTATCAGACTTGTACTGAAACCAAGGTGGCGCAAAATGCTTTTTTTTGGTTGTAGTGTAATGTAATGTGTATTAATATAGCTCATATATCATGTATAGCCATACACCCAAAGCCCTTCATGATCATGTGTGGGTCTCTCCCCACCATCACCAGTGTGCACCATCCACTTGGATGATGCAATGGCAACCACAGGACAAAGACGCCAGTGCTATTGGTAGAGTGAAGAGATGGTGATGGAGCCACTTTGGTGGATGGGATGATTGGGAGGCCATGATCGGTAAAGGAAAGCAGGGTTACACCCCTACTTCATGGGATTTTTTTATGACCACAGAGAGTCAGGACCTCTATTCCTAATGACTGCGCTCACTCACAGTATAGTGTCCCCATTACTTTACTGGGGCATTAGGACTCTCGCAGGCTGCAGGTTGAGCATCTCTTGCTAGCCTCACTAACGCCACTTTCAACAGCAACCTAGTTTTTCCCATGTCGTCTTCCATACTGGTACTGACCTTGTTCAGCACTGCTTAGCTTCAGTGAGTAACCGGTCTTGAGCTGCAGGGTGATATGGCTGTGATTGTCATTTTGACTGTTTTTCCATTGGTATTCAAGCAAAGTGTGCAGTAACAGTGGTTACTGAGAAATTTTATGGATGGTTGAAGGGAAAGTTATTAGCTCTTCTGTGAAATTGCAATTTCCCAAGTGGTTTTTAATGGAGATAACAACAATAGTTTTATTAACTAATTAGTTTTTTTTCTTTGCCATGATGACATTACATACTATTTTTAATATTTATTTTGCAAGATATTAGAATTCAGGTTAAAGTGAAATTTTAAAGGCTTAACTAGCTTAATTAGGTTAAGTTGGGAAGTTGAATTAATTAGGTAAATTATCAAACAGTGGTTTCTGTATCCCATGGAGAAAAAAAAAGTAATATTCCGTAACAAGGGTAATAATAATGGCCCCAAACATTTTTTTAAAGAATTAACAAAATAAAATATTTTAGTTACTAAAATGAAAAGGAAAATACTGTGGAAAAAATTTACTCTGTTAAACATTCGCTATAGGTGAATTTAGTAAGCTAAATTTCCGTAGTGTATTAGTGTGAATGTGAATGTTTGGATGTTTCCCAGTGGTGAGTTGCTGCTAAAAGCTGCGAAAACATGTGCTGTATAAGTTGGCAGTTCATTCCGCTGTGGTGACCCCTGGTTAATAAAGGGACTAAGCAGAAAAGAAAATGAATGAATGGATAAACAAGTACATGGATGAATAAATAAATAAAGCAAAAAAAAAAAATTCCATTGTTTTATGGAAAAATTTACATAATTTTGGTCTGAAAGAAATTGAAGATTTACTGCGGATATGAGTGATCCTGTGAGTGTGCAGTGTGTTGTGCACAGTGAATGGTCCTTAATCATCCAACTCCTGAAAGATGTTTGCAGGAAGCACAAAGTGCTTCCATGTGACAGGCATACGATAGACACAAATTCTGCTGCAAATTCATCAAAAAGTGTTTTTTTTTTTTTTTTTTTCCTCCATGAAAACAAGCAAAAATTAGTAATGGAGTTAGTATTTGAGACATCAGTGTTTAAAACTAACCCTGCTTCATCCTGATGTCCAGTGTTTGCTTGGTTCATATACAGTATCTGGTGTCAAATTTCCTTTGTTGTTGATTTCTTGTTTTACTGTGGTCAGTGAAGTAAGCTGTTCTTATTTCTGCTTCCACCTTGGTAGAATTGGCATAGACAGTATGTAACGAAGGGTGTCAAGATATTAACTGTTAACCGGTCAGATGAATATTAACTTATTATTATTTAATAAAAAAATTATTAATTGACGTGTCTATTTTGTCACTGACACATTAAATATTACTGATTTATTTTAACATGCAAACAACAGCTTACAAAACATTTAGCACCTATGCAGTGTTTTCAATGGCATAAAGAATAAAATTAATAAAAATAATAAAATAAACAGGCCTGCCCTAGATATTTTTCACTTTTGTACCTCTACCCCTTCCTCTTCCCCTTCCCCTTGGCCCTTAAAACCGAGTGGTAAGGGTAAGGGCTTTAACATTTCCCCCTAAGAATTGGGACAGCACTTCAACACCTGCACACGTCATCATATTTCATCGCAATCTCTTGCTTCATATGAGATCAGACGATCGCGACTACTGCAGTTATTCCAGTTGCCTTATTTTTTGGTATTTATTTTAAGGGGATCACCTGAAGGTGTATATTATGTTATCATACGATATAATGTGGCAATAAGATCGTAACTACACTGTGCATTTACACCGTGGCCATATTCATCTATGTAAACACACCAAAACAACATTAACAATATAGCAGACACTGTAAAAAGCTCATTCCTAGCCACTAGACTTTTCTGACAGGGTGTTCCAGTGTAGTTGAGTGTCAGAATGTTGTGGAACTGCTATAAAGGAGTTATTATTATGGATTATAGATCGCAAAATTTAGCAGTTTTTTATTTTTATTGTATTTTTATACCCCTTCAGGGGAACGCACAAAAGGAGGGGTATGGGTAAGGGGAGGGGCTAAGGGGTAGAATTGGGATTGGGCCTAAGTCTAATTCACAACGCACAGACAAACAGCAACAAAAAGTTGACCATTGTATTTAAAAAAAAAAAAAAAAAAAAAAAAACTGCCCCAACAATTGCCATGCACAATAAATGAACAATTAATTAAATTGTCCTTTGTAGGGCTGAAAGGACATTTACAATTGAAGTCAGCCTGTCTGGTCCCTATGTCAGAGTTTTGCAGTTTATTGAAAAATCATATCTCACTGCTTAGATGTTACATGATCCAACAAATGCCGATTGCACATGCTAAGTTTGAGTTCGGCTTTATTTTTCATTTCATTTAATTCATTTTAGTTCATTTAATTTAATTTTATTTAATTGTTTATTTATTGTATATATATTTTTTTAATTTGTTTGATGCAGTGTGCATTGGCTTTTAATCAGAAATTTCAGGTTTTGGAAGCTTACTGTCTGGTAATGTCTACCCACATATTTTGTTTCTATAGTATTATTTTTTCGCCTTTCGAGGGCTAAAAATCTATATCTATTAAAGCATTCTCTGAAGCACCACTGTTCTTGTATAAGTCAAAATGAGATTTGTATAATGGTCTGTGAAATGTTTAAAGAGCCTGTGATGAACAAAGGAGGAAAAAAAAAAAGAAAAAAAGAAAACACATCTTCAGGTTATTTCTCGGTACAAGCCTCTTCAGATGTGGCTAATGACTCAGGAAACATTACTGCATGGATTAACCTGAGCTTGACATTACTGGCCAACGGGTTTTGTTTTACTGTTCTCTATTGTTAGGTTGTGATTCATGTAGCAGATTATTATTTCATTCATGAACCGGTGTACTAAACAAAAAGAAATAAGGTTGGTTTAGACTGGTCATGTAAACACATTGTTTATTTTTTAAGATGCATTAATGCATTTAGGTAACACTTTTTAAAATAATAATCCATTAGTTAATGTATTTACCGACACTAACAAACAATGTTTTAACAATTAACTAATGTTAACAAGTACATTTTTGTATTTAAATAATGCATTAGTTAATGTTGAACTATGATTAATAAATGCTTCACATGATTATTCATAATTAGTTAATGTTAGTAAAGGCATTAACTAATGGATGTTTGTTTTAAGGTGTTACCGTTATTTATATTTTATTATCATGCAAATACTTGTGTTAGTAGCAATTTTGTTTACCATGAGTCACTATGCCTTGGTGATATTTAAAAATTTGATGTGTTAATTATATACAATTAATTCTATATAACTTTTTTACTTCACCAAAATTACTTCAAAAGTAGTTTGAAGTCCACTCTCATGCATTGTTTTTAGTACGGAAAACTGTTCCAGAGCCAGTCGTAGCAGTGGGCATTTTCCTTCAACAAAACATTGTTTCACAAAGACGGTCAAGAACTGGAGAGAAAGTAGATTGTTAATTGTGAATTATGTTTATTTGGGAAGGTAAAAATCTAAATAGGTGGCACAGTGGCTCAGTGGTTAGCACTGTCACCTCGCAGCAAGAAAGTCGCTGGCATTTCTTTTCATGTTCTCCTCGTCTTCATGTGGGTTTTCTCCGGTTGCTCCGGTTTCCCCCACAGTCCAAACACATGCGCTATATGTGAATTGGGTAAACAAAATTGGTGTGTGTGAATGTGAGAGTTTATGGGCGTTTCCCATTACTGGGTTGTGGCTGGAAGGGCATCCGCTGTGTAAAAACAAATGCTATAATAGTTGGCGACTTATTCCACTGCGGTTGACCTCTAATAAATAATGGTATAAACTGAAGGAAAACAAATGAATGGATAAATGAATGAAAAATCTAAATATACTTTTTTTAATATCTAAATAATCAGATTTTCTAAATAAACATTTTAATAAACAAATTAAATGGACCAAATAATCTTGAAATAAATCATTGATTTAATTGGATTTATGATTAATGAACTTGTTTAGATCACTTGATCATTTATTAAGCAGGTGGATCATTTCCATAATATATAAGATTTCGTTCGAATCTGGGTGACTTCTGGTGCCAGTTGGTTTCAAAGCATTATGCAAATTTGGACAAGACTACCCTACAAGATCTTAACATGACTATAATTCCTGTGGTTGTTTACAGCGTTACTTGTGATATAATATTTATTTGTTTGCTGTAGAAAGCAAAAGAGCTTTCCATCATCAATAAAGAAATGTTAATCAAAATGCACGCCACGATTCTTACCCCTTTCATCCCTTAGAAACCATTTGTGATGTGCCAGGTTTTGGGCGATGCATGCAGTAATGTTCAATCAATCGATAAATCAGTCTATCTATCTTTTTATTATTTTGCCTTTAATGTAAAGTGTAAGGCACCTTTATATAACTGCATAAGATCTGCAAAGTAAAAAAATAAAATAAAAAAATCAGCGGCAAAACAAAGTTATTGTCTCCGAAAAACAAAAAAAAAGGTTAGGCTAGACAATAGAACACTTTGTAATACTACTGTGTGTGTGTGTGTGTGTGTGTGTGTGTGTGTGTGTGTGTGTGTGTGT
>CAIGQQ010011877.1:257183-275609 GCA_903798035.1 Danio albolineatus | reverse complement strand
ATATATATACTTTTTAAACAGGGGTCGCCATAGCTGAATGAACCGCCAACTTATCCAGCATCGGTTTTACATAGCGCATACCCTTCCAGCTGCAACCAGTCACTGGGAAACATCCATACACACTCATTCACACACATGCACCATGGACAGTTTAGCTTTTTCAATTCACCTACACCACATGTTTTTGGACTTGTGGGAGAAACCGGAGCACCCTGAGGAAACCCACGCCAACACCTGGAGAACATGCAAACTCCACACAGAAATGCAAACTGACCCATCAGAGGCTCGAACCAGCAACCTTCTTGTCGTGAGACGATTGTGCTACCCACTGTGGCACCGTGATGCCCCTAATATAAATACTCATTAATAATATCAATATTTTTAATTTAAATACCTATCCACATTATGTATTTTGTAGTTTGAATCAGGTAAAATTGAAAAAGCAGACTTTAGTGTGCATCTGTCCTTTTGCTTAATTGATTGATTTTATATACTTCCTCAGCTGCTGCTGTGCATATTTTTGGACTACTAGAGAGCATGAGTTTTTTTTTTTGTTTTTTTTTTCTTACTCATGGAGTTGTTGTATGTAGCAGTCAGCTCTCTCTGCTCTGTCCACATGAGGACCCCTCCTCTGTAATTAAGCCCGACTGATAAAGGACCCGTACTTGCTGACAGAGGGAAGTGAAGTGCTGGCTCAGCTCTGGATGCCCCGTACCAGCCCAGGGTCATCAGTGCAATGTGTATTTGTGACAGGAACTGAGCTATTGTGTGCCCATGCTGTGGCCCCTCACTGGTACCACGAGTTACAGAAGCCAGATATAGAGGATAAAGGAGACGAGAGGGTGTACTTTAGATTTTCTACAGATCATTTTGCATCTACATGCTAACAAATGTTGTGTTGTCTGTTGGTTTTTCCTCCTCTCTTTGTTTACTTCTGGAAGCGCAGTAGTAATCTAAAGGCAGTATAGCAAATATGTTCAATGACTCATCTGGCCAATGAGTGATGGATCTTGGCTCTCACATGACTGCATTTTGGTTCGTTTCAAACCAGAGCAATCAGTTTTTCGTGAAAAGAAACCAAAACTGCAGAAAAATGCTACAGTTAGGCTTGGAGAAAATTATGTTTTATTTGTGTGACTAATTGCTGATGCTTTTATTATGGTATATCATCATGATCTTGACCTAAGCTGCAAAAAAATATGACTGTAACAAGTATAATAATCAAACAAATGATTTGTGTATTGCTTCATTGTATATGCATGTTCAGAGTAAATACATGTTTTAAACTAATTTAAATAGCAAAAGGATAAAGTACAATAGGAAACACTCTATAAGAGTCTTATTATTAAATATTAGTTAATGCATTAAAATCAACAGTGATAAATAGAAATTCTATAGTTATGTTAAAATTCATTTTAGAAAAACAACTGACGTCTATTACATATTAACTCCATTTAATAAAACAACTACGACTTTTGATGCGTTATTAGGCGTTAACTAAGAAATCAACACCACCTTACATCAGTACATGCTTTTGTTGTTGTAATTACGTTGACTTTACCATAATAAGCTTATGTTAATAAATGCCTTATTGTATAGGATTTAAAGAATAAAAGCACTAACATTTTCACATTTCATGACTAATGTTTGAAAATAAAGTCCTCATTATTTGGGAAGCAATGAACAATGCGAATACAACAATCTGAATATGCTACATCAATGCTGTGCTACTGTTTTCACACTACTGTTTGTAATACTCGCTTCTAATTGGTCAATCCTGACAATCCAAGGTATGTTATCCCGAGATAACAACCGCTAAACAACGCAGGCTCATCTGGGAACTTGAAATCCCCTTGACGTCACTGAAACCGTAAGCATCCACTTTGCTTTAGACTTTAAACTGTGATAACCGTCTCCTGGATGTGCTTATTCCAAACACATGGAATTATCAACCTATAGCTGTATCATTAATTATATACATAATAATGTATCATTTTGTAAAATTTGGTCCAAAACAAATGAACAATACCACATTTGTGAAAGCACTCTAAGACACTGTTACGGCCTTAACACCCTTTGTTATTTGTCATCAAAGAAGAATATTTTCTGGTAGTTGCATCCCTAGTAGAGTTTATTTGGTCGTATAACTTCTCTGAAATTATTATTTTATTGCTAATTTTCTAAAAAGCTATTGAGAAGAGATGAAGATACATTTTCCCTCATCTTATTTATTATCTCTACAGTTTTAGAGCACTTAAAGGCTGCAATTTGTCTTTATTTATTATGCATTTATTAATGTAGCTTTTACTTCTCTGCTGATGCATCAAGACTGGAGGAGGAGGAGGAGGATACGGTAGAGGGTCAGTTTACACATAGTAAACAATGACATTGCAGTTGGATCTATGGTAGAGTATCATGCCTCCTTAACAGCAACAGCAAGTATATAAAGAACATAAACATTATCCATACGCTCTCTCTCACTCTCTCTCTCTCTCTTTAGGAAATGTCAAAATGGCTTTTTGCTGTTTATAAGACAGCATAGAGGGTGAAGTTTATTGAGATGGGGTGCAAGTTTAATTTAAGCAAGAATCTATCATGATTCAATTCAATTATAAGAATTTCAAGAGTATTAAAGACTTTAAAAATGTGTGGATTCATTAAGATATGATATTTAATCTAATATTTACAAAATGGCTTGAAAATGTACTTCTGTTAAATGTGGTATTTTAAAATGTTTTGAAATACAGTTGAATTTAAAAATCACTTTGATTTGTATCATCAGAAGAGAAACAAATGAGAAAAAGACTGAATATAAAATTGAAAGGGGGTTGCTGCTATGATTAAATCAATGTTTTTAATGATTGTTTTTGATTTTTCAATGATTATTATTATAATTTTTTTGATGGAATAGGTTATCATTGAAATGCTTTGTGTTCTGTTATTGAAGATGAGCTTTTTTCGCACCTTTTTATGATGTTTTGGGTAGAAAGAAATTAATAAAAAAGGCTGAAAAATCTAATCTCTCTCTCTCTAAAGAGTATGAGAGAAGTAAAATTTTAATTGGCCGATTTATTAATTGTCTGCGAAATTAACGTTATTTATTATTTATTTATAAAAAAATAACCCTTCAGAACTGCTTTAATCTTTAATGGTAAAGATTCAACAAGGTTCTAAAAATATTCCTCATAGATTTTGGTCCATATTGACATGATAGCATCACGCAGTTGCTGCAGATTTGTCTGCTGCACATCCATGATGTGAAGCTCCTATTCCACCACATCCCAAAAGTGCTCTATTGGATTGAGTTCTGGTGACTGTGGAGGCCATTTGACACCATTTTACCGTGAACTCATTGTCATGTTCAATAAACCAGTCTGATATGATTCGTGTTTTATGACATGGTGCGTTATCCTCCTGGAAGTAGCCTTCAAAAGATGGGTACACTGTGGTCATAAAGGGATGGACATGGTCAACAACAATATTCAGGAGGACTGTGGTGTTGACAGTTGACACGGTGCTCAATTGGTACTAATGGACCCAAAATGTGCCAAGAAAATAGATCCCACACTATTATACCACCACCACCAGGCTGAACTGTTGATACAAGGCGGGATGGATCCACGCATTCTTGTTGTTGATGCCAAATTTTGACCCTACCATCCAAATATTGCAGCAGAAATCAAGATTAGAAAAAAGAGACATCATAAGTGATAGTAGTAATAAAAATAGTGATATTAAAATAAAACCTTCGGATATTTATATAAATATTTATACATTTATATAAAACATTGATGGTAGAATTGATCTCTATCTCTCTTTCTCTGCATGCACACATTTGTACTTTCTCTTTCCTGTTTTTTTTTTACACTCTAACAGCATGCAGATTTAAATCAGAGATTCTAAGATGAAAATGTGTTCATCCACTAGAGAATTTGTTGAAATGAGCATCATGTCCAGGAATGTGTTTTATCTGTTACAGTACGTTCAGCATGCCTTGATGCTCTTTTAGCAAATTTAGCAGCGAAATGTGATCGACTTCAAAGGGCTTTCTATAAAAGATGTCCCTCTTTGATGAGCACCTGTGATAGAACCATCAGGATAAGAGTTGAAAGCAAACAGACAAAATCTAAGCTTATTTCAATTTTTCTTTTCCCCCAAGCATCTGGCTCCTCGTTGCGTCTGGGTTGTTTACAGACTGCTGTACTGCGTCTCGCAAGTCTGTTATTTGTTTACAGAAGCATTATTTTCCAGCCTTTCGCTCTATTAAAGGACGATGTGTGCAAACAGAGGTCCACGGCGAAGCTCCACAATTAAATCGACCTGCCGCTGTTCACCTGTGCTGGTAATAATGCTACCTAAATACATTTATGCAACAGAATAAATTAGCGAGTGTTTGGGATATTGCTAAAGAGCAGTTGTTATGCTGTCGAGAGGCAGCACTGAATCTCTGTAGACTGATTTGCGTGCAGTCCCCTTTTCAATTTATTAAGTATATTGGACACAGTAACTAGATCAGAATTATATGCTTAACTTGCTTTAAATACAAAATTTCTAAATGCATTATTTGTGGCTTATTTAATATAATCAACTTTTAAATGATGCACTTGGGGCTGATGTGATTTTAATTTTTTTCTTCTTACAAATGTTACTACTATATTATCTATTATATTTATATTTAAAGGGGTTGGACAATGAAACTGAAACGCCTGTTATTATACCATAACACTTCATTAGTATGGTGAAGGCCCTCCTTTTGTGGCCATTACTGTGTCAGTTTGTCTTGGGAATGACAGATACAGGTCCTGCACAGTGGCCAGAGGTATTTTGAGCCATTCTTCTTGTAGAATAGTGGCCAGGTCACTGCATGATGCTGTTGGAGGAAATTTCCTTCCTCGCTCCTCCAAAACATACCAAAGTGGCTCAATAATATTAAGATCTGGTGACTGTGCAGGCCATGGGAGATGTTCAACTTCACTTTCATGTACATCAAACCACTCTGTCACCAGTCTTGCTGTGTGCATTGGTGCATTATCTTCGTAATACACAGCACTGCCTTCAGGATTCAGTGTTTGCACCATTGGGTGCACATGTTCCTCCAGTTTGATTCGATAGTCCTTGTCAACGACTAGCCCATCAACAATAAGTATTGGGCATAGGGAATGCCTTGATATTGCAGCCCAAACCATCACTGATTTACCCCCATTCTTTACTCTGGTCATGCAACAGTCTGGGTGGTATGCTTCTTTGGGGCTTCTCCACACCGTAACTTTCCCGGATGTGGTAAAGACAGTGGAGGTGAACTCATCAGAGAACAGTCCCTTCACATTTTCCACAGCCCAAGAATTTTGCTGCTGCACCATTGAAACTGACACTGAGGACTTATGATCTCTCTATTATGGCAAAGAATATGTACGTTTCATTGCCTTAATAGTAAAATACTAAAAATAAACATGGGGCTAAATGCTGATTTTAGAAGTAACTTTCTGATACTTTTCATAAACACACAAACACTCAAACAAAGTGGAGATCAAATATGGAGAACCTATAATTTCCTAAATTGAGGTCACTACTTAGTTATATTTCAGGTTAACCTGGAATAAAAAAGGGTGAAGGTATTTTGGGTGAAATCTCAAGACCATAAGGTTTCTGACTCGTTACCAAAAAAAGATCCTCAAAACTGTCCATGTTTCTTCAGTGGTTCAATCGGGTTATTTTTAAGCTGAGATCATACTTTTGGGTGCATATATATGTCATTGCACAGTACTCATGAATGTTCACAACATACTGACACTGAGAAGAAAATGTTAAAGTTATTTTAGTTTTATGTGCTCAGTCTAAGGGATTCCAGGAGTTTGAAATAACATGAGGATGAATAACTAAGATGATTTTCATTTTTAAAATCATATTTAACAGACAGCCAAACTTTCCAGCTTTCCCTGACTTTGCAAAAGCCCTCTGACAGCAGGTTGTCTAGATGAAGGCCAAAGGGTTGAACCTATCATCCACAGCAAGAAAAGTTGCTTATTTCATATCTGTGATTTCTAGAATATTGCATCTCTTCAACGTCACTAGCTCATTCAAATCCCCCAAAAAGGCTGGTCTTCCATGAAAGACAAATGCACCAGAGGACACGATAATGCAGAGAATCTCAATGAGCAATCCGTTCAACACTCCAGCTGGAATAGCTCACCAGTTCAGCACTGAACAGAGTGACATTCTGTATCTACACATTTGGTATCGTTTGCACTGAACATCTCTGCAGTGAACAAGAGCAGTGTTAAGAGACTAGTTATGTCATGAGAGACACTAGTGATCACCTGTGACAGGCAAGTGATGTCTGAGAGACTAGTGATGCCCTAGTAAGGCTTTTCAGAGAATGGTGGTGTCCTGAGAGAGACTAATGATATCGGATAGACTACTGATGACTGAGTAATGTCTGTGAGAGACTGGTGAGGTCTTAGTAATGCCTTGGAGAGACTAGTGATGTCCTAGTAATTTGTTGGAGAGACTAGTGATGTCCTAGCATTATCTTTGATACACTAGTGATGTCCTAGTAATGTTGTTAAGAGACTAGTGATGTCCTAGTAATGTTGTTAAGAGACTAGTGATGTCCGGCAGAGGCTAGTCATGTCCTAGTAATGTTGTTGAGGGACTAGTGATGTCTGAGAGAGACTGTTGATCTCCTAGTAATGTCTTTGAGAGACTAGTGATGTCCTTTGGGACACTAGTGATGTCCTAGTAATGTCTTTGAGAGACTAGTGATGTCCTTTGGGACACTAGTGATGTCCTAGTAATGTCTTTGAGAGACTAGTGATGTCTTATTATTGCCTTTGAAAGACTAGTGATTTCCCGTGTGGCAGTAGTGTTGTCCTGTCATAGACTAGTGATGTCCTAGTGATGTCATTGAGAGACTAGTAGTGTCCTAATAATGTTGTCAAGAGACTAGGGATGTTCTAGTAATGACTAGTGATGTGATGTCCTGTGATAGACTAGTGATGTCCTAGTAATGTCATTGAGGGGCAAGTGATGTCCTAGTAATGTCTGTGAGAGATAAGTGATGTATGTGAGAGACTAGTGAAGTCCTAGTAATGTATTTGAGAAACTAGTGATGTCCTAGTAATGTCATTGAGAGATTACGGATGTCCTAGTAATGGTTTTGAGAAACCAGTGCTGTCCTTCTAATGTCTTTTGAGAGACTAGTGATGTCCTAGTAAAATATTTGAGAGACTAGCGATGCCCTAGTAATGTTTGAGAGATTAGTGATGCCCTAGTAATGTCTTTGAGAAACATCATGATGTCTGTGAGACACTAGGGATGTGTGAGATACTAGTGATGTCCTAGTAATGTTGCTGAGGGACTACTGATGTCTTCGTAATATCATTTAGAGACTAGTGATGTCCTGTGAGTGACTAGTGATGTCCTAGTAATGTCTTTGAGAGACTAGTGATGTCCTAGTAATGTTGCTAAGGGACTTGTGATGTCTTAATAATATCATTTAGAGACTAGTGATGTCCTGTGAGTGACTAGTGATGTCCTAGTAATGTCTTTGAGAGACTAGTTATGTCCTAGTAATGTCTGAGAGATTAGTGATGCCCTAGTAATGTCTTTGAGATACGTCCTAGTAATGTCTTTGAGAGACTAGTTATGTCCTAGTAATGTCTGAGAGATTAGTGATGCCCTTGTAATGTCTTTGAGATACGTCATTGTAATGTTGTTGAGAGACTAGTGATGTCTTAGTAATATCATTTAGAGACTATTGATGTCTGTGAGAGACTAGTGATGTCATGTGGCTGCCGATATGATGGTCATTCAAAGCAAGGGACTTTTTGCCTTTTTTTACTACTGTAACCTTCAGAAATGTTCAATCGTTGACGTTCTTCAATGTTGATCACTGCGTTTCGCACAAAACAATGGGTTATTGTTGAAGTGATTTTGTTATTTTGTAAAACACTGTTTTGCTAGTGTGGCATAACCACGACTAAACATTTTAAGGATGTTGGGAAAATGCGTTAAGACCAGCTCAGACAGGATATAAAGGTCAGGATGTCGTGATCCGATCCGCTTTTCTGGCACAAGATCAACCAATATTCAAAGGCATACTTTGAGAGATATACTTCATTTTGCTCCCCCTGGCCTTCATTTGGCTCAAAGTCTGGAGCAGAATATATGAACATAAAGTGAAATTGTCTGGGTAAGACTAGACAAGCGCACAATTTCCATTAGGACTGTTCTCCTGGAGATCTCATTCTCAAAGTGGTGATTACTGACCACTCAGGGAAAGCAGTCTAGATTTTTCCAGACTTCAATGATAGAAAACAGTCATAAAGTAGCTATATATTATTCCCCTCCAGGAGACACAGGCTGATGGTGTAATACAGACTTTGCTATAGGTACTGTACTCCTTTATGCTCTTTGAATTTGCTGAGGTCTAATTTTAGATGTTGGGACTTTATAATGTAGCTTGACATTTTGTTTCTACTCATGCAGTATCAGCTAAATATATGCACACATTTGATTAACAGTGTCGTGTATTCTTTAAAATGTGTTTATTTATACAGTATATTGAATTATAATTTAATTAAGAACCTCAAATTGAATACATTAAGCTAGGGCTGTGCAATATAGAAAAACTCATCATATTGCGATGTTTTTTTTTTTTTTTTTTTTTGGAACGAATATTGCGATTTGAGATTTTGGCAACTGTTTTTGCTTTTTCAAACAAGCTACATACATGCATTCTAAATGTATTCAGTGCACAAGAAGTGCATAACAAAACATTTCACAATGAAATAACATAGTATTAAGTTTAATAAATAAAACTGTAGTAAAATTGTCTTTAAAACAGACAACATAAAAAAAATTAAGATTAACTAACCTCAACTCTAGTTAAACACATATTGTACACAGTAGGACTAACTGCTTGATAAACTGTAATAAATTAAAAAACAAAGATTACCTAACCTCAATTCCAGTCATAACAATAAATAAAAACGAACGTAAATCAAAACCACCTCTTCGGTTCTCCTACTCAACTTCTTTGTGCATGGAATGAGGTCTTTCTCCCGCTCAGCATAGCTGTAATTGCCCGGTATGCTGTGTCAGCTCTGATTGGTTAACATATTAATCATGTGCACAAGAATGTATTCTGAATAAAAATATAAATAAATTGATAAATAAAATTGCAGCCTTATGCAATTTAGAAATGGCATGTGCTTAAATCACGATTTTTTTTTTTTTTTTGCGATTTAATTGCACAGCCCTACATTAAACATACACTGCATTTGATACTTTTTTATATACATATGTGTTTGGCTGTTTGCAATATATGAGTAATTTTTGCATTGATAAATGGTTTTTCAGTTAATGTTTGTGATTTTGACTTCAGTAAATTTGCATTGCGAATGACTAAAGTGTTCATTAAAACATGCAAATCATTAAAGATTATTTAGAGTTTATTAGAGTTCCTGGGTTACTTCAGATTAAATGCTTGCTTTTGCCATATTAAATTACACTAAAGTGTGTGTTTGTGTGCACGCGTTTGCCTATACAGTACTTGTGAGGGTTCAGTTGTCCTCACTTATATCATAGCGACCCACTAGTGAGACATTTCACCTGTCGTCACTAATTAAAATTACTTCTTGATGGACAAGAACACGTATCATATTTTTTTTAGTATCATATGATTGGCTTTTGTTTTCTGTGAGGGTTGGGGTTAGGGTTAGGGTTAGGCCATGCCATTAACCTGTTATAAAAGGTATGTAATGTCCTCGCTAAGATGGCAAAATAATCCTTTGTGTGTGTGTGCGTGCGTGCATGCGTGCGTGCGTCTGTCTGTGTGTGTGTGTGCGTGTATGTGTCTGTCTCTGTGACACACAATTGATTACACTTAATATAGCTGATGCCACAGAGGAATGAACCGCCAACTTATCCAGCACATGTTTCTATGCAGCAGTTCCCCTTACAGCCGCAACCCATCACTGGGAAACGTCCATACACACTCACTCACACGTACACTAGGACCAAATTAGCTTACCCAATTTTACCCAATTTACTTATAGCTCTTGTTGGGGAAACCAGAGCACCCAGAGGAAACCCACGCCAACACGGGGAGAACATGCAAACTCCACACAGAAATGCCAACTGACCTAGCTGAGGCGCAAACCAGCAAACTTTTTGCTGTGAGGCGATTGTGCTACCCACTGCGCCACCGTGATTTTATAAATTTCCTTGTTTCCGATTGGTTTGAGGTGTAGGTCATGTGATCCTCCTGATTAATTTAACTTGCGAGAGTTGGTATAGACAGCATGGTGAGACCTCATTGCAGACACGTCACATGCTCCTGATTATTCTACTGCTGGTAAGCATGCCAACAAGGTAAAGGAGATATACATAGGAGATGTATATTATTTTGTTTATTTTGATGCCCTATTGATAATGTTGTGTGTGTGTGAAACTGATTAGTTTTTGTTTGCCTTTAGTTTTCACGGTATTTAATAAGTAAATACATATGGACATTTGTAAATTGAAAGGGTGGACTGCTTTAATAACTGGTGGGTAGTTAAAGTGAACATATTTAATAGCATTCATACTTAAAGGGATAGTTCACCCAAAATTGAAAGTCATAATTTTTCACACTCTGCTTGTTTCAAACCTTAATGCGTTTTTTTAATCTGTTGAACACAGAAAATATTTTGAAGAAAGCTGAAAACTTGGAACCTCCATAAAACAAAACTTGCCACATCCATAGTATTTGGAAACACTTAAGCCTAAGTGGTGAAGTGATAGTGAGTAAATCTATGTTTTCAGGTGAACTATCCCTTTAACGCCGTTTATCATGATTAATACTTCAGACGTAAGTGTTTCGGTTCCACAATGGATCACAGCATTGAGCTCCCGCAATTGTAATTCTGAAGGTTATTTTTATCTATGTATTAAATTTATTGGTGCTTCTCAACCACCTGGCCCAAACTTTTCCAAATAATGCATCTTTATAGCTAGTAAACACCGTGTCCGTCTAAGCCTTAAGAATAAAAAGAAGATATGTTCAGATAAAGCAGGAGCTTGTCTTTTTAAGTGCGATGTCTGAGCCTATAGAGAAACTCTTAAGTGCACCGGTTGAAAACAAATCTGATGTCAATATATTTTGGGCATCACTCAACATAAAACCTTTCACAGCATAGCATCTGCGTGGCAGTAAAAGCCTTTTCATTCAATGCTTTTTGAGTGGGCTCCAAGATTAGAGGACTATCTCAGTCTATTGCTTTTTTTTTCTTCGTCTTTGCTTCAAGCTATGGTAATGGGCTAGCAAAGGAAAAAAAAGCGACGTTGACATTCTTGCAACTTTAAGCTCCTAAAGCTTTTTTCTGATATCTATATTTTATTTCGTCTTCTACCCGGACGGTGGTACTTGTAGAAAACAACAAAGGTGAAGAGTAAATCCGCAGGGCACCTAGTGTTCGGAAAAGAACCGTGTTTTGCTTTTATTGCGTCCTTAATGCGATGTGTGGAAAAATGAAATCATGTTGTTCTTGGAAATGAAGGTTTTCAGAAGGGTCGTGTCATCCGTTCACAATCGAGCTTACATATTAGCATGGAAATAAACTGTGCTGTCAATCCGTTGGCTGACCGTTTTGTCATCTGCACGGAGCTGGGTTTTATTTAGCCGTTTGTTTTGAGTCGTGTTATTGCTTATAGTGCGATTGAATACACTTACTTTTTTTCTTATATTGTTTCTTATGTGAAAATCTTTTGTTACAAGATACAAATCAACATCTCGGAGCAGATATCCAGTGCTGATCCGCAATCAAAGAAAATGTTTGGGAGATGGTAATGCTGCTGACAAACAAGGGTCAGCCAGTGATTTATTTTGACCTCTAATTGTGCGCGCGTTACTTGAACACTTTCACACACAGACACAAATACAGACACACATAAACAGACACCAATAATAATAATAATACTAATAATAATAATAATAATAATAATAATAATAATAATAATAACAGTAATAATATCATTTTTAATAGCAATTTTAGTAAGGCAATGAAGCAAGTTGCAAAGTTTATTTTTGTTTTTTAAAACCTTCAAAATACACATTTTACTAATAAACAAAATAAAATGTGATGTTTTTTCAAATTATTTATGAAAAACATTAGTGAAAAAAGCATTTTTGTGTTTTTTTTTGTTTTGTTTTTTTTTTGTTTAAAAGAGGAACTTAATCCAAGTGAAATGTTTTCATTTTGACTGGAAACAATTGATTTATTTTATCAGGAAACATTTTGTCACCTTAGAATTATAAGGTTCTATCTGACATTTTTGTCAAAATTGAGTTATTGACATTCTTTTTAATTGACAACTTACATTATGGGATGTTTATTTATAAGTTGTTTACATTTTAAGACTTTATTTTAAAAAACAAATCTTACACACATACCGTTTGCTATGGAATGTAAAAACTTTGAAGCTCAATATCTCAAAATAGAACCTTATAATTCCAAGGTGGCGATTTGTTTGAGTAGGTTTTGTGTGTGTGGTTGTGATGAATTGTTTGTTGATTGATTGATTTATTTGTTCATTCATTGATTCTTTTTTTTTTTTTAATTTGTTCATTGTTTTTTCATTCTATTCTTGATTGATTCATTGATTCGTTCATTGATTGTTCATTCATTGATTCATTATTTTATTCAGTCCATTCTTTATTAATTCATTGATTTGTTCATTGATTATTCAATCATTGATTTTGTTCATTCATTTTTTCATTTTTTTATTTTTTCATTTTTATTTTTTTATTTGTCACTCCATTCATATTTGATTCATTGATTCTTCATTCATTGATTCATTCATTTGTTCATTCATTCTTTCACTCATTTAATGATTGATTGATTTGTTTGTTCGTTTATTTGTTGATTCATTATTTCATTCATTCCATTCCATTGTTGATTGATTCATTCATTTGTTTAATGATAATGATTCATTCATTCATATTTGATTCATTGATTCTTTATTCATTAATTCATTCATTTGTTCATTCTTTCCATTCCATTCTTGATCGATTCATTGATTCATTCGTTCATTAATTTGTTCGTTCATTCTTCCATTCATTTAATGATTGATTGATTTGTTCGTTTCTTTATTTGTTGATTCATTATTTCATTCATTCCATTCCATTGTTGATTGATTCATTCATTTGTTTAATGATAATGATTCGTTTATTCATTGATTTATTGATTCATTCGTTTGTTCATTCGTTCATTCATTCACTCAATTGAGACTTTAAAGATTCAATCTTAGCTGCAATTATGTGAAAATCCATCATGAAGAGTTCACTTTCTGTTTCTTCCTGCACGCGTGTACTATTCTATTTGGTATTCCCAGTTTATTTATTATTATTATATTTCACTTTGCATTAAAAATGTGAAACTACAGGAATAAAATGTCAATCCATATCTAATATGAATAAGCGAGCAGAGACAAATAGGCGAAAGGACGCTGAACTCTCAAGGGCGCAAAGAAGCGATTTATCATTTCTGTGAAATCCCGCTTTGTGGATGGATGGCGAATGCTGCAGCGCTTGTCATAAATAAATATTTATCTGCGTTCCCTCTGGCCTCGTCTCTCAGGCCTGAGCTCAACACATACGGGAGCTGTTGAAACTTTTGATACAAATCTGTCTCTCGGTTTATTACCTGTAACAGTTTTATAGAGTCTTGGCCACATTCTCCCATAACAATTACAGAGTTGTCATTCACATGGTGATCTTCAACGACAGCCAGGTGACACGCCACATTAAGAATTATGCTGTTCTGCATTTTTAAAGTTTATTTATTTATTTATTTAGCTTTCAATGTGCATCACAAGAATGCAATTACCCATCAAACTAATTTCGAGAAATATGCTGAACCTACAGACTGAGGCTTTTGCTTAATGTTGAAATTGAAATGAATCTCGTGTGGCTTTTTATGCAAATGCTGAAGCTGTTGATAAGTGACTGACACCTCATGTTTTTGCAGTGCCTATCGTAAAAATTAATTGTGGTTGTCTGGTTTTTCTTTTTGTTTGGTTCACAGTGGTGAAAATGCTGGGGTTTTCATATATTTCCAAATCAAAATAATTAACCTCAGCAATCATTAGAGGAACTGTCAACATAGCCAAGTGTAGCATTATGACTATTCTTAAGGTATTTGAATCTTAAAAGTGCGGTAGGTGATCTGCCAAAATGCTAAGCGTTTGCATAATAGCTTTAAAAACAAAGTCTCTTCCCTGCCGCCCAGTCATGCCACCTGAAATCAAGGACGCAAACCTAAAGATGACAGTAGACAACCCACTAGATCATGTCGTTCACCAGTTAGAAAACTACAATTCTGAACAAAAAACTGTATTATATCTAGAACCGTTTCAGTTGTGCAGCAAGCAAAACTTGCCATAATGTGCAATATCTCATGCACGCAAGGATCGCTGGTCTCACGCTCTCATGCGCTTTGTCCTGAAGCTCTTTTGCTTAGTGCTTGGCCGCTGGGGTGCAGGAATTACACTTATTACTAAGCCATACTTGCATGCTATTTCAGAATAAATATTCAAAGTAGTATGGTAAACAATATAGGGACCGCATTACAGGTTATCATTGTTCAGACATGAACCAATGTGATGTAAATATAAGACCAACTTCACCTTAGTAAAGCAGGCTAGGCGGAATAGCACTATTTAGTGATGTTTTGTTATTAAACTAAATAAAAATCTACATCATCGATGCTGTAAAAAGCACCTTATGGAATTGGAAAATAGTCAGCTCAATCTTTCGCCGGAAGATTTCAGTGGCTGAACAACACTTCAGTGCATATAACCCATGCATAAAACAACACAATCTATATCAGCTTTGCGTGACTAAAATTGTTTTAAAACATAACATTACCTGTTTAAAATAAATATTTAAGCTATGGTGTCATCCTTCCTCCAGCGTGCAAAGTAACTCCAATATTGATTCAGGATTTATTCCACTGTAACTGTGGGTTTTTGAAACAGTCGCTTTTGTTACCATCCACCTATTTTTATGCACATTTTGGAATATTGCAGAACAATGCTCTTGCATTTTCAAAGTGCTCCAAAATAGTGACATTAAATTTGCGTTTAAGACATAAAACAGATTTAAACATCTCAAGCTGCAGTTTGTCACTTCAACCTAAAAGGATTAACACTTCACGTCATCTCAAACTTCTCATCAAATCTTGACCAATCAAATGCTTTCTAATATCTGCCCCGCCCCCTTCAAGGCGCTTCTTATTCACTTTTCATTGAGATGTGCTTTTTATTCCACTGTAACTGTGGCATTTTGAAACAGTCACTTTGTTTCCAGCCACCTACTTTTATGCGCATTTTGGAATATTGCATAAAGATGCGCATACATTTTGAAAATGCACATAGAAGCGCGCACCACTAAGTAGGATAAACTTTGAAAAAATGCGCATAAACTTTGTCAAAAAGACTCTCGTGGAATAAATTTCAGCCTGTGCATTCAAAACAGTCATGTAATTTTGTTTCAACAGGTAACAAAATAACAAACATGAGCACAATAGCACTGCGTAAACCAGTGGAATGACCATAATGTAAAATATCAGAAATAATTTTTGTTCTTTGTTGTTTTTTGATACTTGCTTCTTTTATTCTTGTTTATGTGAATCCCTTTAAATTACCATTGTGTATGAAATGTGCTAAAAAAAATAAACTTGCCTTGCCTTTAGTTCAACTGGTGGTCGAAAAAATGTCCAATTTAAGCTTAAAATTAGCATGCTAATGTTAAAACAACAACAGGTGTCTTCCTTTATCAGTGAATCAGATAATAAACAGGCACTTTAGTGCTATGGTTTAAACAACGTACCATTGCGTTTTTCCATCTACTTCTGTCAGCTTTGGCAAAGACATTCAGCTAAATGACATTCTTCTCCACTATTTATTGCAGCAGTTTTGACTGTAAAGCGAAATGTTGCTCACAGCATGACGGACACTGCGAAGATTGCAAGGCTATCATTTTCAGCCTCCTTTGCACACATTTTCCCTCCCATCTCTGTGTTTGGAAAATGAGCTTCTTTGCTTTTACAGCTAGAGGAGATGTTCGGAGGGAAATGGCCCTCAACTCACAATCACTTTTCCCTTCTAAAAATAAAAGAAATGAAATTTAGCCTCGTGCAGATGTGATGAAACACTGCCGAAACACTGTGTGTACAAACGGCAGCCGGAGCATTTGAAATGACCACTGAGCTAAACGCAAGCTTAAATGTAGGTTCACTTTTGGAGGTTTATTGTGTGTCTGTTAAAGCGGTGCCTTTTAAATACTGATTAAATGTCTTTCAAAAATGTGTATGTGTTTAATATTTTTTACAGTACTCATATATTCTTAATCTTACCCAATACCTAAAACTAACTACTACCTTACTAACAATTAATAAGCAGCAAATTTACCCTTCGCTAAGGCACACCCAAAAACCGCCTTACACCAGTCGTGACTTAGCAACCCTAGCTACGGGCAGGAGGTCTGTCAAGCTTTTGAGCGAGGGAAACAAGCCAAAGCGTTGTGCATATGGATTGTGCGAATATGATACCCGGTATCCTACAAGTTTGGAGTGGGTGGTGGAAAAACCTACAACCCAAGGGTAGAAATGCCAGCGTGGATCAAACTGTGTGAGGGGCCTTAAAAGCAGCACAATCCAGTCACATTTCCATCTGTTTCAGGCTACAAATATTTGGATTACACATCAACAGCACAGAACAGAGATATGATCACAAACTGAGCACTTGCGATCAATATACTTCTCCCGCAGCTGTTTTTTCAGTAATTTATATCCCTCGTGTCCATGTCAGAGCTACAATTCACCAATGTTTTCATCAGTCTTTTGGAGATTTAGTCATTGGTGATGACGGTATATCGGGTTAGTGTCTGCTTTTTTATTTGGTGTCGGATTAATATTTGCTGTTAGGGAAAGTCTGTTCGTTCGCTTCTGCTATTTATACTTTGTTTTGCATTTCAATTTATTTACTTTTTCCTGCAAATTAGAATAGAAACTGTATAAAAAGCAAACAAACATACTGACTGTTATACAGGTACTTTTATTTTGTTATGGGTCAGTGATGCTAATATTCAGCACAAATCCATCAGTTCCCCCTTTCTGGCTGTTCTTTCTAGGAATGAATTATGTAGAAGAACTATCCATGTGTGTTTCCTCATCGGTAGGGCCACACGGAATCTGTGCGCGCAGAATTCCGCAGATTTCTGCAGATTTTTAGCCCATCATTAATTCTGTTTGTTTACTGGTGTAAATGTGTGTAAATGTATTTATTTTATCAGTTTTCAAATTAATTTTAGTAATAATATTGACTAATATGAATATATTCATGTGATTTATTTACAATACAGTTTGTAAAGTGCTATTTTTGGTGTTTTAGTAGATATTTTATATGAGAGACTTGCTTTGTTTACCAAATAAAGTTGATCTAATTAGATTCGCATTGTAAATATTAAAGAACTGTTAAAAAGGTATTACTTTTTTATTTAATATATTAAGGTTTTAGTTATGATACTCACAAAATCATTCAGCATGAATCCGCAGATTTTTAACAAAATACTCCGCAGAATTAGCAAAAAATGTCTGCAGATTCCGTCTGGCCCTACTCATCAGTTAGTAACGTTATATTTCATTGCACAACAATTAGTCTATCAAGCTTTTTGCTTAAAGAAGGGAATCATCAATTTGATTTGTTATTATTAGATCATTTTTAAATTTTACCTATCCTGCTGTGCATGAACTAAGCTGTGGAATGGTCAGCGTATGAGGCAGATAGGCTTCAGCTTCAGTTTTGGTTAACTTATTTTCTAATCGGTTGCGTATTATGTCGTGAATATACTCCTGTAATGCATACTGCAGTCCGTTTTTGTCTGGCTTTCTCAGGTATCTCACCTTTTCGCCATAAATGACTAATTATATCCCTGGGAATGTCTGACATAAAAGCTTGACAGGCGTAACAACAGTAACGCTAGCGAAGGGTCAGTTAGTAGTTTATTGAGCTACATGCTTAGTTTCTGGGTTGTTAATAGCAAGAATTGTACCTTAATGCAAACTGTGACCTTTTTTATATATATGTTTAATTTTGTCAATCCAGTGCACTAAAATTGTTATGTCCTGATATTGTATTTGTATTGGTAGTTCATTCATTCATTCATTCATTCATTCAATTATTTATTCATTCATTCATTTTCCTTCGCCTTAGTCCCTGATTTATCAGGTATTGCCACAGCAGAATGAACCACCCACTATTCTGGGATATGTTTTATGCAGCAGATGCACTTCCAGCCGCAACCCAGTACTGGGAAATTACATTATTGTGTTCCAGTTTATTATTATTATTATTATTATTATTATTATTATTATTATTATTATT